>OZ012736.1:460689827-461222327 GCA_963859935.3 Lathyrus sativus
AGATAGTAACATCATTTCACAATGAAAATTGTTTCGGTCTAAATTAGAGATGACAAAAGAATTCATAAGAATAAAATCAGTTAAAGATACAGGTACGAGTTTGAAAAGTGATTGAATATCTATGAATAAAATTAATGTGTATTTAATTATCCATTAGTTTATGGATACAAATACATATTTAATAGTAGTCGTATATGTGAGTATTCAAATCCGTTAATTATTGTCAAAATTAATTAAATATTGTTTTGTTGAATTTAAAATTGTTATTATTTTAAATATGAAATTATTATTATTATTATTATTATTATTATTATTATTATTATTATTATTATTATTATTATTATTATTATTATTATTATTATTATTAGGGAAATGTTAGGGAGTGTCTCCGGGACACTAGTTAAAGGATTAAAATGGTAAGTTAAACATTATTTAATAGATTAAAAATACATGTTTTTTTTAAATATATGTGTATTCAATGCATTAAAAAGAGAAATAATCATCTTTTTAAAAGAACATTGTGTGTATTGAATATAACATATTTTCTTATTTTGAATTATTAACCGGTGCCCCGGGCACTGGTTAGCATGACCCTCCTTCTTCTTCTTCTTATTATTATTATGATTCTAGAATAGTTAGGTGGTAAATGAGAAAATAAAATGAATATAATTTATTTCGTCACCATTATTACTATTTTGTGCTAAACTCAAAACTAATTTTATGTCTTTAACAGAGGATAAAGAAATATCACAAATATATTAAAATCAACGGATATATGTATGGTGGATACCCACACAAATATGATGCGGGCATGAGTCATATTTACCCAATGTGACAGGTAGCAGGAGACTAGTACTCGTGTACATGAGTATTCATTCCATCCTTAATCTAGACCACACCAACTCTATAAATGTTCAATATAGAGAGCGATTCAGGTATAAAATGACTCAAATTCTCACTGAAGTAATCAAGACCTTTAAATTAAGACATGAAGATATATGCAAACATTTTTGCTCTAAAACAAGTGTATTTTAATAGAAGGTTCTTAGGACTTAGGCCATAGAACCCTACTAAAAAGCCTAAGAAAGGCCACAACATCATATACACATTATTCTAACCATAAATATCTTTCACTTTCAATAGTCACTGACTTAAGCGTCAGAGTGTATGCAAATAACTCCTATTCCTTGCTGTCGGAATAAAGCATAAAGATATAAAGCTACATACTAGAATTTTCCATCAAATCTAAGTTCACCACCTCATTTATGAATGTCATCGGTTTTATCACAATCATTTAATACCGTATGTGGGAAACATCCATCAAAATTTCCAATTTATCTTTCAATCTGATGGAGAATTCTAATGAATCCTTTACCCGAAGTTCACAATATAGCTTAAGCAAAGAAATTTCCTAGGAGAATCCCTCTAAGAGAAATATGAGTGAAATTGAGAATGATTGCGACCAAGATAACTACACTAAATAAACAAAGACAAAAAAGAAGAAGAGTGGCACAACTCCCACCCCAGATTCTAATCTTCGACAAAGTTTTCAACCGTTTGGATGCTATCAACATTGTAGAATGCGCCACATGATAACTATGCACATCTTGGGAGAAGTTACAAATAAATTCCCATGCTAGACACTAAGTAGAAAATAAAACCCAATCACTCATTGTTTCAAGGGGTCTTCCATGTTGAAAAAGAGCAATATGTTATTCTTATGTATCCATGTGCTTGTAGGTATAATAAATAAGTGATCATAGTTGATAAAGCTTGAGGATAAAATGATTCAATAATCAATTTCTTAGCCTTGATAATGACATGGTTTTGATCATGACCACACATGAAATATTAACAACATTTGACATGGTTTTGATAATTAAAACACTTGAAATCAAGCAACTACTAAAGTTAGCACAAATGGTCAAAGATGCATAAGGTGGTTGATAAAGATCAAGTTATCCTTCCAAATCAAGCTAAAGTTGGTTCAAGTGAAGAATCGTGGTTTATGATTGAAGGTGAGAAAAATATACAAGAAAGGGGGGGGGGGGGGGTGAATTATGTATGACAAAAAATGTTTCGATTCTGATAATAGAACTTCAAAAACTGAACCACATTCAGAGTCTCATATCAGAGATTGTTAAAGTAGTGGAAATAAAGTGATCGGAAGTAAAACAAGCAACACATAAAGATTATCCTGGTTCCTCTTCTCAACTAAGAGTAATCCAGTCCCCTTGCCTCAACAAGAGCTTTTCACTATAACCAAACAAATTACACTTTGTTCAAGCACACTTGCAAGAGACTTCTGCTCAAGTAACCTTGCAAGAGACTTCTGCTGAATCAACCTAGAAAGAGACTTCATTACTCAAGTACACAAACAAGAGACTTCAATGCTCAAACACATGGCCAATAGACTTCCTCTACTTTAAACAAAAAGTTTAGTAAAAAATTTAATTACTATACTTAGATACACAATAAAAATACATCAGTTATGAAACAACCACAAAGGTTCTTAACCTCTTAAGATTTCTAAGATATACCAAGATAAGAAATCTTAAAATCTATGCAACAACAGTTACAAATAAAGCTTAGAGTTATGCTCAAGATATTTTAATGTGTTGTGTTGTTGTGCACCTTCCTTCAAATCTTCAGCTTTCTTTTATAGAGGTAGAAAAAGAGGGTTTGTGATAGACGAAAGCGACTTATCTAGAGGTGTGCGTGTGGGTTAGACGATATGTTTCGATCTAGAGGGGGGGGGTGAACAGATCACAAATTAAAATAATTTTTTTTGGTAAAAACGTATTTTAAAAGTTTTATGTCACAACGAAAACAACCTGAATCAAATCGTCTAACCAAACCTCTGTCGAAAAGCTCAGATATGCCTAAAGGTACACTAATGTATGATAATGAACACAAATTGTTAAACAACTATTAATAAAAAACAATTGAATGCTAAGCTATACGTAGAGCTTATTCCCAATTATTAAAAACACACAAAAACACAATAAAGAAATTTATCGAACACTTTGTGTGCAATCGATATTGTTTGGAAATTTGCTTAGTTTTGTTGAGCTTAAAAACCAATCACCATCAAACGAATTATGATTATATCAACAAAACTTAATTCAAAGTGTGATAAAAAATAATTCCCAAATGAATTGATCAAACAAACAATGAATTCCATAATTTGCCAACATAAAATTAAAAGAAAGAGAGAGAGAGTACACAAGTTTTTGTTTAGGCAGGTCTCCAATCGGCCTCGCTATAGGTACGTCTTCCCTCAATTCGAATTTGAATTGAGATCGAATTGAGAGATTGTAATATATCTTACTTTACAAATATGTGTATACAAGAGATGAAGAACTCTAGCCCTACAAACCCTAGGCTTGTTGTTGATTCTACCACCTCCAAAACCCTTGATCAAAGATTGATCAAGTAACCAACAATACTGCTTTAATTCACCTATTCTTGCTACTTCCTTGAAAGGAACCCCTTGTCCCAAGGCTTTCACCCGGTTGAATTAATCCCAAACACACTCTTGTTAAAACCCAAGATTTACCAACATGATCCACCGTCTCATGCTACTCTTTTACAAGGCACCCCTTGTCTCAAGGCTTTCACTTGATCGGATCGGATTGCATAATCTTGTCCAAAACCTTCAAATCCTCAACGATCTTGAAGGAAAATCCTAACTGAATTTTCTTATTTGAAACCCTCAAAGAACTCAACCTAATATTCTCGGTACAACAACCTAATTGGATGTTATCAACTCTAACCTAGATGGTCACCCAATCAAAAAATGATTATGTGTAGTTTGATTATGTGTATGCATAGAACAGAGGTTGAAGATGATGAGTATGCTTTGAAATTCTAGTTTCATGTAGGTTTTTACTCTAGAAATTTACTAGAAATGATGCATGTATCAAGCATATATATGTATGCAAGTATAAAGTAAAAGGCATTCAAAAGGAAATGGAAAGAAAGCAAAAATTCAAGATTTTAGGTCTATAGTTTGATCTATCAAAGTCATGTGTTGACCTATAAAGGTCTTGAGTCAACCTAAAACAGTAAGCACATGGACAAAGTATATTGGCTTCAATATTGAAGCATTTGTGTCGACCTATACAATCTATGTGTCGACCTGAGCTAAAGAAAAACTTTTATAGGTCGACCTATACATTGTTTTTCATGCAAAAACTTAAATTTTGATGCATGAATACTTTCAAGACCATTTTTGAACGCATGAATCCTTTCAAAACCATTTTTTTAAAACATGTTGACATGCTTCTTAATGCTAAAATGCACAATGCAAACCTAGAATCAGTTAATACCATCCAATGTACAAAAATGCTAAAGTTTCTCTTAGTTTTGACATCATACAAAATACATCTAAACGGAAAGATACACTCACATACTACCCCTTTTTTATGATGGAAAAACATGGGACGATGCATTTGCTGTTCATGAAAATCTCCCCTTGAACGTGGGCATTATAGCTTCATATACTCCCCCCCCCCCTTTGATAACATTAAAAAGAGACAAGGTACATTAGTAGCAGTATCACACACATTTACAATATACTATACAGAGGCATGTTATAAAGTTAAGAAGTACACTCAGATATATCCAACATACATCAAAATATACAAGATTAATCAACACAACAATATTAAACAATAACCATAAACATTCAACACAACAACCATAGTACAAGCATTGTCTTAAATTCAAACAACAAAGTAATATTGGCAATACATAAACCACAAGAAAAAACAAACCAAACAAGATATAAAATTTATGAGGACTGAAACAACTAAATGCATGAAAGGAGAATACCTAAGACATTTTACATAGACGACTCAAAAACTCAGCACTTCAGTGTCTTCTGCGACCTCTAGGCCTTACTCCATGGAACCATCCTTAACCATAATTCTCAAACTGATGATCCAAAAAGTCACACATATCTTGATATAATTGAGCATAATGGTGGTTATCTTCATTCTAGGAAGCAATCATATGATTAATCCTTGCAATTGAAGCATCATGATTGGAATCAATTTCATCTTTTGGAGAAACTAGCCTCTCAGTCACAAACGAAGCAAAAGCCTCAAAGTTGGCATCCTTAGACTTCATGTGCTATTGAAAAAGACAAAGCTATTCTACTTGAGTTGCTTCAAAAACGCCTCGCCTCTGACATTCCTCCTTATAGCGCTTATCTTGCTTAATTTGTATATTTTGAAGCATAGTTATAATGGAGGATTGATCTTCTTATTCATCACCTATTTGACCATCCTCATGATCATCATCTTGCATATGTTGATCACCAATCACATGTGGCTCAGTAGTGGAATAAGAAAACTCAGAAGGGTCATCAAAATTGTATTTTTTTTTTCTTCCCATGCTTACCCATCCAAAAGTAATACACTTCATGTTCCTCATCCTAAAAATGACCCGTATTAGTTAAGGTGCATTTGGAGAATTCTTGAACTCCCCCAGGAGATATAAACAACAGATTTGGCACACCTATTTTGAAATAGTTAAGGACTTTGTAAATCATGGACACGTAACAAAAAAAATGTTCCTTTGTTGCATTCTTTGATAGAAAACATCTAGTAAAAAAAAAAATTTGCCCAATTTATCTGAATATTATGCAAGAGAATGTAAACAAGATGAACCTCAACATTTTTAATTCTTGAGTACTTGTCTTTCTTCGGACGCAAGACATGAGAGACTAGCCATATTAGGATCCTAGGAACCATCTTTAATTGGCTGACAGCTAAGGTGTCATAACATTCATCTGATTTAGGAGCCTTAAGCATCTCGTTCAGATGAGTGGTCCACTCAAAATGAATATGAGTGCAGGTATCTGTTACCAAAGGGCTAACTTCATCATCCTCATCAACATCAACAACTATAATATCAAATAATAACTTCCACAGTTCATCAGTAAAATCATTAACCTTGTTACCTATTGTAAATTTGAAGGCAGACCCATGGCAATCTTGCAACCCATAATAGAACACTTCAATAAGGTCTTCATTGTAGTCCTATAAGAGCTGTAAGAAATAAATGATTTTCTGGTACTCGACAAGCTGAACAACCTCACGAATATTCAAACATCTAGCAACCATTGGTTTCCAAACACGTTGCTTCATAACTAGACGATGTTGGTGTTTTTCTTCAAACTTTTCAATATAACAAGCAGAAATCAATGAAAAAGCAGTTTCTGGAGCAATTGAAGATGTGGTAGCTTTACCCTTTTCTTTGGAAACCCTTTTGGTTTTTGCAATCTTAGGTGCCATTGATAATTGTTTAGGCAGAGGTTGTACACTAGGTGTTTGAAGAAATGTACGAATGAGAAACAAAGAAAGTTTGGAGAACCACAAACCAGAATCAAGACCAAAGACTCTAATGCACACACAAATAACAATGAATACTAAGAATGAGTATAAATTTGAAACCTTGGAAACTTGGGTTTTATTTGAAATATGAGGATAGAGAGACATTTATAGAAGATGAAGAATGATGAGTTTTAATGAAATTTTAGAAAGTGTAGAGTTGAATAGGTTGACCAAATGAATCTAGCAGGAATTATGGAGGAATTAATATACTTTGAAGAGTTACAAGTCTCAAGAGAATTTGGAAAGATGTGGAGACAAGTACTTGAATTAGAGATGAATGCAAAAACATGCAAAAAGTTGTTCAAACACGTCATGAGCCGACCTTTGAATGTTATGAGTTGGCCTGTGAATGTTATGCGTTGACACATACTGAAGCTAACTCAAGAAAATTCAGAAAATTATTTTATATGTTGACCTATATGACCATGAGCCAATACATACTGTAACAATTTTGAAAAATACCAAAATTAGTTTTTATGTCCTGACTTATAACTCTTGTGAGACGACCTATAAGATCCAAAAGTTGAAAAACTTTGACATATGTGAATTTTGAATGATTATGGATGACTCAATTTGACTCATGCATGACTAATTGATGAAAGACACATGCATATGATATTATTTCATGGTTTGTTAGCTATCAACATACAAACATGTAAATGTAGGCATGAAATGGTACAAGATATAGATCAAATGTGAAGACATTTAGAATATGATCACTATAAACATGTAAAATGCAAACACACAATGGATACATTTAAGTTTTTTGGAAGTGAACACATATTACATACATCATACACATAATACATCATATACCTTTAAGAAATAAACAGGTAAAATAAATACTTACTTAAAAAACAAGAAAATGATTGAAACGATATTACATCATTATAAGAATGATGGAGGATGCACTCGCATTCCACAAGGAACTTTCGAACAAAAGTTGGAATAAATGAAAATCGTGCCACATACACTTACGAAACCAAAACGCTTTTACCACTTTTATCTTTGTACAAGTACTTGAAAGCACGATTTATAATGTATCCTACAAAATAATTAACTTGATGATCATCCTTTCTTGTTGGACTTTTATTCTTGTTCAATCACGTTGATTATCTTTCTCCTCCTCATGATTCATCATCTTAGGTTGATCAATCCCAATTTGATGTACATGAGTATGTCTTGTTGAAGATAGACCTACATCATTAAACAAAATACCTTTTTGGCACTTCTCAGATGGAAAACATTAATAATATTCAACACACTTTTACCAATTGACGAAACACTAAAAGTTAACCTTCTTCGTAACACAATCCACCTTGCTTCCCACATAGTCAAATCAATAAGGAGAAGTCATCCTTATTATGCCTTGAGCCTCCATAAAATAAATTACATGCTCTCTTCATAGAGCCAAGACATTTTTCCTACAAAATCAACGAATAATGCTAGGTAGCCAATCTTTATTGGGTCCTTAGGGATTAATGAAGCCTTGGTTGCATTTAGGTAACCATTGAAAAGCACCTTTAGGAACAAAAAGTTTCCTAAACTTGCACTTTGCAATAATATGACCCTTTTTGCAACAATAATGACAATACAAATTATGAGAAGATAAGCCTTTTCTATTTGGTTCCTTTTTAACAAAATTATACCTTCTATAAAAATTATAAGAAGGCATATCATAATTAGAAGTATCTATAAAAAAATATCTTAGGTTGCAAATCCTTATCTAACTTGGCTTTAAGAGTTCTTAACTCTTTTTGCCAAATGTGACAAGTTTCACAACCAAGCCATGAAGGTTTTTCATCCTTATTCTTATCTTTTAGAATATCTAGCATAGAATTTTTTAGTGCTTCCATATTCTTTTCATTTTCCAAAATTTTAGCCTCTAAGTGGGAAATAATTTATTTGTTTGAAGCTAATATTTTGAAAGCATCTATGGCTTGTCTTTGTAGATTTTTAAAAGATTCTTAAAATTGAGAAAAAGCTAATTCATGAGAAGTTTTAAGTTTAAAGTGACTTACAACCTTTTTCTTCTTTTTGTTTTCCATGTAGCAAAACTTGGCCGATTCAACACTTGAATTGGATATTTCATCAATTGAATAATCACTTTCCCTCTCCTAAGTGACATAAGCTCTTCTAGACTTTCTAGATCTCTTATGGTGCCCTTTTTCTTTATTTTTCTTGATTGTAGGACACTCCGGCCTATAGTGGCCCAGTTTGCCACAATTGTAGCATGAACTTCTTGACTTACCCTTCTTATTCTCATCTTCTTTGGAGGATTTAGATAGCCTTCTAGATATGTTATGGTTCTTGTAGGAGTATTTATCTCCATGTTTCCACATGTATCTATTAAACCTTTTTATAAACAGCCACATATCTTCTTCATCTAAATTTTTTTCATTACATGTTTGAAATCACTTTGCTCATAATGTGAAGACTTTGAGCTTGTAGTCTTTAGAGCAATGGACTTATTCTCTACATCCTTGTCTTTACCTTTGTCACTATTCACCTTCTTTTCATACTCTTTTTCATGTTTTTTCAAGCAAGTGAGTTCTTGCTCATGTTCTTCCAATTTGCCAAACGAAGTAATGAGATATAGTTCTTTGAGATCATTCGCCTCTTTAATAGCAGTGACCTTGGGTTGTCATTCCCTATTTAAACATCTCAACACCTTCTAGTTTTGAAAGGCATCAACTCAGCAGATTCTATAACTTCCTCAATTTCCTTTTCAATCTCCTTCTGATGTTTAGATATCTTCTTAGAGAGTTTCTGAACATCTTTCTGGACAACTCAAGCCACCTTTTTCCTCTTATTAGAAGGTTTAAACACACCAATGGGCTTGTCAGGAATATCTATACATCTGATGATTTTTCCTTCCTTGTATGCATGTTTGATGAAATTCTTGACTATCCATCTCGGTGATGACATGATAATCCTCAAGATAATCAGGATTGGTACATCTAACAGAGAGAGGTTCCTTTGAAACAACAACATCTCCTTTCTTCATAAGATTCATGTTAGCAAGAACAAAAGCAGGTAAGATATTTCCATATATCTTTTTTAGATCCCCATTATTAGGCAAGTTTTTAAGGGCATCAGTTAAACGACCCTGATAAAACAGTTTTGACAATAATCTAGCATAAGGCATATTCTTGTTGAGAAGCTTTGTTATATCTTTGAATTCTTCACACAGGTGATTGAAGATATAAGCAGATATATTTATCTTATCTTAATTCTTTAAGTAGAATAAAAAGTGTTTGTAATCCTATGAAATATTATTAGTGCTTCCTTCTCTGGGAATCAGACAACCAATCAAAATCTTAAGTAGAAGCCTGAATTCCCTCTGCATGTTCTTGACCTTCCCAAAGTCAGAGGAACATAGTTTATCAGCATTATCAAACAAATAGCTATTGATTTCTTCTGCTTCAGGATTGTTGTCTTTATAACCCACAATAAACCTTCCAGAGTTTGGTGCTCTTAAAAGTTTAGCAATAATATTTTGAGCAATGATCACATTAACACCCATCACAATAAATTTGATTTCAACTTCTTCAAACCAAATTCTTCTATACTCCCCCTTCAAAGAACTTTCCTTCTCCATCAGAAGTCTGAGTTCCTTAAATGTAGCAAGTTCATCAAAAACTTTTGCCTTAACCCATAAATTTTTAACAACATAAGGATAGGTTGGTCTATTCAGCATTTCAAAGGTTGGAGACCACTCTTGAAATCAGAATAAGCTCCAAAGATTGTATCCATTCTGATTGAACGAATTAAAATCGACAATTTGTTCCACCAATAGCTTTAGATTATCTTGATTCAAATCCATGGATTTTAGCTTGATGGTCATACTTTTTCCAGAGTCGACTATCATGAATGCATGTTGAGCATTGGAAGAGGACGCCATTATTGAGAAGACCTTTTAGAGTTTCTAGGGTTCTGTTTTTGAAAATGGGGTTTTCATAGAAGGTTAGAAAAAGCAAAAGTTTAGGTAGTGAGATAGTGAAATGTGTGTTTCTGATATCAAATGAGTGTTTTTTTAGTGAAAAAGGAATTTCAAATAACACACTACATAAATACAAAAAGAAACAGGAAACAAAGAAGTAAATGAAAATGACCAATAACAGATGATTTTTTACTCAATAGTTACAATCCACATGTCAAAAGACATTTCAAATTTATGACACATAAGAAGACAAATGCCAAAGGCAGTTATCGAATGATATGGAATTGTATGCATATCAGAGGCAGTTAATCTTATTCATAACATTAGAGGTTGAGATACTCCAGAGGCTATTTATTCATTAGAAGTTGATTCAGAGCTTTTTGATCATGGTAGCTTCTGGATATCATCAGACTCTGATATAAAGTAAAATTCTTTGCCAAACTGATATAAGTAGAATTATCTCAATAAAGTGTAATTCTTATTTTATAATTATGAAGTACTTTTGAAAAAAATTAACAAATGTTAAGATTAAAAACTATCTTATAAAAACACGGAGATAATAATACCTCTTTTTACAATATCAGCTTTTGAGATTGTCTAAGAGGAGCAATACTAATCACCACCAAAAGCCTTCTCAGACTTAAAACAATTGGATAAACTTTAGAGATATAACCAAAAGTATGAAGCACCAGTTAAACAAAGGAGGACTTCAGTCTTTCCAATACTAGTGATCTTGTCTTACTGGTTTCTTCCAGATTAAACACTTTCTTCCTATTTCAAAGTTAGTATTTGGAATGTAGGAATTATTCTTGTTAAAGGTTGTAAGAAATCATTTTCCTGGAGCAATTGTTGCTTTGTTCTTTTCTTTCAGCATATCTACTGCAAAAACAATCTCATTCTTTGGTACCCATACTCTTATGGGACCTCTGAGGTTATTTTTACAAGGCTTCCTCTTTCTTTGTGCCTTAGCCTTATAGTAATGTCTAGACTCATTCCATACTTTTTTTTTATCTAGGATTAGTTTTGATCTTGACTTCTAACCTTCTTGAAACCTTAGATACATCAATCTTGAGTTATGAGTTCTTCAAAACCTTTTACTTGAGAGTCTTATGTTCTAATTTACTTATAACCTTTGAACCTTTAGTCTAAGATCTTGATTCCTTCAGAACTTGAGAGTTATCTGTCACAGGTTCTGATTGATTCAGAATTTTATGATTTTCAGCAGCAAGCATAAAGTAAGCATTCAACCACTTTTGAGCAGTGCTTGAAGAAGAAAGGTCTAATGGTTTTATCAAAACATCGGTCCTTGGATTATAAGGCTTTTGGTGATATTCAAGACCTTTTCCTTTGCTCTTACTCCATAGATCATGGAAACAAGTTTGGTTCTTTCAAACCCATATATGATGAAATATTGAAGAGATAATTCTTTTTTATCCATAGGTTTATCAATCATATCTTTTATTGAAGCAATTTTATCTTTTTCAAGTTTTTCTATTTTTCTTTAGAAAGATTTAACTCATCTTTTAAAATATCATATTGTTCCTTTAATGTTTTCATATATCTAGCTCTCTGCTAGAATATTTCCATAAGAACATGAAAAAGAGTACTCAAATCAGATTTAGAGAGTTTAGAGAGTACTTGTTATGTGTCTTTTGACTCTGAGTCATAACTAACTTCAGATTCTGAGTCTGAAAAGGTTGAGACCATCAAAATAAGAATGGCTTTTTCATGTTTTCCTTAATTGTCAATTTCTTCCCATGTTGCCATGAGACTTTTCTTGAAGTTTCCTATGAGTTTGTTCTTCTGGAAGTTTTCCTTTATGATTTTGTCTTTATGAAGATCAAGACATTCAACAATGAAGTGACCAAGCTTTTGATAACACTGAAACACACTACATATTTAACTCAATTCACACATGTTTTATTTTCATTTTACTCTTATTTATAGTGTTATACTGGTATTTTATCTATGTTTCAGGTACCTAATCAAGTGAAAGTCATTACACATAGAAACATGACAAATCAGGCGAAAAACATGGAAAAAGATATATTTTGTACTCATGGCACTTAGCATGGAGTTCACCACAGGGGTCGCTATGACATGGATAATGAAGCCCACGTTCCAACAGCTCAGAAGCCATGTTCAACATGTTTTGAACCTGTGGTGTTCGCCATAGGATGTGTGGCGTTCACCACACCTTATAGATCCAGAAAAATCCCAACTGCTTGGAATGGTTACTCATTTCTCCCTATTTTCTCTCACACGAATTTAGCAACCTTGAATTCACTTTCTAGGGGTTTAGAACACTATAAATACATGTTATAACCCACTTCTTAAGGGTCCAAGCTTAGCACAACTTAAGCCATATATTTACCATTTGAAAGCTTTAGGTCTTTACATCGGGGAGTTATTGCACCGTTATTGTATTGAGTTTGAAGCAGTTACTTTTATAAAAGTTAATCTTGTTGATTTATTGTTTAATTATATCGTTTATCATTGATCGATGAGAGCCGCATTCCAGTATTAAATTCTTGAATTAATTCAAGTTTATTATTTTATTCTGTTTTCCTTATTCAAATCCTCATTTCTGATCGCCTTAGTAGCAATAAAAAATGATAGATTGACCATTCGGTATCTATAGGTTCGACATTCTTTATATTACTATGGTACACTCCGTATACTTGCAAAAATAACCCATCATCTTCATGCAGTTGTAACAATCATCTTGATCTTTACTCCCATAACTTGATCCTTTGAAACCATCTCTTTTACCAGAGAATCTTTTCTTCTTTCTGGCCAAGTGTTGAAATCTTTTGATGATGACAGCTAATTCATCATCATCTGATTTTTCATCAGAAACTTCATCATGTGTGGCTTCTTTGAGCTTTTTAGTTTGACAAGATTTCTCAAATCTCTCAATAGAATTTAAAGCCAAGGTTTTAACTTGATTTTCAGGCTCATCTCTATTTAACTCCATTTCATGACTTTGGAGATTGCTAACAAGACTCTCAAGACTTAGTGTGTTTAAGTCTTTAGCTTCTTGAATCACAGTTACTTTGGGCCTGTATTTGGCAGGAAAACTCTTAAGAATCTTCTTAAAATGATCCAAATTAGTATAACTCTTATTCAAGATATGAAGTCCAGACACAAGAACTTGAAATCTTGAGAACATATATTCAATGTTCTCATCATCTTCCATTATGAACAACTCATATTGTTGAACCAATAGATTTGCTTTAGCTTCTTGAAATTGTGGATTACCTTCATAGGTAGCACATAAAGATTTAAACATAGTCTTAATAGTAGATTTATCAATAATCTTTATATACTCAGAATGAGGCAAGGCATCGAAGAATTCCTCTCACTCTATGATGTTTTCTATAGATCTTTTTCTGATCAGGAGTGAGAGACTTCCTATCAAAAACCAATCCAACATCATTGACATGAAAGTTAATTCCATCTTCTAAGATGTCCTACAACTCATCATCCAAAACAATGCTATGAGTGTACATATTTCTCTTCCACCATTCAAATTCAGTAGAGTCACCATTGAATGTTTGTGGTCTAGCAATATAGTTATTTTGACCAGATGTACTTTGATTGTGGTTTTTGCTGGCCCGAGGAGAATCTCCCTCAGAACTTGTTACTGAATAAATACCAGTCATGAAGAGAGTTGTATTTTTCTTAAGATCTTTTCTGCACCATTGTTTAGTGTTAATGCACAGACCGTCCTCTGATGCAAACTGAAAGTGAGAAAAATACCCAAGAAGGGGGGAGGGAGTATTGTTTATGCCAAAAAACATTTCGCTTGTGATAATAGAACTTCATAAACTAAACCACGTTCAGAGTCTGATATCAGAGATTGTTACAGTAACAGAAATAAAGTGATCAAAAGTAAAAACAAGCAACACACAAAGATTATCCTGTTTCCTCTCCTCAACTGAGAGTAACCCAGTCCCTTTTCCTTAACAAGAGCTTTTCACTATAACCAAACATATTACACTTTGCTCAAGCACACTTGCAACAGACTTCAATGCTCAATCAACCTAGAAAAAGACTTTTGCTTAAGCAACCTTGCAAGATACTTCTGCTCAATCAACCTAGAAAGAGACTTCATTGCTCAAGTACGCAGATAAGGGACTTCAATTCTCAATCATGCAGGTATCGTAACCCGAAATTTGACCTCCCCTTTTTATTTTTTTGCATGAGCATGTGCACTCGCATTTCCGACATGCGCATTAGCATTTTTTATCTATGGTTTTGCTGCAGGCGTATCTGGAATTCCAGAAAGTTTCGAAGCCACATTTAATAATATCATCATAGAGTCATCACCATATCAATATGGGCAAAAAAGAGGGTTTTTATGCTTATTCATCAAAGCAAAGGGTGGAAGTTCAGAGCCACGACCATAACACCTTGTTTCAAGCCAAATTGGGCAAATTTTTCCTGTGTTAACTGATTAACCAGTTTGAAGGCAAACTCGGTTAATCTATTAATGCCCTTTTACAACACTGTTTTTAGCTTTTGAACAACTGTTAATTGATTAACACCTGCAAGTTCTGCATAATTTCAGCATTTTACAGCGTTGCATCGGCTTCTACTTCACTATTTTGGTATATTTGGTTCTAATATCATGTGGAATATCCTAGACACTTCAAGATACTTCAAGAATCCACTTGCATTTGCTAAAATACATCATTTTCAATTATGATCACCATACAACTACATTTCCAAGCATGTGCACCATTGGATTTTGAAAGCTGACATATGCATGGAATTAACATTATCTTTTTCAAAAAAAAAACATTTTTTACTTACGAACAAAGACTCGATATCAAGAAGGTTTCCACAATGGGAATTTTGATCACCTCACAAGGGAAAAATGCCTGAGCACTTTATTTAGCAAAAGGGCAAGCTGCTTTAAGATTCAGTCAATCTGAACCAATCACGTCAAGACTCGGCAAATCTCTCAAATATCAGTTAGTCGGGGGAATTCCTCCAAAGATCACTCATCCATGGGCAAAAATCACTTCAATGCTCATACTGGGGTAGGCCACCTCAGGAGTATAATAAGTCAACCTCTCCAAGAGATGGCTAATCAAGGGCATACAATTTTAAGATAATAGGGCAAGTCAGATCAAGATCGTCATACGACAAGGTTGTTTCTTTACTTCTGACTGAGGAAATCCATGCAGATACCCAACAAGCTAGGGCAAAGACAGGCTACCAAAGTACAAGTTCTCTCCCTATTTTGAGGCAAGATAAATGGTGCATCAATAATTGCTGATCCTGAAGTATGTGTCGGAGAATCATGTCTTTATGGCCTACACCCTAACCTCAACTCTTCTGCCTCCCGCAACGAAAGCAATTAATGGGTTCTCAAGAACCGCTTAGACCATTCTCATGCATTAATCATGTCGCTTCACTCATGCATATCATTCATCTAGCATAGCATGAAACCTTGTCAAACAAGAAAGGCATAAGCCCGATCATACTCGAGATCTCTACAAAACCTGATTACTGATATTCTGCATATAATAATCATCACGTATAGTGATTTTACTGGTTGATCCGAACCTGAGGTGGGCCAAAGACAATCGTCTGTGATGATGGGTGTGAAAGAGGAGGAGGGGGTGTACCTGCAAGGCACTCTGATGCTAAAGTAAGAACCTGGTAAGAGAGAACAAGTACGAAATATGAGGATATCAGGGTGAATATTAGATACTTGACCCTCTCGAATGAGAGAGTTTTTATAGTGCCCCCAACGCTTGGCCATTGGTCCCTATTTTTGGGGCGAGATAACCGTTTCTCGAAGAATATGTAACTGCCAGAACTAGCCGTTGTAACGGGCATACATGCTCATAACTAGTCGTTGCTACAGGCAGGGGCGTAGTTACGGGCACATGAGTCTTAGCTGTTTCTGGATGGTGGAACTGTGCGTGACGGACAAAGACTGACGAGGAGAAGTGTTGTGACCAAGGGTAAATTGGTCAACCTCCCCTATTGGAGGGGCAGAAAGGTAAAATTTCCCCCAAAGTGGTTGGACTTAGGCAATTGGGCCTTCTAGGGAGAAGAAGTGGATTGGGCCATACCTAGCCATTGGGCCAGTCCGAAACAGTAGCCCCCTAAGTCGTTGCTACCGAGCACAGCAGTTATGACTTAAGGACAGTCTGCTTCTCGGGCAAAGTCGTCGTAGTCTACCTTGTGCATGAAGGAATCTGTGCCTGGGAATCTGAAACGTTGCTTGCCAGGGAGCTCGAGGTCCGGGGAGACCAACGGTTGATGGGATCTGAAGACTAGGAGCGCCACGTGTGCCTCGACCCATGTGATGTATTAAATTTGTGATGATGACTAGGCTAGGGTCATGATGATGCCCTATCCGTGCGTGCTCATGCCTGGAGTTTACCTATATATAGTGTGAGAGACCGCTCATTTAAATTTTTGTTTCTCTCTCTTCTTTTGCCTTCAGTTCTTTTTTTTCAGTCGTCCGCCACCGTCAAACTTTGTTTCAACCATCGTACCAGCTCTGACCAGAGTTACTCAAACCCAGAAACTCGTCCTTGACCAAGTAAGTATGATGATTCCTTGCTTGTTTTATGCTTTTATGATTTCCATACTTTAGAATGCATGCGGTTAGGGTTTCCATGAAGTAGTTTTAGGATGTTTAGTGGTGACTGTTGGTGGTAGATGATGGTTTGGCCACTTTCTCTGCTGCCGGCACCGTAGTGACCGTTAAGGATGAAGAACTTAGGAAGTATTAAGCTTTTAGCTGATCCCAGTGTAGTAGCGACACAGTGGTGTTCACTGCCAAAGGGAACCACGGGTTCCGATGTGCTTATGAGCTTTCCGATGGTTCCCTCATGAGAATTGTGGGTTTTGTGCGCTAGGGACTTTTCCCAGGATGTGCCAGGGAGAACTATCGAGCACTTCCTCGTCTGTTAGTTGGGCCATTTAAGTAGGGCTTAAGTCGAGGACGATGTCCTTGGTCCTTTGTGCACCATTTCACTTGACTAGCAATGGGAGGGTGGATTTGATTTTGTCATCGAATTCACTTTTATCCTCTGCTTTTCAGGTAAAGGAAATGCCGCGCAAGGCTGAAGAAGAAAAGCATCTTAAAGATCTGTCCGAGGAGACCTCCTCGGAGGACACTGAAATGAATGACGACTCCACGCCCCCTGAGGTTGGAAGGGTGTCTGTTGCAAGGGCCTCGACCAATGAGTGGATTGTGGCCGAACCGATGGAGTATACCTTGCTTTTTGCCTCATATACCGGGGACGTGTTCACCACAGTGGAGGAAAAGAAAGAGTGGAGAGTCTACTTCCCTATGGAAGATGATCATATATGCTCATCATACGGGGAAAGGTTTCTCATGTATGAGCATGTCTTCAAAGAAATAGGGTTGAGGCTGCCCTTCACGGAGTTCCAGCGAACAGTCTTTATACACTTGGACTTGGCGTCCTCCCAGCTGCATCCGAATTCTATTGCCTTTATGCGGGCATACAAATTAGTGTGCGAGTATCTGCAGATTATGGCCACTCTTCCGTTTTCTTCACCATCTTCCACCTCCAACGCCAGGTGTCGGGGAGGAAATTTGGTTGGGTTTCTCTGAAACAGGGTAGGAAACTATTCAAACCCTTCTCTGGATTTATTCAGACCTTCAAGGAGAGGTTCTACGTGATCAAGCCTGTGTCGGAGACAGCTACCGACTCGACCTTCGTCTGGAGGTCTTTACGGATGAGAACGAGGAGGATCTAATAGACGAGGACGACAAGATAGTTGCCCGAAGACTGTTCTTGTTTCCCTTCTGCTGGAGTGGGGCTCATTTTACCCGCTCAACTGATGAGTATACAGTTACTCCTCACCAGTTGGAGGATGATGATCGGACCAACTATGCTAAGCTAGTGGCATTCGTGGATGGTTTTCTCCCCGCCCAGTGCATGACTCACGCTGGGAAGATGCTTTATGAAGAAGATGGGGGTCCACAGGTGGAGGCCTGGTATATCAACACAAAAGAGCTCCTCGAGTGTAGCACTCGCGAGGAGGCTCTTAAGCTCGTGGGTAGCTTCCTACTTCTTCTTACTTTATTTAAAACACTTCTTTTTTTATGTGCTGATGTGCTCGTTGTTTTTGCAGGTAATATGTCTTCTGCATAGGAGCGAATGGTGAAGAATGCCCATGGAAAGATGAAGGGAAGTGTGACCATAGGAAAAAGCCGTCTCAGTCAGCGAACGACTCCTTCCCAAACAGGGTCGGGGACTTCCTCGTCTACCCCACCAGCCACCCAAACGTCTGCCCTTCCCGTGAGTTCGAGGCTCAAGCATTCACACCTAAATGACATCATGGATCTCAGCAGGAAGGGGGAGAAAATCAAGTTCGAGCTGCCTCCTTGCCTTTACAATAGGAAGTTCTTCGAGGGGTTCTCCCTATCCATTCCTCAAGCAGAGTCTCTTAAGCTTAAGGAAATGGACCGTCCCAACAAGCGGGCCATGCTCCCGTAGGATGCCTCCGCCTTGATGAGGATCCTGGAGATGGTGGTGGTGTACACCGAGGATGGCTCTCAGATTGAGTCTGAGTTGAAGAAGTCCCAAGTTTCGGCAGCGGCTCTGGAGGAGAAGGTCAAGAAACTCCAAGAGGAGTGGGAGAGGGAGCTTGAAGAGGCTATGCGAAAGGGTCGCGAGGAGATATCCACAAAGAGGGATTCCCTGGCCTCCCAGAAGAAGGCTGCTGAGAACTTAATAGAGAAGCTAAAGGTCGTTGTTACCCCTGCTGAAGATGTGACTGAGGAGATGAAGAAGTTATCGACCTGGGCGGATCTGGTTGCCTGAATCACTCAGGCCGACAACGATCTCCTAGCTATAGGTAATGAGGCCTTCCAGAATGTCGTAGATCAATTGAAGTTGGTGAACTCTAGTGTCGAGCTGACTAACGAAGGCACAAGGTTCCTTTATTCTGTTAGGGATGGCAAGATAATCGTCCTTGAGTTCCTCCTGTTCGATGAAGGGAAAACACAAGGGACCCAAGAAGAAGTCGTGGCCCAAGAAGAAGTTCAGTAGGTGGAGAAGTGAGCATTTCCTCGTTTTATGTTTTTGGCTTGCATGCCATTTGTTTATTTGTAATTTTGTTTTGTAGGGTTAGGCCCCATGGTATTGTACCATGCACACTCGCGGCCCTCGTGGTCGCTTTATATTAATGTATATTTTCTTGTATGTTTAATTATACTTTGTCTAACTTTTTCTAAGTGTCATACGCAGTCCAACGCTGGTCGTATGAGATAACTTAGTAATTGATTATTATGTTTCAGGTATGCTCGACAAACGATGTTCGATAGTGCACGAAACTAGTCGAAAGTCCTGGGTTATTTTCGGGAAGGGGAGCAGAGCTCAGGCCGTGTTTGTGGACTGAGTTCACAGCGTGAACTTCCCATCACGAGATGGGGGTTTTGTAGTTCATGGTACTTTGACGACAGCGGGCTCGGTCGAGGAACCACTGTCGTGCACGGGTTAAGTTTCTCTTTGACTAAACCCTACTTAGATCCGTGTTGGTGGTGCAACGCTTGTACCTGGGCGCACGTCTATGGTTAGTGCTTGGGCGAGACATGCCAACAGTAAGAGCCTTAGCTGTAATATTGTTTCAGCGTTTCGGAGTTCCATGGTCGAGCTAATTCTTCCCCGGTAAGGTATTCTAGATAGTAGGCCCCATTCTCTATTTTTTCTTTAACACGATAGGGTCCTTCCTAGTTTGCGACGAGCTTGCCTTGGTGGGAATCTTTGTGATTCCTCTTTAGGACGAGGCTGCCTACTTTGAACTCTCGTCGTATAACCTTGGCGTTGTGCCTTCTTGTGATTTTTTGTTTAAGTGAGGCCTCGCGGAGGGCTGCTTCTAATCGAACCTCTTTGAAGAGATCGAGCTCTTCTCTCAGAGCCTCGCTGTTTGTTTCTTCGTCCAAAAGCACTTCAGTCCGCCTGGAGGGCTTGTGAGCCTCAATGGGGATTACCGCCTTTGTCCCGCTAGGCAAAAAGGGATTTCCCCAGTTGAAGAATGGGGCATAGTGCGGTAGGCTCGGAGCATGTTGTGCATCTCCTCGACCCACTGCCTTTTTGTTTTGTCCAACCTTCGCTTGAGGCCCCGTAAGATTACTTTGTTTACTACCCTAACTTGCCCGTTAGTCTAAGGATGCTCGACGGACGCAAAGTGTTGTTTAGTACCTAGTTAAGCGACGAACTCCTGGAACTTTTTGTTCTTGAACTATGTCCCGTTATCTGTGACGATTGCTTGAGAAATGTCAAAGTGTTCTTCCCATCAGGAGTTTCACGAATGAGAGCGACGCTCACAGCTTTGGTTGTGACGACGAGGTAGAGATAAAGGGTTTCTCTGTTTTCTGGATGGGAAAGGATAGGTGGTTCTGACAGAGCTCGCTTCAAGTGGAGTAGAGCTTTGTCGCATTTCTCCTTCCATTCAAACGCGGCTTCCTTGCAAAGGAGTTTGAAAAAGGGGAGAACGTGTTGAGCAAATTTGGCCACGAAGCGGGAAAGTGATGCAAGCATCCCGTAGAGGAACTAGATGGACTTTTTTGAGTTCGGCGTGAGGAACTCGGAGAAGGCTCTTCACTTGTCGGGTTTAGCTTCAATTCCTCATTCGGTTAGATAGAAACTGAGGAACTTGCCTGATCGTACCCCGAATGTGCACTTATCTAGATTAAAGCACATCTTGTACTTCCTGGCTTGCTCGAAGACCTTCTTCAAGTGGGTCGTGTGACCGGGTTCCTCGCGAGACTTCACGGTCATGTCTTCCATATAGACTTCGACCATGTCCTCGATTTCTCCTCAGAAAACTTTGTTCATCATCCTTTGGTAGCTAGCGCCAACATTCTTCAAGCCGAAGGGAATTACATTGTAGTAATAGTTTCCCGATTCGGTCATGAAGATCGTGTACCTTTTGTCACTTTTTTCCGTGGGTATTTGATTGTAGCCCGAATACGCGTCCATGAAAGATAACAATTTAAAACCGACAAAATTATCAACTAATTTATCTATGTTGGGGAGGGGATACACATCTTTAGAGCAGGCCCTATTAAGATCAGTATAGTCAATAAACATTCGTCATTTTCCATTATTTTTTTGACGAGTACAACATTGGACAACCAAGTGGTGTACTTGGCTTTCGAGATAAAGTTCGCCTCTAGGAGGTCTTTTACATCCTGTTCGGATGCCTCCATCTTCTCTAGAGACTGCCTTCGTCTATGCTGAGCTACTGCCCTAACGACAAGGTCGATAATGAGGTGGTGAGAGGCCACATTAGGGTCTAGCCCGGGCATCTCCGCAGCATTCCACGCGAACAGGTATGCATTCTTCCGGAGGCATGCTCTTAGTTGTTTCCTCTCTAGCTCGGGGAGATTGGTCCCAATACTCACTCCCCACTTGGGGTCGTCGCCGAGTAAGACAAGTTCAAACTCTCCATCCGGAATTGGGCGCATTGGATGGACAGTTTCGCCGCTACTAGAGGGGATGCTCGAGGATGACTGAATCTCTTTCCCTTTTGCCTTTTGATTCTTCTGGTCGTCTTCAGAGAAGCGGTTGTCAAGGTCGATAGAGTCGATGCGGGGTAGCGGCTTTGTCTCTTCGGCGCTGCTGGGAAAAGACGTCTAGCTGGGAGTCTTCGGCCTGGCGACGATGGTATTCAGCCCCTTGGAAGCCGCTTCAAAGCACCTCCTCGCAGCTTCAATGTTTCCTTGTAGAGTTGCCACGAGACCCTTCAAAGTATAGCATTTCATCTTCAAGTGTACTATTGATGGTACGACCATTAATTCAGCAAGGGTTGGTTGGCCGAAGATGCACTGGTATAGCGACGGGCAATCAATGACAAGGAATTGGACCTCGATTGACCTGGCCATTTCAGCGGATCCAAAAGTTATGATCAGCTTCACGTAACCCCAGGTCTTTGTCACTGACCCATTAAAACCCTGCATATCGGAGCCTACGTAGGGTGTTAGATATGATTCGTCTAGGTGGAGGGTGGAAAACATCTGGGAATACATAATATCAACTGAGCTACCTTGGCCGACGACGATTCGTCAGACGTCAAAATTTTCCATCTGGGCTCTCACGAGCAGAGGGATGATGGCGTTGGGGGCTCCCCCTAGGAGCTCCTTGCGGTAGAAGCAGATAGAGACAGACTCTCTTTGGACCCTATCGAGGGTGGAATTCCGGTTTGAGCTGTTGCTGATAAGGTGCTCAAATTTTCTTTTGACGGACCCTACCATGACTTTGTTGAAGCCCCCCTCCGGAGATGACCATGACGGAGGGGAAAGTCTCCCATGGGTTGTGCGCAGAGAAATATGGAGGGGCGTTGAGCCCCTCGGGGATGTAAAAACCTTCAGACCGCAAGATGCTCATAACGACCTAAAGGCTGGCTTCCTCGAAGGAAGGTACCTCTTCCTCGACCTTCTGGGATTCCTGGGCATCTGGCCGAGGAGCTTTGTTCACGGGCAGAGCTGGCGGCCTCCTTTTCTTTATACTGAATGTACGCTTATGCTTTTAGGAGGAAAGCGTCTAGCATTGTTAAGGGCCGGATGCCCACGACTTTAGCAAATTCGGTGCGGGGACGGAGCCCGCACTCGAGCAGAAACTTTTTCATGTCATCGGTTGTAGAAACCTGGATGGCCTCCTTATTAAACCTTTCGATGTAGGCTCGCAGGGGTTCATCTCTCCCTTGAATGATGGTCTCAAGGGAGGCTTCAGTCTTTGGATGGCAGCGAGAGGTTGTGAAGTGTCTGGGGAACAATCTCCCCAATTGAGATGGAACATTACGCCATACAGGTTCAAATATGCATCCCAAACAAAACCAGTTCCAGTCTGGTAGTTAGTTTCCGTCTGACCTTGCTCTACAAAAACCAATTCCCTTCTGGTAGTCAGTTCTTGTCCGGCTTAATCAAAATCCAGTTCTCGTCTGATAGTCAGTTCTCGTCTGGATTAATCAAAATCTAGTTCCCATCTGGTAGTCAGTTCTCATCTGGCTTAATCAAAACCCAGTTCCCGTCTGGTAGTCAGTTCTCGTCTGGCTTAATCAAAATCTAGTTCTCCTATAGTAGTCAGTTCTTGTCTGATTTATCCTTGTAAAATCTAGTTCTTGTCTGGTAGTTAGTTCTCGCCTGACCAATCTTTGAAATCCAGTTCTTTCCTGGTAGTCACTTCCCGTTTGGCTTATCCTTTCAAAGTCCAGTTCTTGTCTCGCAAACTTTTTCAAAATCCAATTCCTATTTGGTAGCCAGTTCTCGTCTGACAAACTTTTTCAAAGTCCATTTCTCGTCTGGAAAAATTTTCAAAATCTAGTTCACGTATGGTAGTCAGTTCTCGTTTGGCTTAATCAGAACCGAGTTCTCGTCTGGTAGTCAATTCTCGCTTGACCAAACTTAATCAAAACCCAGTTCTTATCTGGTAGTCAGTTCTTGCCTAACCAAACTTAATCAAAATTCAGTTCTTGTCTGGTAGTCAGTCCCCATCTGACCTGTCTTTGCAAAATCCAGTTCTTGTTTGGTTGTCAGTTCTCTTCTAATTTATCCTTGTAAAATCTAGTTCCCGTATGGTAGTTAGTTCTCGCATGGCTTAATCAAAACCCAGATCTCGTCTGGTGGTCAGTTGTCGTCTGGCTTAATCAAATTCCAGTTCTCGTCTGGTAGTCAGTTCCCATCTGATTTATCTCTTTAAAGTCTAGTTCTCATCTGTCAAACTTTTTCAAAGTCTTTTCCTTATCTTTGGTCCGTCCAAAGTCTTTCCTTTCCTTTGGTCTGTCCAAAGCCTTTCCTTTCCTTTGGTCTGTCCAAAGTCTTTTCTTTGTTTTGGTCCGTCCAAAGTATTCTCAGTTTCTCTGGTCCATCCATAACCGTTTCATTTTCTCTGGTGTGTTCAGAACCCTTTCAATTCTCTAGTCTATCCAGAATCTTTTCTTCATCTAAAGGTGATTTCTTTCCCCAGTTAAGGATGTCGCGTCTGTTTTGCTACAATCCCTAACTGCTTGCAATATAATACTACGACCTGCATTATTGCATAACATAGTCTCAAGCATTATGTAAGACTAAGCATACATTGCATTCGTCATATGCATCAAGCATATCCCTCGTTGACTGATTCATCTCCCCAGCAGATATTCAGCCAAATTTCTCACTTAATAAAACTTTCTACAACATTCTCCTTTCCATATTCTTCAATCGCCGTCAGCCAAATTTTTGAGCTACTCTTTTATTTAATCTCCTTCCACCTCGAATGATCAAAAAGCTGTCACAACTCAAACATTCAGGTCCAAGAGGATTAAATAGGGGCAATTGTCGTAACCCAAAATTTGACCTCCCTTTTTGCCTTTTTGCATGAGCATGCGCACTTGCATTTCCGTCATGCGCATTAGCATTTTTCACTGCGGTTTTGTTGCAGGCATATTCGGAATTCCAAAATTTTTCGAAGCCACAGTTAATCACATCATCACAGAGTCATCACCACATTAATATAGGCAAAAAGAATGTTTTTATGCTTATTCATCAAAGCAAATGGTCATAGTTCAGAGCCACAACCACAACACCTTGTTTCAAGCCAAATTAGAAAATTTTTACATGTGTTAATCGATTAAACAGTTTGAAGGAAAAATTTGTTAATCTATTAACACCCTTTTAAAGCGCTGTTTTCAGCTTTTGAACAACTGTTAATCGATTAACACCTATAAATTCTGCAGAATTTCAACATTTTACAGTGATGCAGCAGCTTCTCCTTCACTATTTTGGTCTATTTGGTTCTAGTATCATGTGGGATATTGAAGACACTTCAAGAATTCATTTTCATTTGCTACAATACATCATTTTTAATTATGCTCACCATACACCTACATTTCCAAGCATGTGAACCATTGGATTTTGAACATGCATTGTGATGCTCTCACTGAGTTAACAAATAACTAACTGACTCAACTTCCAACTCAGTGAGTTAGATGTAACTAACTTCAAACCAAATGCCAAACCACCCTTAACTAGCTCCAAACCAAGTTTTAAACCTACTTCACTCCAAACCTCCACTCTATACAAAGAAACCTTCACTTTGTTACAAAATACCTTGATTATTTCTCACTCTCAATTCTCTCTCATTTCACTCTTCTCCCTCAATTGTCTTTGAATTTTCTGCAATTCATCTTCATCTTCTTCATCAAACCACTCACTAAAGCTCAATTTCCACCATTAGAGAATAACAAGCTTCACCTTGAATTTGTTATTATCTTGAGCTAAACCTCCATTTCACTATATTTCTACTTGTATTTCTAGATTTACAGTAGCTTCTACTTCAATTCAAGTAATCACCTCAAGGAATTTGGTGCAAATTCACATTTGGAGAATTTATCATTTTTTGTCGGTTTCACTATGATTTGATCTCAAGCTTGGAATTCTCTAGTTTTCTTTGCTTATTATCATCATATTTTTCTTACAACAATTACCAAGGCAAACCTGCTTCATGTAGGTTGGTTGTTCTTGCTCAATTCTCTATTTTCGATCATTTCCACATTTTTCACAATGTAGCTTAATTGAGGTTTTGTTGCTTGAATTCTTGTTTTGGCATGATCAATTATTTTAGATTTTATTTGAAATGAATTAAAATGTTTTGTGCACCTACTTTTACGCTTTAATCCACTACAATTACATGAAATAAATTTTTGAGAAGTACTTTTTTTCCTGAATTTCATGTTGCTGTTTTTTATAGTGTTAACATATAAACCAGTTTACAGGGAAAACTGGTTAATCGATTAACACTGTTGCTGTGTGTTTTTTTGCTGCTTTTAACTGTGTTAATCAATTAACCAGTTTGAAGGAAAAAATGGTTAATCGGTTAACGCTGTTGCAGAAGCTGTTTTTGGTGTTTTTTCATGCTTGTTTGAATTTGTTTCCACATTTAACTTCCATGGCTCGACATATTTTATATTTATGGATATTTCTTTAGTTGTTTAGCCTCTGATTGCATAGCGTATATGACTCTTTGATGTATGATTTTTCGATTACGTAATTGTTTGCATTCTCGATATTATGTAATCATGTTGCTTTGCAAATTTATCACATGATTTGAGGCGCTTTTCGCATGCTCTTGCTTATGTGTTAACATGATTATGCTTAGTGGTGCATGCTAGCTTGGCTTTGCTGAAGCTTTGAAATCTCAATTGGATGCATTAGATTTGTTCTTCATTGAGCAAATTACTTCGCACGTTTGCTTTGATGATCTTTCGAACCGCTTAAAAGATTGTTAGCTTGTTCCTTCCCTTTTATTGATTAATCGAAACCTTGTTTCAATTTATTAATCTTTTCCTTGCTCTCTTCTTTAGGATCTCTTTAGAGCTCATTATTCCACTGATTGCGTTAAAAATACTTACCAATATTATGGATTTACGGTGTGTCATTGTAGACCTAAGAAGTAGTTTAGATATCGCATGAGGAACATCTCAAGTTCACCCTGCACTATACTTGAGAACTCTATACACAAAGGCTCATTAGTATAACCAAATATAATATTATCTACATAAATTTAAACTAAAACAAATGTTTTTCCTTATGTTTTATAAAAAAGTGGTGTCATTAGTCCTACAATTAAACCCTTTTATTCAGAAACAAACCACTAAGGTGATCATACCAAGCTTAAGGAGCTTGTTTGAGACTATAGAGTGATAGTTTTAGTTTTAAAATATGAATGGGGTTTTCGTGGTTCGTCAAAACCCAGAGGTTGAGAAACATTCGCCTCTTCGTTTATAAATGCATTTAGGAGTGTTACCTTAACTTTCATCTTATATTACTTGAAATCAAGATAGCATGAAAATGTCAAAAGAAATCTAATAGCCTCAAGACCATCTAGGATAACATAAGTCTCCTTATAGCCCTTCAGCTTGATTATATCCCTCTGCCACAAGCCTTTCTTTATTTTTAGTAATTATCCGAAAACCCCATTTGGTGCTTATAACAAATTTTTTAGGACGTATACTTAAATCCCACACTTCAATACTTTTAAGTTTATACTTAGAAATGAGCCAAGAATAGTTATAATTGAGATATGAGATTTGAATAGTTATAAAAATTATTCACTTGAGAACAAGTGCTTTCTCACTTTTTAATGTCTCCAAGAATATTTTCTAGCGGATGGTCCTTTGTGACAATCCAATCTTAAGTTAGTTGGTTTGAGGTTTCTTGTTTATTGTATTTTTTTACTTTCCTTCTTATCATATGTATTACCCTCACTCTTGGAAGGATTTACTTCTGGAGTGTCATTGTTGACTAAGTCCCCCGTTAATATGCTTGAAACATAAAAAAAAATTGATGGACTACCTTTCTAGGTCTCTTGGGGTTTGGATTCATCAAATGCTACATAAGCATATTCTTCAACGCTTGAGGTTATATTATTGAAAGCCACATAAGATTTACTAAACAAATAATTCCAAGGAAGATTTCTTCATTGGCTTTAGCATCGAAGGTTCCTAACATGTCCTTACCATTATCTAAGATGAAGCACTTATGTCAGAAAACACGTAGGTAAGAAATATTTGATTGTCTACCTTTAAGTTACTCATACAAATTTTTTTATGACAGATATAATGAGCACCATATTTAAAATGTGGCATGTAGTGTTAACCGTATGCACCAAAAAGTACTTAGGTAGTCCCATCTCTCTTATCATAGTTCGTGTTAGTTCTTTGAAAACATGATTTTTAAGCTCTACAACACCATTTTGTTATGGAGTGCACATATATGAGAAGTTATCGATTATACCGTTTTCATCGTAAAATTCCTCAAAGTGATGGCTTACAAAAAAAATCCACCAAGATTGCTTCATAATGTGGGTACTTTAAAACTTAATGATTTTAGATAATTTTGGTAAATCTAACAAAAACTTAAAAAGTTTCTTCCTTAAGTGCTAAAAATAGTGTCCAAGTATACCTAGTAAAATCGTATACTATTGTGAACCCATACAAGATTCCTCTTTGACTTTTAGTTATGGAAAGACTAAAAATGTCTCGATGGAAAAGCTCAAGAGATTTTGTTGTTAAAACAATTTTTTTTCGATTTAAAAGACACTATTGATTGCTTTCCCATTATGCATGCATCGCTTAGTTTCTCTAAATTTATTGTAGGTAAACCATGACTAGGTTCTTGGATACTATCTTATTAATTAAATTAAAATGAACCTGACCCAAACACTTATGCCACAACCAAAAGTCTTCACTCTGGATGATTAAGCAATTGGTACCACTATTTGACATTGTTGATCTATGTGCTTGTACATATGAAGTCTACAACAACCTGTTGATATAGTTTTGATGTTGATAATACTCTTAAGAGAAGTATGCATCGGTCCTTCGGTTCAAGTCTTGCTGGTTCAAGTAACAGTTATTTAAGATCAAGGTGTCATATAATATGATGAATTAGTGGTTCCTAATATGAAGTTAAATCCTAAGATATGTTAATCAAGATTTATTGATCAATATAAAGCCTAAAGATCATCAAGATTTGTGAAGATCAATTTTTGAAGCTTAACTTGTAGTGATCGAGGTTGTAGTGCTTGGAGATCAAGTTATTTGCACCTATATATAGAGGACAACAACTTATGTCAAGTGGCATTTTGTGATATAAACAAAGATCTCTAATTAAGCAATTTGTATGATGTTGTTGTTTTGCAAAGGGATAACTGATTAAACCTAAAGGATAGTCGACCATTTCTCTTTGTGATGCCTATAATCGATTGGAACAACCTCTTAATGATTGGCAATGACTAGAAATCAAAACTTTCTATTTTTGGGTGAAATAATCGATTATGTACATGGGACAATCTATTTTGAGCATTGTAAGTATCATGGATTTTTTCCATATTTGATTCACATTTCGTCCTATAAATAGAGGACTCCTTTCTCATTTCTCACACACCCAGAAAACATATTTAACATACCTTTCTCTCACTTTCCTCTTTCTCTCTCATTTTCTCACATTTACCTTAGTGTTTTTAGAGTGTAGTATTATAAAGTCTAAAGAAAATCATTATAAATAAAACGTTAAATAATTAAAAAGTCACATCAAAATTTAAAAAAATAAAATAAATTGAATTTAAACACATTTAATGAATAATAATATAAAGATTAGGAATATAAGAAGTATAAGAGGAAGATAAAATTTATTGAAAATAAAACTTTTAACATTTTAATAAATTAAGTTTATATTCAAATAAATAAATTAGAGTAAATAAAAGTGAAAATGATGTTGATTTCAAAAAAAAAATGGAAGTATCAATGGATGTAGCATATGAGATTGACTTGGGACAAAAGCAAATTTTTAACCACAAAAGAGAAAATTTCAACGTCAAAAAAGAAGAAGATCAATTAGATGAAAAAACCTAAATTATAAATATTTTCACAAAGATAAATAATGATTTTAAAAAGTTGAGGTTAAATTCATCAATATAATAAGTTATATTGTAGCATCTGTCCCTCCCCCTATGAAAAACCTCGATTCAAAGGAAAAATCAATCTACACGAAATTTTGATTCCCTCCACTAATATCTCCTATCCTCCTAAAATATTGAACCAAACATTCTTAGTTAAAATATTTTCTCCCCTCTCTTTCAATCTAAAAACTCTCAACCAATCAGACATTTAGAATTAAAATTTGATGGAAATGATTAATTTGCCTACCATAATCAAATTTAAGAGGTTAATAGTAATTTTTATTAAATAAATGATAAACACAAAATCATTAATTAATTAAAGAATCGGCAAATTAATTTCTACAAATTTTATTCTTTCTAACATCATTAACGTTTTAGTCTTAATTTATAAATATAATGGAGTGCTTCCATTTGATGCAAAAGAATATGAGGAAGAAATGAGTTATGACTTTAAAGCTTGATATGTCAAAGGATTGTGATAGACTGGAGTGGGAATTATGATGGGAGTTTTGGAGGCTATGGGTTTTCCACCTTCCTTGGTGACTCTCATTAAGCGTTGTATATCTAAAGTATCATACCAAATTTTTCTTAATGGTCAATCTGGCTCTAGTTTATATTCATATAGAGGGATCCGCCAAGGAGACCCTCTGTGACACCCCAATTTTTAGTAATCATTTATTTAATTAAATTAATTGATTAATTGTGTGATTTTTGTGCCTAATTGAATTAATTGATTTACTTGATATATTTGAATTAGTTAATTTATTGAATTTATGTGAAGTATTTGATTTATATAAACTAATTTATTTATCTAATTTATATGTGTTAATTAATTTAATTGATATATGTGATTTATGGAATTAATCAAATGAATTGATTTATTCTATTTGGTAGAATAGTGTAATTTCTAGATTAATTAGTTGGGCCTAATTATGGGTGTGTGAATAGAAAGTGAGAGTGGGTTGAGTAAAGCCCAATAACTAAGGATTAGGGTTTTAGAGAAGGAAAGTTGGTAAGAGAAGAAAAGGGGGAAAAGAGAATAGAGAAGATAGAAGAGAAGAAGAGAAAGAGGCAAGAGGAAAAGAAGAGTGGAAGGGAGAAAATCAGAATCAAAGCATTCAAGGAATCAAGGATTCTTCCCCAAAGAAAAACCTAAGGTAAGGGTGGGTTTTCATATGATTATTGGGATTGCATGATAATATATGATGGGTAGTATCATTTTTAGGGTAAAAATCTCTAATTTCCATGGGTTTGAAATTGATTATTACATGATATATGATGATAGGGTCCTTAAATATGTGTTGTTGGCTGTTATAGTTGTCATATAATGGTAGGATTTTGAATTCTGGAACTAGGGCTTTTTACGGAATTGAAATCGGAGGTCCGGAAGGCCTCCAACGGTGGAAAACACAGAAAATTTTGCATTCTACGATGTTTGCATCGACTCATGTGTCGCAGCGGTCGACACATACTGTTTGCGCTTTTCTGGATTTCATTTTTGTTTGCCATGCGCCGACCAGCGGTCGACTCAAGGCTGTGTATTGGAAAAAAATTTGTTCCGACGGTTTTGGCCATAACTTTTGATTCGTAAGTCGGTTTTATTCCCCGTTCGAAGTGTTGGAAAGCTAATGAATAGATCTATAACATAGCATAGATGATATAATTAGTTGCCAAATATTTTTATATCCAATATGTTTGGGAAATCATTGTTTAATTAAATCTTAACTAAAACATGGATTAATTGAGATGATTATTGATTATTTACTTGAGTATTGATTGATTATCAACTTTTGGTTGGTTATTGAGATATCAATTGTTGTTTAACAAGCTGATTGTGTATTGAATATTGAATTCAACTATTGGTTATGGATTGATTATCCTATGTGTAATCGTCGAATTGTGTTGTGAGTGGTGAATGAATATAATTAATTCTTGTGCATTACTTGATAAATGTAGTGATGATGTTGAAAGTATGAATACGTTGATTATTATGAAATGTGTTGTGTGTGCAATCATATTATAATTCTTGTGTGATGAATTATTTGAGAATGCATGGGATTAAGATGCGAGAACGGTCTTAAGTGCATATGGTTGTTGATTGCATACACATCATTTGTTGTCAAGAGGCAATGCTTGCTAGTTTCGTGGAGACTAGTGACTTGTCCCAAACCTAGAGTGGGGTTTGAAAGCCTAGGGGACGGGATTTTATTTGTTATTGGTCTAGGGGACGGACCCAGTTTAAATATAAAAACCGAAAAATAATAACAAGTGTTGGTACCACATGGCATGAGTTGCATTGAGTTGCATCAAGTCACATGGCATATATATAATTGTTGTATGAAAGTATGCGTATGTGTATGACTTGTTGAATGATATTGGCTGAGGAAGATTGAAGTGTGAGAATATTGGTGTTTGTACTGACATGCTTTACATTATTCATTATCTTATGATTTCAATATTGATGTGAATTCTCACCCTTCTGCTGGAATGATGTCCTATACGATATCGTGCAGGTATCAAAGAGTATAGCTGCTCGTAGTTGCATGGTCGCGGTTGGTTTAGCTATTTAGTATTTTTGTTATGTTGGGTCGAGTCGTGCTCTGGTCATGTAACACTGGGATTTCTTGGTTTATATCTTAGAGATACATTATGTACTCTACACTATGTTTTATATTCATTGGAATATTATGATGTTGGTCTTAGTTCCTAAGTAATGTTGATTTATGTGATGAACACGAATGTTTCCGTTAAGAGAATTATGATATAAATTGAATCTGCTGCTACATGCAAAGTAAAACTTTGAAAAGCATGATTATTTATTAAAGTGTTAATGAGCATGACAGGTATTTTTGATGTTTTGGAAATTATGTGTGACACCCTTGTGTGAATGCATGATGATTTACTCTGATTATTTATATATATTCTGCGGGGTTTAGAAGGGTGTTACACCCTCTCCCCTTACCTATTTATTCTTTGTGCATATATGTTATTAGGAATGAAAAATGGTATCTAGGGGGAGCAATATCCATGGCATTCAAGTGGTAAGAAATGCTCCTATAATTTCTCACTTGTTCTTTGCAGATGATAGTCTTTTTTTCACCTGTGTAAATCCCAAAGAGATGATTGTATATTAGGAATTCTCTATAAATATCAAGCATCTTCTGGACAGGTGGTGAATCAGGACAAATCAGAGGCATCCCTCATCCGAAATGTTCTTGATGAAAGCAAAAACATGATCCATAACAGGATGTGTGTAAAGACTGTAGTGACTCATTCTAGATACATGAGCTTTCCAATAGTATTTGAAAGATCAAAGAAGGAAGTGTTCTCCTTTGTCAATGATCGTGTCTGGAAGAAAATGAAAGGTTGGAAAGAGAAATTTCTATCCAAGGCAGGTAAAGAAGTTCTAATTAAGGAAGCGGCACAAGCATTACCAAGTTACATAATGAGTTGTTATAAATTACCTGAAAAATTGTGTAAGAATATTGAGACCATGCTGGTGAAGTTTTGGCGGGGTTCTAAATAGGGGAGGAAAATTCACTAGGTAAGCTGGGAGAAAATATCTCGAGCTAAAGGTGTGAGAGGTTTGGGTTTTTGGGGTATACGTGATTTTAATAATAACCTGCTTGGTAAACAGTCATGGAGACTTCATACATGGGCTATTTCACCGATGGAAAATGTTTTAAATAGAGATACTATCCAAGAAGGTTGATCCTTAAGGGTATGTTTGGATTGGCGGTATGGAATGGAATGGAGTGGAGTGGTAACTAACGAGATTCTATTGTTTGGATTTGTAAATACTGGATGGAATGGAATGGAACATGATGGAATCCAGTCCATCCTATTACATCCAATTACCCTTTTTTTGTTCCGCCCAATCTGGGGCGTATGTGATGGAATGAGATATTTTTATTAAAATAACCAAACAATGGAGTGTAATTTATATTCCATTCCGCTCTGCTATGCTCCACTTTGCTCCACTCCATTATGTTCCATCAATCCAAACATAGCCTAAGGCCCAAATAGGTTTTACTCCAAGTCATGCCTAGAGGAGCATCATAAGCATAAAGAACCTCATATTGGTGGGAGTAAGGTGGAGGATTTTGAATGGCAAAAGTGTGAAGATTTGGAATGACATTTGGCTGCCTAATAATGCAGGGTTCAAGGTGCACAGTGTTGTGTGCTGGTTGGACAAGGTTGCAATCGTTAGAAACCTTGTTGACCAATACGTATTATGATGGAAGAATGAGCTTATTGAACTGCCTTGATCCTGCTAACGCAATCCAAGTTGTGAGTATTCTGCTATCTTTGTGAAGGCCAGAGGAGAAGTTCATTTGGCACGAGGAGAAAAATGGTAACTTTTCTGTTAGATCAGTTTATCATTTTCTTGTTGCAAAAAGAGCCTCAAACACAACATGCCCCTCAAGCCCTCCATACAAAAACTTGTGGAAGAAGATTTAAACAACCCCGATGCATATAAAAGTCAAGAATTTTATGTGGCGACTTGCAAAAAAACATACTTCCAACCTATCCAAACATGGAGAAAAAAGGTATCAAACTTGATTGTGCATGCCCTCTTTGCCTTTCCACATCATAATCGACTCAACACTTGTTCATGTGTTTCCCAGTTACAAAAATGGTTTGGTTTTCTTCATCAATTGGCATTAGGGTGTCTAAGAATGTGGATATAAGGGACTGGCTAGGATTCACTTTATCCATGAATGATATTTTGGGAATGAAAATGATGTGTATTGCTTTGTGACGGGTATGGAATGGAAGGATTCAATGACTTTTCAAGAAAGTGCAGTTCGAACCGCAAACAGTGGCGTTAAATATTTGTCAATTTATGTCTGAATTCAATGGCGTGAACCCGAGTCTACGTGCAAAGAAGAGGGCAGTAGTGCAGGATGATCAGGTGACATATGATACTAGGGTCAGAGCCAAATCTTTTAAATTATGGGGGCAAAATTCATACTAAAAATATAACATATTATTCATCAATAAATATTATAATCATTTTTTATAACTTTTAATACTTTAAAAATATTAGGCAATGTTTTATGTAATATATTTTTGAATTTATAATTTATAAGCTCATATGATAAAAAAAATCTTTTTGATAATTGTCTTTTTTATTACGATTTTATAGTTTATTTTACTAACATATAACTTATTTTTCATGCGTTATTTCAAATAGTGGTTTATCTTATAACTTATAATTTATTATTTTTCTTCACTTTTTTTCTTATTGTTTTAACTAAAGTTTAGTTTTATTTTTTATAATTTATCTTAATTTAAAATAAAATAATTATGTATTAAATGCAAACGAAAAAATCAAACAATTTTATTATTTTATATTTATCAGCTAGTTAAACGGCTAATTTTATAAAATATTTTAATTAATTTATTTGCTTTTAATAATAAACATCAACTATAAATTATAAGTTATTTAGTTATCAACCATAAATTATACTTAAATTTTATCAGTCAACTATTAATATTAGCAAAGAGGGATTGAATAATTTTCTTATTTTCTATTTATAAACCTATAACATATTTTATCTTCACAAATAAATTGATAGTTCATAATTAGCAATTTTTCTTTATTTCCAAAAACATACTTCATAAAGATAATATAAAATATCAAGCACATTAATAGTTTTTCTAAACTATTTAATAGACTAATTTTGCAGTATATTCTAAAATAAAATAACTATTCAATGCATGATACATATATTATCCCTATCATCAATACTATGTAATATGTGTATATTAAAATCAGTTTTTAATCTTAGTAGGGGTATAATAGACTAATTTTGCAGTATATTTTGAAATAAAATAATTATTTAATGCCATATATATATATATATATATATATATATATATATATATATATATATATATATATATATATATATATATATATATATATATATATATATATATATATATATATATATATATATATATATATATATATATATATATATATATATATATATATATATATATATATATATATATATATATATATATATATATATATATATATATATATATACACTTCAGTACTATAAAAGAGGCGACATCTCATCTCAATAAAAAACGTTAAGGTGTTAATTAAATAAGTCATCTCTCTTATAAATCAAAGACTACATTCCGCTCATTCATAGATAATGTGAGGCTTTAACCGCTCACACTTGCAACTAACATTATCTCCCAAGTGTGAGTCATCCACATCTTATAACAAAATCTAACACCGAATCCAGCTTGCGCCTAATATTATCTCCCAAGTGTGAGTCCTCCACATCCTATAACAAAATCCAACAACGGATCTAACTTGCACCCAACATTATTCCCAAGTGAATCTTCTACATCTTATACAAAATCCAACACCGGATCCACTTCCGTTCCCCCACAAAACCGTACCACGACTCTAATATCACTGTTAGAGAGTTAGAGAGAGTTGAGAGCACTAACAGAACTAATACTTTAGAATCACAAAAGATAAAGACACCACATGTCAATCCAAAATTTTAAAGTGCTAGATAAATTGATCATCCCGTTATTCAGTTTTATTTTATTGTTTTACTTTTCTCTTGTAATTGACTTGTTATCAAGAATAATAATAAGACAATTGTCAAAAGAATATATAATAAGGTTTTTGTCACAATCTTCCATACAAAGGTTTATCTTTTGACAGCACACACAAGTGTTTATCCGTAGCTATCGTCAAATGAAATAAAGAACAAGTCGCTATTTTTAAATGACAGTTATAGTTTTTCAAAACTCATATTTGAATGTAATTTATTTTTTAATTGGTATGTTGTTATCAAAATAGTAATCATGATATAAAATTGCGTGAATTGAACGTAGCACATGGATGATTAGTTGTTCTAAAAGATTTTTAAAACTGATAAGTTGACAATGAAAAAAAAAACAGCACAATTCTATCACTATGACAACTCATGACTTAGAACAAGTTTTATGTTTTTGTTGAAAACTTGACCATATTAGAACATTAGTAATTGGTCTTTCGCGGAATATAATATTTTTTAAAATATTTTATACCCTCAAATTGAGTAGAGACGTATAATACAGATAAAAAATAAATTATACACACACATGTTTAACAATATTAATTAATATTATGAGAAGAAAAAAAAGTATCATTTGATATGTTATTTAGCAATATCAGTCTAATATCAATTTTAGTTTCTTTTGAAAGAAATATATTTCATAACTATTTATTTTTAAAGATTAATTGTTATGAATGGTTAGTGTTACATGATTAAATTATCATAACTATTTATTTATTTGTATTATTTGATAGATTGTCAAAATAAAAATTAAATATTTTCAAACACCCAACATTTATGTTTAGTTGATTATGTGAAATATTATTATAATGTGCGTTCGAATCAATTAAATTTTTTTTGTTATTGTAATTTTTTAAATTTTAATATTATTAATCAATAATGATTTAATTTAAAAAAATTTCATAATTTTTTTTTTCATAAATTATAAATTAAGTTTTTTAGTTTGTTTAATGAGCTTATATTACTAGAAATTGTTTTTTTTTAAATATATTTATCATTTTATTCAATGTTACTATTATAGAGTGATATAGACAGAGGTTGCAAATAAACATGTCTACCTAGGATAAGGACAACATTATTAAAATTCACAAAAAAAATTTTTGAAATAAAGTGAGACAAAGCGATCAAAGAAAATGTTGTGAGTTCGAAACATTAGTTCAGCCTAAATAATGGATTAATGGTTCAACTTCCTATTGCAACCTATATGTTTCTAATGCACCATATAAATTTTTACATATTCTTCCTGATTTCGGAGATACATCTCTAGACGCACCTCATTATTGAATAAACATTGACATATTTCAGAGATATATCTCCGGAACAATTTTAAACATTTAAAACATGTCACTCAGTAGCCATATACATTTGAATTGTTCTGGAGACGCTTCTCTGGTAATATTCCAAAGGTACATCTCCGAAGTGTATCAGAACATGTTTTTTACTATAAGTTGTATATTTGTTTTCAGATGAAGTCTGAAGCACGATCTCAAATAAAAAAATAAACGTACAAAATAATAAGAGACTAATAATGGATGTGTTAAAAATGATATAGAAATATATGTAGAAAATATCGTACAGTCGAGATCCAAAATGTAATATAACCGTAAAAATAAAGTAAATAACACAAAATAATAAAAGACTACTACTGTGTGTATGTCTGACAACATCTCCTCTACCTCATCTGTCTACTCTGCCTCCCCGGCCATCAATCTTCCCCGTCCTCCGACGATGTCTCTGGTACAACAGTGCCCCATGTGCCTCTACCATGATGGCATCCAGTACTCCTCTGACAGCAGACCCATCAGAGAAAATACCCTCGTCAATGCCTGCACGTGCAATCTCCACTATGCGACGACACCTAGGCAAGACATCATCAGTATGATCTAGCTGAGTCTGTTTCTCCTGTAGTATTTTCTGATGTGCTGGTCATGGAGGATCTCCTAGAGCAGTTTGCACTATGTACGGATGTGACGCCCTGAAGAACCATGTGATGTACCTCTTGACGTAGCTCTAGTTGTTCGGTGCTATGGTAACATGTGCCTCCTCCGGTACCAGATGACTCTCATAATAATCAAACATCTCATTTATTTGTCTACGAGACAAGGAAGGAGAAGCAGAGATAGAAAGGTGTTTGTGGATGGTCTGTGTGTACCTGAACTGCTACATGACGCGCTCAGGCAGATGAGGAGTAGTGATACGCGATTCGCATGCTAACCATCCGAAATATAGAACTATCTCATCAAATGGTCGCGTCTGACGTAATCCACATAGTTGTTTGAAGTGCATGTCCTCAACAACCAAACAGTCAATATAGACTCTAAAAGGCTCGACCGCCTTGTTTCCTATGAGCAGGATAAAAGTACAGTCACACGGAATATCCTTAGTATACTCATCCACACTTGCCCAGCCACTGATGTACGAAAGTGTTGGAGGATCCAAGTCTGAAATGAAAATAATAAAAATTCAAGGATCAAGAATTATCGGCAATGGTTTCACAAATATGAAATAAAACGATAAAAAAACATTCAAGGATCAAGAATTATTACCACCAACAGTGTCACGCTACCTGTGACCTGCTTCGTATTCCATAGACATTCATCCCTCAACTTCAAATATAGATAGGCCAGACAAGCTACCCCCCAATTATGCTCATGGATCTGTCGTAGATCCAAGAAGTACCAGAGGTATACAATGTCAGTATAAGTGGCACTCGTGTCAACCAAAAAAAGAAAGTATGCTCTCAAAGCATGTGCCTGTTGTGCCTTCTCGATCTCGACCACATAGATCTTCCTCAGGAATTACAATCTAGCATGAGCACCCCTGATCTTATCCACCTCCTCTGTTGCATCCTCTGGATCAGCCCCCAGATGTTATACCATCATCTCGACTATTTACCGAAAACTCGAAAAACTTACTTAAAATTTATGGTTTTGATGATGTTGAATGATGTTATAGATAATGCTTGATATTCTTTGAGTTCCTTTGAGCCTTGCTTGATAAAAATTTATTTGGTGAAGTTGAGGTGTATTGAAAAGGAGAAGAGTTGAGTTTGAGTGTATTGAAGAAAAGTGTGAAATGAGGAAGGAGAAGAGTCTGATGCGACTTATGCTCCAAAATGTTTCAGAAATATATCTCTATAATATTTCAACATTCACTAAATTTTATGTGCGTCCAGAAATATATCTCACGAAATCAAGAGACATATGTGAAATTTCACATAATGCAGTAGAAATACATATAGTGCTATAAGAAATTCTATAAAAATAAAATCTTTAGACTCCAATAATTATCCATTCACCTCTACATTTTATACAAGTTGATTAATTTTCCCTTGTATATTAAATTCTCAAAATTTTCAGTTTTTTCTTTTTTTTTTAAGTGATTTGGTGAATAAGTAAGAATGAGAAAACTACTCTGAATTACATATTGGAAGACTCTAAGAGCATCAATTCAATTTATATTTGTTTTAATGGAATACTTCGTTGTGACTAATTAAGTTTGAAGAGTTTTCTTGAAAATTTGCAAAGTGCTCAAATTTGTATATATTAATTTTGTCTTCACCAAATTACTTCAAATTGTGTAATATAGTATACTATTATTTTTTTCTTCACTAGATTACATTTTTTGAGTGATGTGAGATGCATTCTGATTACTTCAAATTGAGTAATCTAGTATGCTATTATTTTTTTCTTCACAAAACTACGTATATTGATTAATCTAATATGCATTCTTTGTTTCACCAGATTACTTTCCTTTGAGTAATTCAATATAACTTTTTAAAGAGTCAATAGTTTGTTCCCTTTCATATGATTGATTTTTTAAAATTGTCAGTGATCATAGTTGTGAGTTTGTAAAACATTAATTTAAAAAAAATTTGTAACGAAAAATAGAATAACTTATAATTTTTCTTGTCCACGTACTCCACACAAAAATGGTGTTGTTGAGCATAATAATCATGTTTTAAAAGAATTGACCTGGACAATGATAAGTGAGATGATTTTGCCCATGTACTTTTGGACAAATGTGATTAATAATGCATGCCACGTTTTAAATAGGATGGTCATTCGACCTATTCTAGAGAAGACACTGTTCTGGACCGGCCATATTCATCTTTCGACTGACCACCTTGAGATAGCCTATCTCGGGCCAAATCCCCTTGATCGGCTACACAGTTAAGTTTCCATAATATTATCTTTAACATGGGATTATACTACACCTTGCTACATGTAATTTACACCTTAGACACATCTAACAGTCCTTTGGATTTTATGCCTAAAAGATAGCGAAGCCGTTATTTCTCTCCCCTATATATAGAGAATGGCACCAAATCAGGTAATAAGTTTCAAACATAATTTGAATACTCTATACTTATTCACATACTGACTTGAGTGTCGGAGTTCTAAACTTGCAGGTACACCCCCATCTCATCTGCATCAGAAGCTCTACTCTGTCATAGCTTGCGCATTTCTCTCTATTTCTAGTTCTATAACGAAACAGTAGCTCCATCAATGGGAAACAAATCTTGATTCTCATGTTCTTTATGACTCTCTTTCTTTGTGTTTAGTTTTTCGGTGTGAAGTTTTCTTTAACCTCTAAAAGGAGATCTAGTAAATCAAGAACAAAACTTAGTTATGTTCAACTGATTTGAACTTTACGTCGATTACAACTCATCGATTCTTCAGATCTTTGGATTTATGTATCACTGGTCCATTTGATATTTAGAAATTGTTGGATCTAAGGTTACTCATTCTACCACCACACGTGAAGCCGCTCAAGTTGTTATTGACGCAGCACAAACAATTGTCGATCAACAAAACATGAATCATCCTCCTCCAGGAGAAATGAATCTCCAAATTATAGTTCCTCTGTGTCTAGATCTAATCCTTCCTCCTTCAAGGACAAGTATTGTCCAAGAACCCGAGCTTGGAATTCAAACTCCTCTTTCTGTTGAGCAACTTGATATATTATCCAATTTCAGCATTCTAGAAGCAAACTAAGGCTCTCAAGGCAGATGCATTACTCAACGGTATTTATAACATTGTTTAGTAATAGAACTCCAAGGAGATGGAGGAAAGGTTCATTATTTTATAAGAAATCTTCCACCACACTTAGCCCTAAGCAAACACAGTTAAAGAGGCCGCATCTACAAGAAACCATTTCATTGGTCTGGAGCCGACCACTGCATGGGAATGCAAAATTCAGAAGTCGGAAAACTGTTCAAAAGGCAGAAAATACAGTTCTCCTCCCCAGATCATAGGCGGACGCCGAGGCAGTCATACTTTTTCCCCAAATTGTGATGAACATCAGCCAACCAAGGTGCAACCTAAGCATCTCTTATGTACCTGGGTCTTACAAAGCAAACTCCTCAAGTCAATGTTAAAGCCTCCCAAACTAGAAGAATATAATGGAAAAGAAGACCCAGACAAGCACGTCTAACTCGTAATGAGCGTCTCAACTATGATAGTGCTTATGAAGCTTCCAAATGCAAGCTATTAGAATTAACATTGGTCAGACTAACTAGACTATGGTTCAATGGTATCCCCGATGGGTGCATTAAATCATGCCCGACCTTTTGCGATTGGCTCACCGCTCACTTTATTTCCCAAAAGAGGCAGTTTGTTACTATAGTTGCCTTGAGCAGCATCATGCAACGAATGAATAAGAGCATATGGTCGAACATCAATCAGTTCACTCAGGTTATAGTAGAAGTAGAGGGAACTAAGGAATCCCTCCAATGGTGGATATTTGAAAAATGGCTTCCTTCATAACCATCCTTTTCGCACCAAACTAGGAAAGAATAAGATACAGACAACTCAAGAGATGTTAAACCTAGCTCGTCCCTACATAACGTTGGAAGATAAGTTAAAATACTTGCTTTGATAACCCAACCTTAGCCACCGACACAAGCTTTGACCTCTCATATGGGAAGGAATCTTATTGCATAAATAAGATGCTGACAGAGGGACGTATAGTCGGCATGACAAGTACACACCTTTGAATGCTTCTCGAGATAAGATTTTCTAGGAGTGCATTAACAATGAGTTTTAGAAAGCATGAATCCAATATCCTTTCCCTGTCTAGGAGTTTACCTGGATAGATAAATTAAAGTACATCCACTTCCACGGAGGACACGACTATAATACAGACGATCGCGTAAAGTTTAAGGATGCAATAGAAACACTGATTATGAAAGATCGATTGTCCGAGTATATCGAGGGCAGCAAGCGAGACTAAGAAGAGTTTGCAAAAACCAAGTCTCCTACAGAGTTTCATGAAGTCGGTCATAATAGTGAAAAAGTAGAAACCAGCAAAGAAAAATGTTTGTATATTGCTACCATTACCAGCGGGGCACCCCGAAAAAATCTTCATTCCAAAGGGACGGTCAAAAGGAAAATTGCTAAGATGATGGTTGTTTATAAAAATGAAGGCAATTCATCATCCAAGATCCCCGACTGACTTATGTTAGGGTTCCAGGACTCTAATAAAGTTGTGGTATTTCTAATGAATTTTCCCCCTAGTAATCACGACCACCATATGACAATTCGTAGTCTCTCAGATTTTGATAAATGAAGGAAGTTTGTGTGACATCCTATATTCGTTGTTGTTTGAAAAAATGGGCCTAGATGAAGGAAGTCTAATATAATACAATGGCTTAGATAAGCAAGCATTTAATGGGACGGCCACTTGTCCCTAGAGATATATGGAGTGGATGGTATTTCTAGGAAAGGAAAGATACCTTCGATTGATCAACATATAATTTCTAGGTTCGTTGTTAACTAAGCTACGTCTAGTCCACCAACCATAGTGATTTTGCATTCAAAAATAACTTAATCCACTAATCAAAAAATTGATTACAACCTCAATGACAAACTGTCAAAGTCTTCTTAAGAATTCTGACTGTACCCTAGTCTTTCAAGGAGCTTAACCAAAGGTTAATAATACAAATTGTGTTTGCAAGATACTTCTAAAAATAAGCAGATAACAAGTTTAAAATCAAAGATACTACACTTAATAAATATAACAAGAAAGTGATCTAAGTGTATGAGCGTGATAGTTTTCTTAGTATGAAAACTCTTTTCCTTTTCTTTCTCACGTATGAGCGTTGTATATTGTTGTTTTGTTTCCAAACTTCCAAGACCTATTTATATAGGAGAAAATAGATATGTTAGAGGGTGAAGTTGTAATATCCTCAAATATTATAGTTGTAAGATGATCACTTGTTTCTACAATAGTAGAGTGGCACTTGCAGCAGATAATGGGTGAGGATGGGAAGTAGAGTCCTTTTCATGATCTTCAGGATAATGGAAAGGATTTTTGCTTTTTTTACTGATTATACTTGCCACATGTTCTTCTCTCATTCGTTGAATTTAGCACATTAAATTCTAGTCATAGGCTTCACATTAAAGTTGATGAAGCTTGAGTAGAGTTCAGAGCCTGTCTTTAGAAACTGGTGAAATGAGACTTCAGAGTCTATAGAGTTCAGAGTTCTGGGACTTCAGATGCTTGAATTATTAGAGTTTTTATTAGATTCATTCTGGATAGTTTATTTGCAAAAGTGTCAACTTGGTAAGCAAGATGTTTGACTTTTATGTAAGCACATTTTTTTTATTGTTCCTTTGGTTAAGAGTATGTCTTTAGTTTAGAGTCTAGATTGACCACTTGACTTCTTCAACGTCTGGTTCGCTTAGAGTTGACTTCTTCAGAGTCTGAATGGTTTTTCTATAATATTTGCACTTTAAAAAATAATTAGAGTATAGAATTGTTCTCTATACACATTAAGCTTGTTATCTCCAAAACTCAAAGATAGTTTTCGAACCAAACTTATGCAAACAATCTCCCCCTTTTTTTATCATGACAAATCCATTTATTTTAATGACAATTTTTACTTGGATAATCACTTTTAAAAAATACCAGAGTTAGGTTTTTAAGCTCCCCCTGAGTTTTATACTTAATAAAATTATTCTCATCTTCTTCTGAGTGAGGTTTGTAAGCTCCCCCTGAGATTTATACCTATCAAAATTATTCTCAGCTTCTTCGAAGCGAGGTTTGTAACTTCTCCCTGAGATTGAGAGTAGAAAATTTTGATATTCAAAAAATAATCAGCATGATAAAAATGTTTACCTGGTTAACATGCTAGTTTTAGAGCTTGGTTTTTATCAAAGAAAAATTTCTCAAGGAGAAATATAATTGCCTGATTAGTAATCTTAACAACACAAGATTTCATGGTTAATAAATCTCCAAAAAATTAAAGCATATGAATAGTGTGATATTATCATGTTTGAGATTTATTATGGGTTTAAGAGATATCAAAATCATATTCTTTTTCTTCCCTTTTGTCATCAATCAAAAAGAATAACATGAAAATAAAATAAAAATTTTATAGCTTGAATAAAAAAGTAACACATAGTCAGAAAAGAATTTAAACAAGGTTTATGGTGGGGTTGGAAGTCTAGATAGAATGGTAGTCAACATGTTTAGAATCTGACTGTTGATCTCATCCTGCCGATCTAGCCTAGTCCGTAATAATTCATTCTCCTTCTTCAATTCATCCAAAGTCTTCATAATCACAGAAGTAAATGACTCAGAAGCAAGAGGATCAGAAGATGTAACCCCAGAAGTTGTTCCAACTTCATGTTGAGATCTAAGTTCTGTGCAATCCCAGAAGTTGCTCCAACTTCAGGCGGAAGAACTAAGCTCTGTTCAGAAAGAGGAATCTTGTAAGTAGCTCTAATTCCTTGTTGATTAGCAAATATCTCAGCATAAGAAGATCCAGCTTAAGTCTGAGATAAAACTTCTTCAAGGGTTGGGAGTGCCAAAATCTTAGACCTAGCTAAGGGATCATTAGCATATTTCTTTATCTCCAGAATCAGATTCATTTCAAAGAATCCAGGTGTAAAATTTTCTGGTACAGCCCGATAAGAAAGATTCTTGAGGAAATTGAAGCAGTAGCTTGACCACATCATGTATCTATCCCATAATGTATTGCTTTCAACAGGGTTGACACAGTTTGTGAAAACCCGCCTCATAAAGCTTACACTTTCCATAATTTTTTATTCTATTCCAGTTAATGATTTATCAAATAAGGGTATTAGAGGGATATTATTAGTGGGAGTTCTATCCTCTTTACTTGTTTCAGATTCAGATTCAGAGGATGAAGAAATTTCAACTACAAATGGATCCTTATTAGAGAAAAATTATCTATCAATAGAGGAATCATTTGGAAAAAAATAAGTAATCAAAGAGTGGGTCAAGGATAAGTATATCAATCTAATTGGATGGAAGAGGTGGTATGTTCATGAGTGAGGTGTGAAGTGAGTTTGGATGGTCATAAAGAGTGTGTTCATTTGAAGGTGGAGGTTGAGGTTTATATGGAGATGTAGTTTGTTGTTGGATTGATTCATTTGTGGTTGTTGGTTCTTTAGTGGTTGGTATATTTATGGTTTATGGTTCATTGATGGTTTCCAGTTCATTTGTGCTTGTGGATTCATTTGTTGGTTTGGTAATGGTACCAAAAGGCTGGTTTGAATGGTTGTGTTTGGGAACAAGATAGATGGAGAGTTAATATTTATAGAATCAAAATGAGTAGAAGTATTAGCATTAGAAGACTTACATGGATTCTGATTTATAGGAACTTCAATAGATTCCTTCTCAACTTCCTTATTCAGTTATCCAGATTCTTTAGCAGCAACAGCAGACCTAAGAACCCTTCTGGAGGTCTCATACTTCTTTGGTTGTTTGGATGGAGATGAAGCATGAGGATTATAGGTTTCTTCACCATATTTATTTGTCCTTCTTTTCCTCTTAAGAGACGCATTAGGAGGGGCCTCCATCAAATCGCGAATGTCCATCATTGGATAAATAACTACTTCCAATTAGTTTTTCATGTATTCCCACAGAACTTCTGGTGGGTCCAGCTTAGTGAAGATGGGGAAATCATTAATCTCTACCCTTCTTGTAGAAACAGAACCCTTGTCCAACACTACATGGTCCACAACATCTGAAATCATTAGCATTTTTTCTAGATTCTTCTCATTGAAATACTTGCCCACTTCCGTGTATAGATCATCATGAAAATTCATCTCTTACAACTTTGCCACCAGCTTGCTTTCGACCAAAATTTCAGAAACAAGGCTTCCCAAAGGAATCTGCTTCCCGTGATTCTTGTTTTCTTGACCATCTCGTTCAAATCAAGGTTGTTAAACTCGCGAGTCTACACAGACTCATAAAAGGTCTGTAGATTCGACTCGTAAACTCATATGAGTCTATAGAAAATTCAAAATGACTTTCAAAAACATATAAGTGATGCATATATGACACGCTCCTGTGTTTCTAAACTTATAAATGCCTCGTATATGAAACAAATATATAATAGTACACCAATTAACATGAAAATTTAAATTTCGTAATCTATAACAAATTTCTTAACAAAAAAACTCAATAATAAAACAAAAAAATTGTAAAGTATATAGTTAAAGACTTAAATTACTAATTTCTTCATAATTGACTACTACATCAAGCAAAAAAAAACATATATACTAATAGTTTCAAACATCCAAAACTCCTGTGAAATCACCACCACTAATATAATCTCTATCATCTTTATCGATATCTTGAGTATCATAATCAAACTCTGCCCTAGATGAAACACCTTATTTATCATTAATCAATGTTGGATTGCTTGAAGTTCTACTTCTAGCTATTTTAACATTTCCACCACCACCACTTTGCACAATATTAGCTTCCACAGCATTAATAACAATAACATTATATTACTCAACATTAACTTCAATTTGCACATTTTCTTCATTAGGATCTTCAATTATCTATTCACCATCTGAATAACTATCTTCAAATGAAAGAACAACACAAATTAATTTTTCTTTTCGACTCTTCAACTTTAAATTGTACATGACATAAACCAAATTATTCACCTTTTTTATGCAACCTATTTTTTCTATTTGTACGGACCTAAAAAGTAAATAATAATTCAACTCAATGTCTAAAAAAAATTAAAAATCAAGTCTATAAATAAACAATTAATATTTTCATTACCATTTCAAAGGAACTCCAATTACGTTCACAATCAGAGGAGCTACAAGTTAAGCTTAGAACACAAATTGAAAATCTCTTTAATTCTAGAGTCATATCTCCAAAGAAATCTCACACTTCAGCAGGTAACATATCCTTCCTAAACTATTTTCTGCCATAAATCATAAATTTTCTAAACTATTTTATTACGTGTAAATTGATACATGTGCTTTGAGATCATTTGACCTGATTGGACAATGCCATATCACCTTTACACAAGATATCATACATGAGAAGTATCCAAGCGAAACATATAAGAAAATACTTACACAATAAAGGATTGATTTATGGCCACAAACACAGACAAAGAAAGAGACATAACAAACTCACGTTGTTGATGAAGGGAAGAAAAAACTTTGTTAATACAAGACACTTAAAGAGAGAATTTATAATTCTAGTACAAGCAAAAAAAGTTTTTTTTTAAAGAAAACCTTTTGGGAAATTTATGCCTTTTTTTGTTATATATATATATATATATATATATATATATATATATATATATATATATATATATATATATATATATATATATATATATATATATATATATATATATATATATATATATATATATATATATATATATATATATATATATATATATATATATATATATATATATATATATATATATATATATATATATATATATATATATATATATATATAAAAGATTATAGACTCGCGAGTCTATACGTGTCAGTGCAAGTCTACACGATTCTATCAAAAAATGATTTTATGTATGAGCCTACTTGTTTATGCTTTCTAGACTTGTAAACTCTTACGAGTTTACGAGTCTACGCACGAGTTTGACAATCATGGTTCAAATATTTGAACAATATAGAGGGAATATCCATCTTAACTTCTTTAGCCAGATAACACAATATGTATTTCTAGTCGAAGTTCATATAATCAGCAGAGTTTCTAGCAGGACGATGATGAATACACCCTAAAAGAATCTTAGCCCAGATCCTCAGCCTATGTTGGAGATTATTGACGCCTGAAGTCGCTCCTTATTGGAAGATGGTAGTAACCACTTCATCCATTTTTGTCCCTTTTGTGAACATTTGATAACATGTCTTTTCATAACCATCATGGTTAAGTATCTGACTATGGATTTTTTTAGAGATTTGAAATCTTAGACTCATAACGCTAGAGAAGACTTGAACATCTATAGCTTCTGCATGAATCCAAAAATATTATACCTTTGCAATATACATTAGACCTTTCAACCTGTTGAAGTAAACTTCCCATCCCTGAGCTGCGACATTGATAATGAGATCAAAGCCATTTAGCTTATGGTTTTCAAATTCAACAATTGACTCACAGAGAACCTCCAACTGAGTAGATAATGAAATATCAGGAAGATCTTCAACTATAGTAACGTCTTGATGAGGTTGTGTTTGTTGATTTTGTTGATCAGCCATGATTTAGGATTTTAGGTTGTTGAGAGTTTTGAAGATGGAAGATTTCAAGTCTGGACTATAAAGAATAGTTATGTTGTTGTGTGAAAAATGAGTGAATCATGGGTTTAAATAGAAAAATATAATAATTATTTAATTTTGAAAACACACTAACTGACAATGGAGGTGAATGCAATGACTTTACTTTTACCCAAGAAATAGAGTATTCCAATGGGTCGCTTCAAATATTCAAATGGCTTAACGTAGGACATATGTCTTACTTTAGAGCCACACAAACAACGCTTGATTACCACCATTAATTTCAAAAACTCTGAGTCCAGAAGATAGAAAATCCTAGATGGATTTTGACTTTAGACCTTCTGACCCAGAGAGCCTTCTAACTTTAGAGGACTAACTGGTTCAGAGTCAATTTATCTCAGATTCGTAATTTGACTCTCCAGAGTTTACATGCATTTGAATTTTTGTTTATTCCATACAAAGTTCCATTTTCAGAATTAAAACTAATCTATCTTCAGCAAGGAGTTTTGTAAAGATATCAGCTCATTGACGGTCTATATCTATAAAATTTAAATTGATAATTCCCTTATGAACATAAACTCTTATAAAACGATGTTTGATTCCAATGACATTAACTCTGGATGCAAAATAAGATTCTTAGATATATAAATCGTTGAAGTATTATCATAAATAATAGAAATGTTACTCTCATATAGTTGATAATCTTCTAGATGACTTTTCATCCAGAGTATCTTAGTTCTTCATCTAGATGCTTCAATGCATTTAGCTCATGATGTTGACAATTCTATTATTGACTGTCTCTTGGTGGATCAAGAAATAAGATTATCACCTTAAAACTGACAGCTTTCACTGGTGTTATTCCTTTCTAATATATCTCCAACATAGTCAGCATCACAATAACTTACTAACTCGTAATCTCTGGATTTTCTATAAAAGAAGCCAAGGTTAGCAATACCTTTCATATATCTAAAGATCCTCTTAACAACTATTAGGTGGGATCTTCTAGGATCTGATTAGAATCTAGCATGCAAACATACACTGAATAAAATATCAGGCCTGGAAGTAGTACAATATAAGAGAGGACCAATAATACCTCTATATATCCTTCATTCTACCTGTTTGCTTTATCTTTCTCCAGAATAAATGTTGGATGCATTGGAGTCTTTGTTGGTTTGCACCATGACAATTTAAACTTCTTCAAAAGTTCCCATGTGTACTTGCTTTGATGGATATATGTTCCTTATGAACTTTGGTTGATCTGAATCCCTAAAAATAACTTCAATTCTCCTATCAAACTCACCTCAAATTCTTCTTGCATAGACTTAGAAAATTCTTTGCAAAGAGTAGCATTAACAGAACCAAAAATAATATCATCAACATAAATTTTCACAATTAAAATATTATTTTTGAATTTTTTACAAAACAAATTTGCATCAGCTTTCCCTCTTGCAAAATCATTTTTCATTAGAAAATTGCTTAGTCTTTCGTACCATGCTCTACAAGCTTGTTTCAGACCATACAAATATTTTTTGAGTTTGTAAACAAAATATGGATTTTTATGAATTTAAAACTTAGGGAGTTGATGTATATAAACTTATTCAATGATGTAATCATTCAGAAATGCACTCTTATCATATATCTGATATAGAATGATGTTATAATTTACAATAAAAGAGATTAGGAGACGAAAAGACTCTAACCTGGCTATTGGTGCAAAGCTTTCAGTATATTCAATTTCCTCTTGTTGATTATAGCCTTGTGCAACTAGTTTTACTTTTTTTTCCTTACCACTTCTCCTTGTTTATTCATCTTATTTTTGAAGACCCATTTAGTTCCAATTACATGGGTTCCTTTAGGTTTTTGCACAAGATCCCATACATCATTTCTGGAGATTTGATTTAACTTTTCTTGCATTACCAGAATCCAGTCTGTGTTCAGAAGTGCTTCATCAATATAAATAGGTTGTATCAAGGACACTAATCCCAGAACCATTTCTTCATATGGTTTAAATGAAGATCTAGTTCTAATGGGTTCTGCCTTATCTGCTAGAATCAATTCTTTAGGATGTGAAGGTCTTTGCCAATGCTTCCTTAGAGGCGTTGGAGGGGTAGAAGTGTAAAAAAGAGAGTTAATTATATTTTATATAAAAATAAATAAAATATGTGAAGGGAGCTAAACTTGTCAGTACGTAGAATTGGGAAAAGGAGGCAAGCGTGAGAAAAGGAGAATAAGGGCTTAAGAGAGAAGAAGAGCACCATAACCAAACTTGTTTTATTGTTGAAAATTCAAGTAAGAGGGAGGGGATTACTTGAATATAAGGTGGGAGATGTTGAATCGAACTCTAGTATGGTCGAAGAGTAGCTTCTGGTTCAACAGGTATTAAGCATGAGGTCAAAGTCTGTTCGCATGATGTTGTTGGAGTAATGCATGTTGTAGTCGAAGTTTGTTCTAACATGCATTAGTCAATATTGCTAGGGTTGTTAGAATGATGAATTGGGCCTTGCTTGTAATCCCAATTATTTAAGTTAGCTTGTAATGGGTAATTGTCAAAAGTCCATTAGGTTAGTGTGCTATTTTTCTTATAAATAGAATGCTAGTTTCTCAATCTTGGTATAAGGAAAAATAGGAAGATAAAATCCTAATTTCAAGTGAGAGAGGTTATTTTGTTATTCTTGTATACTTGTAATCTTGTTGAAAGAGAAAGGAAAGAATTACGGTTTATAACCAATCCTTGTTTTTCCTTATTGTTTTACCTTGTCTTCTTTGTTAACCCTAACCCTTGTGTGTTTCTTGATCATTAAGAAATTGTTTATACTTTGTTTAAAGGTATTCGATTCACAAAAAATTGGTGCGGTGAGAATGGAGAAGATGCCTTCAACAAAGTATGAGATTGAAAAGTTCACTGGAGTGAACGACTTCGTTCTGTGGCGCTTGAAGATGAAAGCTCTACTGGTTCAGCAGGTTTATTTGGAAGCGTTGAAGGGAGAGGCAACCATGGACGCTGCGTTAATGGTAAAATAAAAGACGGGCATGATCGAGAAAGCCCACATCGCAATATTGTTGAGCCTTGGTGATAAGGTTCTTCGACAGGTATCAAAGGAGACTACAACATCAGAATTATGGGTGAAACTTGAAAGTTTGTACGTGACCAAATCTCTGGTGAATCGACTCTATCTGAAGCAAGCTTTATATTTTTAGCACCCTAATTTTTGACCTTAAGATCCCACTTCCTGGTTTTTTTTTCTTTTTGCATGATATCTTTGTACTTTTGTGAGTGTTTATTGCGACTAACCCGTTTGTGTAAGTACCAGTTTCTAGCATAGGCTCTCATAATCATGCATTTGGATTCTAAGGAGCTTGTGGTTTTCCACTAGGTCACCCTACAGCCATAGTGGTGCATTGATCCTGCAAAAGAAAAGAAACTTCAAATTAATACATAATGCAATCCAAATCACAACAACATTCATGCCTTTAACAGGATTAGGATTTTGAACCACAAAATCAAACTCAATCAGACAAGTTTTGAGAAGTAATCAATACACAATCAACCAGACAATCTATCTTTATTGGATCACCCCAGGCAGAATCACCCCAAAATGGAAGGTTTGGACCTTAGAATCAAAATATGTTTATACACGTTAGAACTGAAACCGAAATAAAGCATAGTCCCGAGAAACACTACTCATTTCCATAACAATCTTGAAACCATATCAATCTGTTTCCAAAAGCAACACAATCATAATCTCGACCATCAAATCAAATCAAAAGGGGGTTAAGTCCACACGCAACTATAAAAGAAAGCAGATAGATCAAAAAAGAGGGATAAGACGAAAAAAGTGATCCACTAAAATATCAAAGGAACCACATTAAGCAGAAAGGAGGAGAATAGTTTTTAGAAAGAAGGCATCACTTATCTAAAGAAAACAAACTCCAGAATCCCAACTTGCTCCCCATCAAACCCTAATGCTCTTTGACAAGGCCTTCATCCTCAGGTCTCAGCCTTCCACTAGATTTTCGTCATGGGTTTGTGTTTTCTTACTCAATGCGCCACTTTTGATAGTTTATTTTTTAAATCGCTATGATTCATGCTGCATTTTCGATCTCGTGTTTGGAGTTAGGGTTCACAATTTGGGGCTTAGAGTTTACCTCTGCTTTGCTTTGTTGTTTGGTATTTGTTTGTAATTCTGCAGGATAGTATTGTCTCGAATCGAGTAAGACACTTTAGAAAGAAGAAGAGTAGATGTCTAAGGTTCCATGGAGAGGGAAACAAACGAAAGAAGGAGACGACGGAGGGAGGTATCCGGTCTAGGGTCTTTTGTGTGTGTGTGTGTGTGCTTTTTCTTTTAGTTTTATACACATGTATCGTGTGTGTATGCGCCTTGCGCGTTACAGTGGACCCTCACCCACGTAGCCATCAGTTTCTCTACCTTATTTGTAACACCACATTTAAACTATTTAGCCATTTTATACTTTATTGTGCGTGTATTGGTTGTGATGTCCTTATTAAGGGTATGATGTTAGGGGCGAGGGTGAGAGTTGACCTTAATTGGGGTAAAGTGGACCTATAATAAATAATATTAATGATTAATGGTAATAATAAGAATATTATGCTCATTGGTATTATTATTTTATGCTATTAATAATAATATTAATGAGATGGTAGTGGTTGTTATTATTATTATTATTATTATTATTATTATTATTATTATTATTATTATTATTATTATTATTATTATTATTATTATTAATTGGAATAATAAAACTGAAAATCTAATTAAGGGGGATTAGAAGTGGTTTAGTGGGAAATCAATTACTAATCGTGAAAAAGGAAGAGAGTGAGGAAAGAGAGCTAGAGTAGAAGAACCAAGAAATTATCCATTGTTACCAATAGAAAGCTTCAATCTAAGGTAAGGGGAGAATGAATTTCAATATGGGTGAATTAACATGAGATGGTAGTGAGAGGTCATTTCTCTCATAGGATTTATGTATGTTTTTAGATTCCTTGATCTGAATTTCGTAACATGATGAGTTCCCTAAAATTACTGTTATTGTTTAATGATTATTATATGATGATTGTGTGTATGAATCTGGAATTGATATGAAAATCGTGTGGAATTTCATTGATGCTGAAATAAAATCCAGATAGGTAACATATTTGGGAAATAAGGGTTAGGGGTTAATGAAATTGAATTTAGATGCGAGAAATCTTGGAAGAATAAAGGGTAGGTGAAGTATAGCGAAGATAGAGAGAATTAAATGACATAAAAACTGAGTTCTAAGATGAATAGGGTGGTATAATGATAAGCATTGAGTGGAAATTCGTGAAGGAGATGAAATTTGTTTGTTTTTTTTTACAGATTTGCTAGTCATACGCGTAACAGGAAAAGCAATACGCGTATGGGAGACATACCCAAGGGTCGTACGTGTATCATACGTGCCCTGTTCTTAGTGCCAACACGGCCATCTGGTGATACGCGTATGGGGCTTGGCAATACGCGTATGGGGGTAGCCATACGCATAAGGAGTGTCTTTGAGGAATTTTGGGAGGTGACAACCTCTGGTCATACGCATAAAGGAGGTCCAATACGTGTATAACAACAAGCATTACGCGTATGGACCATATTGGTACGCGTATGGGCAGCCTGGGATAACTTTTCCCTAATTTTTTGTGATTGCTGTCCAGAATCCGGTTGGAACGCATTTCCGTTTAATCGATAGGAAGTATGACTAAAATGAACCTAAGGAAGGTTAGTAATGAATTTAATTAGGGAGAATGTGGAAATTTGTGTGTTTTCCCTTATGGATGTGATTGATATGTGTGGGTCAGGACCGTCCAGTGTGGACAATCTGGTTGATGATGGTGATTCCCAAGAGGATTACGGTAAGAGGATGGCTCGTGTGGATCATTGATGATCGTGAATTATGCTTGGAATTGTTATATTGCATTATTGTGTTGTCATGCATTTCATGTCATGTGTCTTGTGGAAATGACTAGGTGGGAATCCATGATGGGTGCCTAGTTCATCCGGACTTCATGTGGAAGTCGTTGTGGAGATAAGTTGTAGTTCAGAGGAACGTATATGACTTATCCGGATTCCGACGGGAATCAGGTTCTAGGGTGAACCTTAGCATGTGTATTTCACCTCTTATTTATTGAATGTAGTTCTCACCCTTTTTCTGTTTGTTGCGTTTGTGCTCCTGGGGTAGTGCAGATGACCAGGTACCTGAGTAGTGCTTGGAGTGTGTTGCTATTTAATTGAGTCCTATGAGTCGCTCTGATATGTAACATGGGATGACGGGATTACGTTATATTTTGCTTTTTTTCTGGATTAATTGTTACGTATCTTTTATCTGTTGGATTAATGATGTATAACCATCAGTTATGGGGATTATGTTTAAACATTAATTTTATTCTGCCGTTTTATTGAATGACCTTGTTGAAATATTGTGGAAAGCATGAAGTGACTTGATACTTCATTGAATGGGAAAAATGTCTATGTGACATCCTACGTGTTTTGAAAACTCTGATGTATTTTCTTTAATATTCCTATAATACGTGTACGGGGTAGAGTGGGGTGTTACATTACTCCTGATCCGCGATGCACATCACCCCCCACGGTGAACCCTCATGGCATGCCACACCAAATAAACTAATTATTCACTTAATCATTTATTTATTTACTTAATAATCAACTTATTTATTTAATAAAATCACTTTTTCATTTACTTAATAATCAACTTATTTATTTAATAAAATCACTTATTTATTTACTTAATAATCAATTTATTTACTTAATATAAACCAGTTATTTATTTAATAAAATCAATTATTTAAAAATCCAATTCTATTTGTTTACCTAGCCCTAAAAAAATCTAATTACAATTGGTAATTTTGGTAGGAAATTTTCACAAAAAGCTAAAATATTGATAAAATCTTTTCAATTCAACTTTGTTTCTACAATCTTTCTTAAAGCAATTAACTTTGTGAAGAAACTTAATTAAACATGATAATTCCGTCTTTTCCAATGCTCAATTAATAATTTCGATTCTAAAAATCCAAAGATTTTTTACTCCAGTTAAATTTGAAGTGTTAACAACCTTGATCACAAAAATTCGATTATTAACGTTTGTCTTGAAATCTGACATCTAATCTTAACTCGATTGTGATTCTTGGAAATGCAGGATTTAACTTCAACTTGTTCGATTCATGACCTAATTATTGAGTTAAATTATGCTATCAAATCCTATTATATCCTGTTCTGTTTTATCATTTTTGTATGCATGTCCAATGGAAGAACCTGTGTATGACTTCTTTAAGTCGTACACGTTGCACCTCATTTGCATCATTATTCCCCCTCTTGATCCTTGAGTTTTCAAGTTGATCATCTTAGGATCTATCCCTACACCTTAAGATAGGACCGGTTTCTCTTGAATATTTCAACTTAGATAAACCAACTTAATATAATTCAATCTTATTCTCCCCACGAGAGGATTAGACGTGATTCATCTTGACAGTTGAGATATATTTCTCCTGCCCCATAATAATATTGCGAGATGTAGAAAATTTTCCGCTTGAGAGAGGTATGTGGCATACTCGTCGATAAATCTGAGTTTTGAGCCCTTCTCTCAATACAACGCAAAAACCATCTCCTACAAGCTGTGGTGGTTAAGTCAAGTATTTTCCCTTAAGACGACGACTCATCTTTTCTCCTAGAATTAATCAACAAACCTTTTTCCCCTGGAATTTTGACCACCAGTTAATGGTTCCTCAATCCCTTTTAGGGGAACTACGAATACTCTGATTCCATTCTCGTCAGGATACGTAGGCACAAGATGCAATTTCTTGGCGAGTATACTTAGAAATAAACCCATAGGCTTTTCACCCTTAGTAACAATAACACAATAAAACAAGAGGTTTCTGTAGAGTACTACATATGCTTAGGATGCTAGCACATTCCTTTAGTATAACCAACCCCCGAACCTTAGATTCTCTAGCTTTGCATTTGAATTGCATACTTTTGGTAATTCGATCTTTTTTTCTTCCCTTGGACATATTAAAGACCGGTGGTGAATCATGATTTGTGATTCAAGTTAATCAATAGCTTGATATTCAATTCTCACTATGACAATATTCGTTCAAGATGAATGAAGACAAAATGTTGGCTGAGTAGTTGGATATGTTCAACAAGCTGATTCTTAATCTTTAAAATATTATTGTGAAGATCGATGATGAAGATCAAGTACTGTTGTTGTTGTATGCTTTGCCCAGAACATATGCTCACTTCAAATAAACTCTCTTGTATGGAAGGGAGTCCCTGACCTTTGAAGAAGTCAATCAACCTTGTATTCTAAGGACTTGAACGAACGAAAGGAGCATAAACCTTCGACGGTGGGCGAAGGTTTTGTTGTTAAGGAAAAATTCTAGCGAAAGGATGGTAAGTTCGACAAGAAGAAAGGTAAAAGTCAACAGAAATGTTATAGTGGCGAAACATCTGGTATTCGATGTTATCCCTGTAATAAGGAGGGTCACACAAGAAAGGTGTGCCCTGAACGCCTGAACGATCATGGAGGTAATGGCAACACAACCATTGTTCAAGATGACGTCAACTCATCTGATGTTATTATGATTTTAAGTGGCGGTTCGAGAAAAGAGTGGATTATGGATTTAGGTTGCACTTGGCACATGACTCTAAATAGAGAATTGTTTGAGGAGCTATGTGATCAAGATGATGGATCTATGCTGCTGGGAAACAACAAATCTTGTAAAATTGTAGGTATTGGATCTGTGAGATTCAAGCTCTATGATGAGTCAATAAGGTTATTGACTGAAGTTAGGAATGTACCTGACTTGAAGAGAAATTTCTCTTGGTGAATTCGACAGAAAGGGATACGTCTTTCAAGGAGAGAAAAGTATCCTAAGAGTTATGAAGGGGTCGAAGGAAGTCTTGAGAGGCGTGAAGAAACAAGGCTAGTATACCCATGAGGCTGAGGTTGTAAGTGGTTCGATAAATGTTGCATTTACGAAACCTGTGTCGAAGACAGAATTATGGCACATGAGATTGGGCCATATCAGCGAAAGAGGCCTGGTCGAATTGGGGAAGCAGAACCTGCTAGGAGGTGACAAAGTCGAAAAGTTGGAGTTTTGTGAATCTAGTGTATTTGGTAAATCCTGTAGAGCGAAGTTTAACAAAGGCAAGCAAAAAACATATGGATCTCTGGATTACATTCTAGAAAGCTATGGGTATTCATTTAGAAGATAAAGGATGAAACTTTTGAGAATTTCAAAAGTTGGAAGATTCTGGTCGAAACTCAAACTGGCAGAAAGGTTAAGAGGTTGAGAACCGAAAATAGCCTTGATTTCTGCAACAAAGCGTTCGACAGTTACTATGTTGAGTCTGGGATTGCAAGGCATAATACTGGAGCAGTTACTCCTCAACAAAATGGCCTAGCTGATAAATTCAATCAAACAATCCTTGAAAGGGTTAGATGTATGTTGGTTAGTGCTGGATTGAAGAAGGTGTTTAGGGCGGAAGCTGTTTCGACAACAGCTTACCTGATAAATAGATGTCCCTCGACTGCATTGGGAATGAAGACACCTGAAGAAGTTTGGTTGGGACATCCACCTAGTCTCGATAAACTGTGAGTATTTGGCTGCATAACCTATACTCATATTAGGCAAGACAAGGTCGAACCTATAGTTCTGAAATGCATGTTCATGTGATACCCTGAAGGAGTCAAAGCTTATAGGCTATGGTGCCTAGATCCAGGTCACAGAAGGTGTGACACCAGTCGAGATGTAGTTTTTGATGAAACAGAGATGACTTTCAAGAAAACTAATTATGCTGACGAAGAGCTGGAACAAGGAAAGATTCCTATTGAGGTGGAGCATTTTGATGTTGAATTGCGTACCCCAGATAAAGTCGAAGAAGATGTTGTCGAAGATGAGGAGACTGATAATGACTACCTGCTAGCAAGAGACAGGTCGAGGAGAGTCATCAAGTCACATTAGAGACTTGGGTATGCAAATCTTATAGCTTATGCCTTAATATCTGCAAGTGAGGTTCTAGATGAAGAACCTAGAGACTATAAGAAAGTTATGAGGAGTCGAAAGAAAACTGAATGACTGAAGGCCATGGATGATGAGATGAAATCTCTTCATGATAATAACACCTGGGAATTGATCAAGAAACTTGTTGGAACTAGTTTAGTTAGCTGTAAGTGGATTTTCAAAGTTAAGGAAGGAATCGAAGGAGTGGCGTCGAAGAGATACAAGGCAAGATTGGTTGTTAGGGGGTTCACTCAGAAAGAAGGTGTCGACTTCAATGATATGTTCTCTCCTGTTGTGAAGCACAGATCCACTCGAATGTTGCTTGCCACAGTGGCACAGTTCAAACTTGAACTGGAACAGATGGATGTGAAGATTGCGTTCTTGTATGGTGATTTAGATAAAACAATCCTGATGAGGCAACCTAAAGGGTATGTCGAAAAAGGGAAGGAAGATTATGTGTGCAAGTTGAGTAGATCCTTATATGGACTGAAATAATTGCCTCGATAGTGGAATAGAATATTCGACAAGTTCATGGCACACATAAGTTTCATCAAAAGTTAGTTTGACCATTGTGTTTATTTCAGATTTTGACCGGGTAATTCATTTGTTATTTTGTTGATCTATGTGGATGGTATTCTAATAGTAAGCAACAATGTCGAAGATGTAATGAGGGTGAAGGCTGAACTCAATAAGGAGTTCGACATGAAGGATCTGGAAGCTGCATCCAGGATTCTTGGGATTGACATCCGAAGGGATAGAAAGCAGTCGAAATTATGCTTATCTCAAGAGGCATACCTACGAAAGGTCCTCGAAAAGTTTGGTATGTCGAATTCAAAGTGTGTTGTGACTACGACAAAGCCTTAATTCAAGCTGAGTATAGATCAATGTCCAAACACTAATGTTGAAAGAACTTATATGAATAGAATTCCATATGCTAATATAGTAGGTTCTTTAATGTATGATATGGTCTATACTAGACCCGACATAGCATATGCAGTAAGTCTTGTAAGCAGGTACATGGCGAATCCTGGAAAGGCTCACTGGCAAGCATTGAAGTGGATTCTAAGGTACATAAATGAGTCTCTTAATAGATTTTTAATTTATGGTGGAGTCTTGGGTGAAGATAGTAAAGCAACAATCGAAGGATATGTCGACTTTGATTATGTATGTTGTATGAATTTTAGAAAAACTATTTTTTGGATATGTGTTCACTATGTTTGGGACATCAATCGGTTGAAAAGAAACACTTCAGAAGGTCGTTGCCTTATCAACCACTGAAGCGGAATATATTTCCCTAACTGAAGCTGTGAAGGAAGTATTGTGGCTTGAAGGTTTTGCAAAGGAGCTAAAACTTCAAGGTCGAGTTATCACTGTTAAATGTGATGGTCAAAGTGTAATACACCTCTTGAAGAATTCGGCCTATCATGAGAGAACCAAGCACATTGATGTGAGGTTGCATTTTGTCAGAGGGGTAATTGAGCATGGAGAAGTCCAAGTGCTGAAGATTTCGACAGATCATAATGTTGATGATATGATCACCAAGACGATGCCCAGTTGCAAGTTTTTCCACTATATGTAGTTGATAAATCTGCATGAAGAAAGCTAGTTTCTTGATGTTATAGAGTTAGATCCAAGGTGGAGATTTATGAGATAATGGATCAAACTCTAGTATGGTTGAAGAGTAGCTTCTGGTTCGACAGGTATTAAGCATGAGGTCAAAGTCTGTTCGCATGCTGCTGTTGGAGTAATGCATGTTGTAGTCGAAGTTTGTTCTAACATGCATTATTCAATATTGCTAGGGTTGTTAGCATGTTGAATTGGGCCTTGCTTGTAAGCGCAATTGTTTAAGTTAGCTAATGGGTAATTGTTAAATAACACATTAGGTTAGTGTGCTATTTTTCTTATAAATAGGATGCTAGTTTCTCAATCTTGGTATAAGGAAAAATAGGAAGATAAAATCCTAATTTCAAGTGAGAGAGGTTATTTTGTTATTCTTGTATACTTTTAATCTTGTTGAAAGATAAAGGAAAGAATAACGGTTTATAATCAATCTTTGTTGTTCCTTGTTGTTTTACCTTGTCTTCTTTGTTAACCCTAACCCTTGTGTGTTTTTTGATCATTAAGAAACCGTTTATACTTTGTTTCAAGGTATCTGATTGACATCATAAGGGTTATTAAATGAAGGGTAGAGAGGGATCCTCACCCTCCTCTAATTTTTTTCCCATTGTTGTGATTTATGAATTCTTGAATGTGATTATGTGTAATTCATGATAATTGTCATGTTTGATGTGTAAATTCGTTTTGATTATTGTTGAACTTTTTGTATAATGAATAAGCATGAATTTGAATGTTATCACTACCATTGTTATGTATTTGGTTTTATGAACATAACCTTGAAATCATGATTTATTGATGAATTTGGATATATTCTATGCCTATGTGATGTCTAATTGTTGTACGGTATGTATCTATTAATTTTTGTGCAATTTGGTATGTTAGGTGTCAAAATTGGAACTTCGAATTAGCTTCCATGGTGACAAATGGAGATTTTGGTTCTGCACTCAGGCCCCCAGTACACTCAAACCCTCTAAATCAAATATTTAACTACATCTCACAACACTCTAATATAAGAGTATAAGAGAACAAAGAAAGTCAAATACAAACTTAAAGTACTTTTGACTTGTGCATCTTGGAATAAAGAGCTTAAATTATATATATATATATATATATATATATATATATATATATATATATATATATATATATATATATATAACATTGGACTCCATTTTCCTTCACAAAACTAAGCGATGTGGGACTTCAAAAAACTTGTGCCTTATATATAGTCTTGGATTCTCTCTTCATCCACAAAATTAAGCGATGCGGGACTTCTTCAACAAGTATATTTTTAACCAACGCCAACAATCTTCACCTTGATTGAAAATAGTACATAAGCTTTCATTGTCTTCACTGACAATCATATTCCACTATAAAGAGTATCAACATGTATATTTTCAATCAACCCCAATAATCTTCACCTTGATTGAAAATAATACATAAACTTTCATTGTCTTCACCAACAATCATAGTTTAAAAACTATCATACTCTCTCATGAAGAATATATTTTACTTGAAAATAAACCACTACAAGAATTTCACATTGTCATCACCTACAATCATATACTTTATCATGAATAATTTTTTTTACTTGAAGATAAAGCACTCCAAGAATTTCACATTGTGTTCACCAACAATCATAGTATTTTTTAAAACTATCATACTCCACCTAAAAAAGAGTATAATTCGCTTGCAACTAAACCACTTCAAGAATTTTCACATGCCGAAAACCAGGTTGAAACATTATGGTGCAACTTCCTTGTTGGAAGGAAGCTCTTTAACTATCGACATAATCTTGCACCTTATGTAATCTTGATTTTATCAACACATCTTGACTTGAACTTTCCACAAGTAAAAAAAAATTCTTTCGTCAATTTTCTTTAGCCCAAACTGCATAGTAGAATTTGTGACTGTAGCTAACTACAATCACAGAGCATACTAAGAACATTTATTCCCATATCGAACCAAAAGCTCTGATACCAGTTGTTAGAAAAAAAAAAAAAAACAAAGCACAGAGAAAAAAAGAGGAACACAATCACAACACAAGAACATAACGTGGAAACTCCAAACCCGAAGAAAAAACTATGACTGTTGTCAATACACAACTAGAGAATAACATAATGTGAACATTGCTACAACACATAATATACCCTCAACTAACCCAGTACATCCACACCCTCCAAACAAAATATTTAACTACATCTCACAACACTTTAATACAAGAGTATAAGAGAATGAAGAAAGTCAAATATAAACTTAAAGTGCTTTTGACTTGTGTGTCTTGAAATGAAGAACTGAAATCTTATATATAGCTTTTGACTCACTCTTCTTTCACAAAACTAAGTGGTATGGGATTTTAAAAAGCTTGTATCTTATATATAACCTTGGACTTTCTCTTTATTCACAAAATTAAACAATGTGAGATTTTTTCAACATGTATATATTCAACCAACCTCAACACAATAAAGACTAATCAACGACATGTACTCTTTTAAACAAATATTTGATTAGATAAATTTATTTGTAAACTATTTGAAAAACTAAATTTGAATGATTGTAAAATTTACATTATATTGAAAAGCTATATGGTGATTTGCATGTATTATTACATTACATTTTATAACTATTACATAATCTTGATAGTATATTGCACAAAAGTTAGGTAACACTATTGGGTGATAAGACATGCATGCTTTTAAAACTTAATATTATTTTGTCAGACATGTAGAAATTAGCACTATTAGGTGATAAGACAATAAATATATCTGAATATAGATGTATGATGATATAGACTTATGTAACACTATTTCTTAAATCTGGCCGTAAATGTATCTATCTCCTCTGTCATCCAACATTTTCTGTAATTTTTAAAATTGGATTGAAAATGAGGTGAATCTAAAGAATTAATTGAAGTTTCTAGTTAAACATCCTTTTGTTATATATAATTCGTTTGATTAATTACGTGAATAAGCGTATACTTTAAACTAAATTTAGTTATTTGAAGTGTGTCAAGTACAAAATTTACCATCCTCAACATTAATTATCCTCGATAATTTAAATGCTTAGAAGTTTGAACAATTTAACTCTTTGATTTTGTTTAGGAGTTTAAGGGAGACGAAAAGAAAAGCCTTCAGAAAATGAATCTTTAAAAAAAATTAAAAATTAAAAAATTTTAAAATAATGATTTTATATAAAATAATAATAAAAATATTTATTATTATTATTATTATTATTATATTTTTAATTTTCAAAAACCTATAACAATATAAAATATATTTGAAAATTTTATAGAAACCCTTCAATACTCTTCTACAATACAAATTTTAAAATTTTCCAAATTAAAAATGATTTTGTGTTATAAATAAAATCGATCTTTCAAAATCCTCTCCACATACATTTCTCTATTTTTTTCTCTCCCAAGTCTTCATTTTTTTAAAAGTATTCCCTTCAAGCTTTCAAACTAAGTCTTAAGTATTTAACTTGATTTATTCACAATTTTACACCTTATTTTTAATCAAATTATATGTGGGTGTAAGTTTTACAAACTAAGACTTTGAAATTGAATTTAAAATTTATTTCGTGATATATATATATATATATATATATATATATATATATATATATATATATATATATATATATATATATATATAGTCTTAATAAAATATATATATATATATATATATATATATATATATATATATATATATATATTATTAAGATTATATATATATATATATATATATATATATATATATATATATATATATATATTATTACAAATTAAGACTTTTATAATTGAATTTAAAATTTATTTTGTCATATATATTTATATATATATATATATATATATATATATATATATATATATATATATATATATATATATATATATATATATATATATATATATATATATATATATATATATATATATATATATATATATATATATATATATATATATATATATATATATATATATATATATATATATATATATATATATATATATATATATATATATATATATATATATATATATATATATATATATATATATATATATATATATATATATATATATATATATATATATATATATATATATATATATAATACTTTTTTAAAATATCAAAATTTGTTGAACAATTAATCAGTTTAATAAAATATTAATTTTGTTTTAAATGTGAAACACAACTAGTATCATTATAGAAATATAGTTAAGTGAATTTTGAGTCATGATGATTAAAATTTAAACTAACTCATTCTAAGAATTATCACCACTTATAAGTAGAGGTTCAAGTTATATATTGTCTGATATGAAACTTTTAACACACTTTCTTACGTCTAAGATTGAAAATTTGGAGCATGAAAATAACATGTGGATGATCCGATAGCGGAAACTGCTCCACCAGATCTTAAATGTGGCACTTAAGTTTTTCTCAATAAAGAAATATGGTTGACCTAACTCATCTTTACAAAATCGATTTTTAGAATGAGGATTGTCCTTACTTATAAGCACATGTTCATACTGTATATTATCCGATATATGACTTTTAAAATTTAAAGTAATTTATTTACTATCATAAAAATATTTTCTGAAAACATAAATGCACTATGCGTGATTAAAGAAACATAATGTAGTGTAAGTTACGATATTAAAAAATGAATTATAAATGAATTTTTTATATTAAAATGATGGTTATTCGTTTACTTAATTTCAAAATTATCACCGTATTAAAATTTTAAGTTTGATTGTCTTTAAGATTTCTGTTCTGAACTGATGTCGTCAATATTAAAGTGATGGTTATCCATTTACGTAATTTCAAAATTATCACCGTATTAAAATTTTAAGTTTGATTGTCTTTAAGATTTCTGTTCTGAATTGATGTCGTCAAGAACAAACTAAATTATGAGAAAAATATTGAGTTTCTTGAACAAAAACAAGGAACCCTATTAGGTTTTATAAAAGAGAGAGAAAAAGGAAGAAGAATAATTAGAATTGGTTAAATCTATTTTACTATTCACTTTCTTAATAAGGGTTCAAAGATTACAAGTGAATACCAACAATTAACCTCTCTTAACAACCTGAGAGAATTGACCTATTTATAGACTACTAAGCTAACTTGAGCAACAAGCAAACATAAACAATTGGGCTTACAAGCAATGTCCAATTCGACATGCTAACTTAAACACAAAGCTAACATATTTCGACAGCATGCTAGAACAAACTTCGACTACTGCATGTACAACTTCTGTTGAACCATAAAGCTACCTTTGCCGACACTATAGTTTGATCCAAATACCATAAATCTCCACCTCGGAATAAACTCTATACTAACAAGGGAAAAAAACTCACTTTCATCATGCAGCTTTATCAATTGCATATAGTGGAAAAACTTGATACTTGTCAATGTCTTGGTGATCATATCAGCAACATTGTCATCAGTCGAAACCTTCAGCACTTAGACTTCTTCGCGCTCGATTATCTCTCTGACAAAGTGCAAACTCACATCGATGTGCTTGGTTCGCTCATGATAGGTCGAGTTCTTCCACAAGTGTATTGCACTTTGACTATCACATTTAACAATGATAATTCGACCTTGAAGTTTCAGCTCCTTAGCAAAACCTTTAAGCCACAATGCTTCTTTCACAGCTTCAGTGAGTGCGATATATTTCGCTTCATTGATTGATAAGGAAAAAAAACCTTTTGAAGTGTTGTTTTCCAATTGATTGATGTGCCAAACATAGTGAACACATATCCAAAAATATATTTTCTAGAATCCATACAACCTGCATAATCAGAGTCGACAAATTCTTCAATTTTGACTTTGCTATCATCACCATAAGCTCCACCATAAGTTAAGACTTTGCTCAGAGATCCATTGATGTACCTAAGAATCCACTTTAATGTTTGTCAGTGTGCCTTCCCAAGATTGGCCATATACCTACTTACAAGGCTCACCCCGTATGTTATGCATGGCCTCGTACATACCATAACATACATCAAAGAACCTACTATACTAGCACATGGAATGATATTCATATAATCTCTTTCTACTTCATTACTAGGACTTTGAGTCAAACTTGCTTGTACTGAGGATTAGTCGGCATTAGAAACGACTTCGAATTTGACATGCCAAACTTGTCAAGAATCTTCTTCAGGTATGCCTCTTGAGATAAACATAATATCGACTGCTTTGTATCTATCCGGATGTCAATCCCAATAATTCTAAAGGCAGCTCCCAGATCCTTCATGTCCAGCTCCTTATCGAGTTCATCCTCCACCTTCATAACATATTCGACCCTAATGCTTGCTATAAGAATGTCATCCATATAAAGCAACAAAATAAAAATTGAATTTCAAGGTCCAAATCTAAAGTAAACACAATGATCAAATTGTCTCCTAGTGAAACCAATGTGTGTCATGAACTTGTCGAATCTCCTATTCCATTTTCAAAGGGATTGTTTCAGGCCATACAAAGACCTATTCAGCTTGCACACATAATATTTATTTCCCTTTTTTGCACACCATTCAAATTGCCTCATCAATATTTTTTTTCATCTAGATCACCATGCATGAAGGTTGTCTTTACATCCATTTGTTCAAGTTCTAGTTCGAACTTCGCCACTATGACTAACAACATTCTAATGGATTTATGCTTTATAACAAGAGAAAACATATCATTGAAGTCAAAACCTTCTTTCTGAGTGAACCCTCTAGAAACCAACCTTGCCTTAAAACGTTTCAACATCACTCTTTTGATTATATTCTTAACCTTGAAGATCCACTTACAACTGACTAACCCGCCCCCTGCAGGTTTCTCGATCAGCTCACAAGTGTTATCATCATGAAGATATTTCATCTCATCATCCACGACTTTCATCTATTCAGTTTTGTTTCAACTTCTCATAACTTCCTTATAATCTCTAGGTTCTTCGTCCAGAACTTCACTTGCAGAGATTAAGGCATAAGCTATAAGACCTGCATAACCAAGTCTCTAAGGTGGCATAACGACTCTTCTCTACCTGTCTCTTGTCAGCAAGTAGTCATTATTAGTCTCCTTTACTTCGAGAGCAACATCCACATCTTCTTTGACTTCATCTGAGTCATACAATTCAACATCATTATGCTCCACCTCAACAAGAATCTTTTCTTGTTCCAGCTTTTCTTCAGAGATCTTCAAACTTTGACCAATGTCATCAGTTTTCTTGAAATCCATCTCAGCTTCATTAAATATTACACATCGACTTATGATACACCTCCTATAACCTGCCTCTAGGCACCACACCTTATAAGCTTTGACTCCTTCAGGGTATCTAAGGAACATACATCTCAGAGCTCTAGGTTCGACCTTGTCTTGCCTAATATGGGCATAGCCTAAACAACCAAATACTTTAAGTCTGTCGAGACTAGGTGGATATCCCGACCAGACTTCTTCAGGTGTCTTCATTCCCAAGACTCTTGAGGGACGCCTATTTATCAAGTATGTTGTAGTTACAACAACTATTTCTTAAAACACCTTCTTCAATCCTGCACTTACCAACATGCACCTCACCCTTTATAGAATGGTTTGACTAAACCTTTCAACAAAACCATTTTGTTGGAGAGTCCCTGTAGTAGTTTTGTGCCTTGCAATACCAGGCACATCATAATAGTTATCGAAAGCCTCATTGCAAAATTCAAGACCATTGTCGGTCCTCAACCTTTTGACCTTCCTGCCAGTTTAGTTTCTGACTAGAGTCTTCCAACTTTTGAAATTTTTAAAATTTTCATCCTTAGTGTTATGGATGAATACCCATAACTTTCTGGAGTAATCATCAACTATGGATAGAAAATACTTTACACCTGAGTGTGAAGGACTCCTTGCAGGTCCCCAAAGATCAGCATAAACGTAATCAAGGATCCACATGTTCTTGGTTTACCTTTGTTAGAATTAATTCTACAGGATTTACCAAATACACAAGGTTCACAAAACTCCAGTTTTTCGACCTTGTCACCACCCAACATATTTTGTTTCGACAATTTGACCAGGCCTGTTTCACTGACATGGCCAATTCTCTTATGCCATAGCTCAGTCTTTGAAATTTTTTTCGTGGATACCACATATGCTGAACCACTTACAACCTCATCCTCAAGGGTATACAAGCCTTGTTTCTTCATGCCTCTCAAGACTTGCTTTGACTTTTTCACTGCCCTTAGAATGCTTTTCTCTCCTTTGAAAACATATTCTTTCTTGTTGATTTCACTAAGTGAAATTAAATTCCTCTTAATATCAGGCACGTACCTAACATCAACCAATAACCTTATCGACTTATCATAGAGCTTGAACCTCACATGTATAATACTTACAATTTTGTAAGCTTTGTTGTTTCCCAGCAGCACGGATCCACCATTTTGATCACAAAATTCCTCAAACACGTATTTGTCTAGAGTCATGTGCAAAGTACACCTTGAATCCATAATCTACTCCTTGATAGAGTCATTGCTTGAAACCACCAAGACATTAGATGATTCATAACCATCTTGCACAATGGTTGCATTACCGTTATCCTTTCTACCATGATTGTTCAATCGACCAGGGCATACTTTTCTTGTATGCCCTCCTTCTTAAAATGATAACACTCAATAGTAAGAGCATTACCACCATAAGAATTCTGTAGAAATTTACCCTTCTTATTCTCAAACCTACCATATTTCTTCAAGAATTTCCCCTTAACAGACAAACCTTCCATGTCCAGTTTTATCGAACCCCTTAGCTTCTTGATGTAAATTAGCTCATCTATATTACTGTGAAGAAATATTGTCTTCACATCCATCTGTTTTAAATGCATGTCCCAGTTGGCTCCAAGGCTAACACTACCTTAATAAAAGTATGTATAATGACCGAAGAGAAAATCTCATCATAGTCAATCCACTTCTGTTGTGAGTATCCTTTGCTGTAAGACGAGCATTTAACTTTTCCCCTTCTCTTTTTGTTACTGGTATTTTTCTCTTAAACTTCCACTTACAATCGATAACCATTTTCCCTTATAAAGCTCAATATGCTATAGTGTCTGATTTTTCTTCAAGAACTTCATCTTTAAAACCATTGCACACATCCACATAGATTTCTCCTGGCTAGCTATAGTCTTTCAAAAGGTGGAAGCATCTCAAAAACTAGTAAGAAGTGCATAGGCTACCAAGCCTTCATACCCACAACTTTCTGGTGGATTGGTTGAACGGTGATCTATGTCATGTACAAGAATATAATATTGTACTCAACCTAAAACTCTAAATTTTAATTTTGCTAGCATATGGTATAACCCTAACGACCTCGAAATTTTAGATACTTGATTTATATTTCCATGAATAAATATGTTGATGCTAAGAGCATTCTCAAATCAAACCTTTGAATTTGTGAAATTCATGGTTTGCTACTAAGCCACAAATTCAGGACTTTCAACCCCATGATATATCATTTAATATTGTTCTTACTTGGGTCTAAATCAGACCAGTTTTAGGCATGTGCAACATGACCCATTGCACATAACCTCCAAATATTTGGGGGCTTTTATCCACTATAATGAAACAAACACGTGTGCGCCCCCCCCCTTCTCTTTTTGTTACTGGTATTTTTCTCTTAAACTTCCACTTACAATCGATAACCATTTTCCCTTATGAAGCTCAATATGCTATAGTGTCTGATTTTTCTTCAAGAACTTCATCTTTAAAACCATTGCACACATCCACATAGATTTCTCCTGGCTAGCTATAGTCTTTCAAAAGGTGGAAGCATCTCAAAAACTAGTAAGAAGTGCATAGGCTACCAAGCCTTCATACCCACAACTTTCTGGTGGATTGGTTGAACGGTGATCTATGTCATGTACAAGAATATAATATTGTACTCAACCTAAAACTCTAAATTTTGATTTTGCTAGCATATGGTATAACCCTAACGACCTCGAAATTGTAGATACTTGATTTATATTTCCATGAATAAATATGTTGATGCTAAGAGCATTCTCAAATCAAACCTTTGAATTTGTGAAATTCATGGTTTGCTACTAAGCCACAAATTCAGGACTTTCAACCCCATGATATATCATTTAATATTGTTCTTACTTGGGTCTAAATCAGACCAGTTTTAGGCATGTGCAACATGACCCATTGCACATAACCTCCAAATATTTGGGGGCTTTTATTCACTATAATGAAACAAACACGTGTGCGCCCCCCCCCCCCCCCCCCCCTCCCACACATACACACACACACACACATACTTTTTGATGCTGTAATAAATTATAGATAATGCAATTATAGATCAATGACCCTATATTAACATTTGAAGTTAGGGTCATTTGCTCGAAACATTGAACAAGCATTTTAAACTTGCCAAAACATCATTAAGGAATCCAACATTAAGGAATCAAATCGGTACATTGGAGGATAAAATATCATATTGAAAGACTTCCACTAAAATAATTATAATTACTTTTTGTAAAAACTACAACAAAAAAAAAGAAGTGATTTTTTATTATTAAAATAACCAAGTTAAAAAAAAAACCCAAATAACCAAGGTTTTCCACTAACTCCCAATGTTATGTTTCAAACAAAATAAAATACCAACACATATGAGACACCAATCCAATTGGTAGGGGTGTTCACGGGTTGGATTTGGTCTAATTTAAATAAATTTAATACCCGACTCGATCAATATTCTATGGACTGGGTTGAGTGTTCAACCCGTACTTTTGAGATTAAACACGAATGAAACTAACTCGTTCATCAATGGGTTGGGTTGGGTTCGTGGGTCATCCACTAAATATAATTTTTAAATTCTCAATAAAATATAGAGTTAAATATACAACATCCTCTACAATGTAGGGGAGTTTCACTTTACCCCTTTGTAATTTTTTTTTTGGATTTCCCCATGTAATATATATATATATATATATATATATATATATATATATATATATATATATATATATATATATATATATATATATATATATATATATATATATATATATATATATATATATATATATATATATATATATATATATATATATATATATATATATATATATATATATTGTTTTACCCTCCTAAGCGTGTAATTTGAACACTTAATCTGGGGGGTTAACAAAATATATATATATATATATATATATATATATATATATATATATATATATATATATATATATATATATATATATATATATATATATATATATATATATTACAGGGGATAACTTTAACGCTTAGGGGAAAAAACATATAATTTTAACATTTTAAGTAGGATTCAATTTTTTTTTCACGGGGTAAACCGAAAGTCGCCTACATTATAGGGGCGTGTTGTATATTTAACCCTAAAACATATCATTTAATTAACATATTTATATTACAGAAACATTAAAAATCATAAACTTTTAGTATTCAATTTGAATTAAATTTATTGGTTAATACCTTAAAACTCTTTTACGATTTATATAAAGTTAGAAAAATATACAAATCGTGTAAAGTATAATTTAAAAGGTAAGATATATCTCTCTTTGAATGAATAAAGTTTATCTCTCAAATTTTTAGGCTTTTACAATTAATAAAAACTATAATTATATTAAAAAATATATATGCATTGTAAGAATTATGCTAGGTAATTTATAAATAAAATAAAATAAAAATAGTGTGACATATCAATGAGTTGGATTCGAGGGTTCGTGGATTTAAAACTTCAAACTCGTTACCCAAATATAAACCAATGGGTTTGAATGGGTTGGTTCGGGTTGAACCCATACATAATTGGATTGGATAAAAATAAGGTTTGAATTGGGTTTGGTGAGTGGATTCGCGAATTGATCCGTACCCATGAACACCCCTACCAATTAACGATAATATACAACACATAAGAAGAAGCTCCGGTTCAATTGACGACAATGTACAACACATAAGAGGAAACCCCTGTTCAATTGGTGATAGTGTATAAACACATATGGGAGAGAGTGTGTACATTGTCACCAATTGGATTGATGTCTCATTCTATGTGTTCGTACATTGTTGCCAATTGGATTAACGTCTTTTTCTATGCATTGTACATCATCGTCAATTGAGTTGGCGACTTCAGTATCTTGCCAATTTTTTTGTTTTGTTTGAAATAGAGTTACTTTAAAAATTAGTAAATGAACTTGGTTATTTAAAGAATTTTTTTTGGAAAACTTGATTATTTTAATAAAAAATTTGCAAAAAGTTGCAGCTAGCGTTCAAATTCGTGCAATGTTAAATTACCTTACACAAACATATAAAAAAGATTTTCTTATAAGAATAAAATATTATCAAATTAATAGATGCAAATAATTATTATTAAATTTTATTTTATAATAATAATATATTAAAAATTAATATTAATATTATTTTCAGTTAAATTATCATGATTATATACATAATAAATTAAATTAATATCTCTAAATATTTTTAAATAATTTGATTTGGATTATTTTATTCTAACACAATATTTACAAAATTTTATAATTTTTAAATTAGTTTGACTTTGTTCATGTTAATATATCAACTCTAATAAAATTTGGAGTTCTTTATCACAAATACAACTTTGCCTAATAAGCACATTTTAAATATTGAAATAAAACTCAATTGTATTCTCCATAAAACATCCAAAGATATTAAAATTAAAAATTAAAGGTTAAAAAATTGTACTTCAGCATATAAGAAGAAAAATGCATAACAATTAGATACAATTGAAAAAATAAACATGATTTTTGGTTGAAAGATTGTGGAGATTGTTAGAGAGACATTGTCAGTCTTAGATATTTACAAGTGAAGAAGACATGATATGAAATCAATGAAGATGAAAATTGAAGAAGTGGTACATTAATTGTATGCGCACCTTTGTAAAACCTTAAAATATCTAGAAAGACAAATAAATAAAAAATGAAAAAAAAAATGTTGATGAATGACTTATAGGTGCTACAAATGAAAGAAGGTTATAATATAATAAAATAATTCAGTTTAAAGTAAAGATCGGCCAAAATCTTTACTTAAATAAAAGTCATTTTTTAAAAAAAAATTGTCTGCGTTTCTTTTTTTTATGGTACGATTTTTAAATTAGAATAAACCTCTAAATTATTTGAAACGACTTTGGTCTAAAGAAAATATCTCTCAAGGTTAGAGGACTAAATAAATGGGCAACAAAATCAATGCTAAGCTAGGAACACTTGAAGAAGCTAAAATGTATGCCTATCCCAAAAAGTTCATGTTGGTTAAAGTTAAAGTCAAACTTGATGTTACATAACCTCTAAAGCTAGACATTCACATTGAAAATATCAAGGATGATAAAGCTCGGATAGATTTTAGAAATGAAAATTACTTATGTCAAACTTGTCCAACACCTTTTAAACATAACTTTTATGAGAAACCTTTAATTTTCTATCACTATTATTCATGTGAATTTTTATACTTAGAAATCAGAATCTTCTCATCAATACCTAAGTCTTAATTCTATGTCAAACTCTTTTACTAACATGATTTTCATTTCCTTTACGTCATGTAAATGGTTAGCCGCAAACAACATATCAATAATATGAAATAACATGAAAATAAAATAAAATCATCAAGACTCCTAACATAAACACAACAATCATACTCACATCTTATGTAGCAAATCTAAAGCACATATGAATCAAAGCTCTTGCATCATTACCTTATAGACTGTTTTAGACCATACAAATACCTATTCAATTTACAAACTAGTCTTCTATGTCCAGTTTTATTAAACCCTTTAGCTTCACCATGTAAATTTGCTCATCTAGACTACCATGAAAAAATATTATCTTCACATTCAGCTGTTTTAAATGCATGTCCCAGTTGGCTACCAAGGCTAACACTGCACTGATAAAAGTATGTCTAAGGAACGAAGAGAAAATCTCATCATAGTCAATCCACTTCTGTTGTGAGTATCCTTTGCTATAAGACGAGCCTTTAACTTTTCCATTTCTCTATTGTTACTGGAGGTTTTCTCTTGAACTTCCACTTACAACCGATGACCATTTTCCCTTAGGAAGCTCAACACGCTCTAATGTCTGATTTTTCTTCAAGAACTTCATCTTTTCCACCATTGCGCACATCCACTTATATTTCTCCTAGCTAGCTATAGTCTCCCAAAAGGTGTCAGCGTCTCCAAAACTAGTAAGAAGTGCATAGGCTATCAAATCTTCATACCCACATCTTTCTGGTAGATTGGTTGGATGGTGATCTATGTCATGTACAAGAATATACTACTGTAGTCAACCTAAAACTCTAAAATTTGATTTTGCTAGCATATGGTATAACCCTAACGAGCTCAAAATTGTTAATACTTGATTCATATTTCCATGAATAAATATGTTGATGCTAATAACATTCTCGAATCGAATCTTTGAATTTTTGAAATTCTTGGTTTGCTGTCAATCCAAGAATTAAGAAGTTTCAACCACATGATATATCATTTAATATTGTTCTTACTTAGGTCCAAATCAGGGTCTGTTTTAGGCATGTGCAATCTGGCCCATTACACAGAACCTCCAAAAAATAGGAGCCTCAAATATTTGGCAGACTTTTATTCACTATAATAAAACACACACACACACACACACACACACACACACACACACACACACTCTTTTTGATGCTGCAATAAATTATAGATGATGCAATTATAACTTAATGACCTTATATTAACATTTGATGTTGGGGTCGTATGCTCGAAGCTTTAAACAAGCATTTTAAGCTTACCAAAACAACCAAAACATCATTAAGAAATCCAATATTAAATAATCAAATCGGTACATTGAAGGATAAAATATCATATTGAACAACTGACCCAATCAAATTCTTATCACCCAAAGGCAAATGCTTTTTAAAAAAAGTTATATTTTTTTTAAAACTACAAAAAAAGTGAATTTTTAATTTAAATTATCAAGTTCAAAAAAAAATCAAATTAACCAAGGTTTTCCACTAACTCCCAATGTAACCATGTTTCAAACAAAATAAATTTCCAACACATAAGAGAAACCATCCAATTGACGATAATATACAATACATAAAAGGAGGCGTCCGTCCAATTTGCGTCAATGTACAACACATAAGAGGAAATGTTTGTCCAATTGGCGACGTACAGTGTATAAACACATAGAAGAGATAGTGTACATTGTCCCCAATTAGATTGGTATCTCCTTCTATGTGTTTGTACATTGTCACCAATTGGATTAACACCTCTTCCTATGCATTGTACATTATCGTCAATTGAATTGGCGACTCCTTTATCTTGTCAATTTTTGTTTTGTTTTGTTTGAAATAGAGTTGCTTTGAATCTAGTAGAGAAACTTGGTTATTTAGAGATTTATTTTTTGAAAAACTTTATTATTTTAATAAAAAATTCGCAAAAAGTTAGTGAAATGTTAAATTACCTTACACAAACATTTGTAAAAAGATTTTCTTAAGAGATAGTAAAATATTATCAAATTAATAGACACAAATGATAATTATTAAATTTTATTTTAGAATAATATATTAAAATTTTTAGTATTAATATTATTTTTAATTAAATTATCATGATTATATAAATAAAAAATTAAATTAATAGGTCTAATAGATTTTTAAATAATTTGATTTGGGTTGTGTTATCCTAACACAATATTTACAAAATTTTATGATTTTATAATTGGTTTGACTTTGTTCATGTTAATATATCAACACTAATAAAATCTGGAGTTTTTTTCTCTCACAAATACAACTTTGCCTAATAAGCACGATTTAAATTTGGCTTTATTGTAACTTTTGCTTCCCTATTTTCTATTTTTTTTTATAATTTTGATCCTCCTATTTTAAAATTTAGAATTTTGATTCTTTAAAATTTTTTTTTTAAGATTTTAATCTTCATCTCATTTAAGTGTCATTTTGTATGATATGCCACTTGATTGGATGATGCGGCGTGACTTTAGTGACAAAAACAATTTCCATGTCATGCTTATTTTTTATTTAAATAACATATAAAAATATGAATTTAAAATTTAAAATAAATAAATAAAATCAATTATTATAAATATTCTATTAAAATTAATTTAATTTATTTTCTAAATTAAATTAAAATAGATTTTTATTCGTATTTTCTTCCTCCCAAATCCATATTAATCTTTTTTTCCAAATTTTTTCACAAATTCACGGTTAATCTTTTTTTCTAATTTTTTTTCCACAAATCAAACCTTCATTAAAATTCTCCACAATCTTATATCATCCCCAACAAATATTTATAGATTGCTTCACTATTCTCAATCTAATCTTTTTAAAAATAGATAAAAATTAATTAATTATAAAGTAATTTTATCATTAACTAATGATCCTTTTTTTTTAAAAGCTAATTGAAGATTTGAGTTGTTCTAAAAATCTATCAATGTGTTCAGGTTAACAATCAAACATTCCAATTTGATCAATTATCAACAAAACGCTCAAAACCTAAAAATCAAATGCGATTTTGGAATTTGCAATCTCACTTTCTCTTTCCAACTCGTAGACATGGCTTTGAATCCTCAATTCTTTTCAAACGGAATGTCAGTTCCTTTCGTCAACAAGATATTTGTATTGACAAGAGATGACGTCGAATTTGAGTTTGACAAAATTCCTGACCTGAGTATTGTTTCAATCTTTCTAATTTTCCCTTTATGATTGATTCAATTTTAGCAATTAGGTTAAAATTTTCATTTTTTTACTTGATTTGTGAATTTATTTTGTTGAGAGTTGGCATTAGGCGAAAATTTTGTATTTTAGCAACTCCAATAAATATATTTGGTTGTACGGTTCTAAATATGTGATTTGTAACAACAAGATATTAGAGATATTGGAGGCTTCTGCTATTGCATTACAACCTATTTGTTTGTGTTTTATATCCGAAATTTCTTCACGTTAAAATTTTCTTGGAAGTTTGTGATTGTTGTGAATGATTTATTGTGGATAGTATTAGAGGTGGCAATGAAATCCATTTAGATAATATTCATCCAATCCATCCAATAATTTATCCATCCAATCTATCCACAAGACAAAAAATAATTTAATGGATTTGATCTCATCCATCCACTAACTCATATGGATGAATTCAATCCATCCATCTCATTTTATAAATTCATTTGATATTATGTTGTCACTTATTAAATTAAAAATTTTTAAATTAATTTTTTGGATGGATGGATATCCATTAGAAATATGTTAATGGATGAATTGAATGGATTTTATCTTTTAATGGATGGATTGGATTGAATTTTTATTAAGAGAGTTTAGTGGATTGTTAATGGATTGTTTTGATCCATCCATTAACAATCCAATCCATATCCATCCAATCCATCCATTTTATCACCCCTAGATAGTATGGATTTCTGGATGTTGAAGATTGTGGAAAACTTTAGTTAAGATTTAATTTGTGAAAAATACTGTAAACAAAATTAACATGAATTTGTGGAAAATTTTGGAAAATGATTAACATGTATTTAAAATGAAGAAGATAAGAATAAATCTACTTGAATTTAACTTAGAAAACAAATTAAGTTAATTTTAATAAAATATTTATGATAATTTACTTTATTTTATTTTTTAATTTTATTTTTTATAAATTATATAAATAAAAAATAATTATGAATAATATAAAAATCATTTTTTTTGCCACTTAAGTCATGCCACATTCATAATTATTTTTTGCCATTTAAGCTTCAGCACTTAAATAAGGTTAAATTTTTCTTGGAGGTTTGTGATTGTTGTGAATGATTTATTGTGGATGGTATGGATTTTTGAGTGTTGAAGCTTGTGGGGAACTTTAGTTAAGATTTGATTTGTGAAAAATGCTGTAAAAAAAATTAACATGAATTTGTGGAAAAATTTGGAAAAAGATTAACATGTATTTAAAATGAAGAAGATAAGAATAAATCTACTTCAATTTAATTTAGAAAACAAATTAAATTAATTTTAATAGAATATTTATGATAATTTACTTTAGTTTATTTTTTAATATAATTTTTTTAATAAATTATATAAATAAAAAATAATTATGAATGATGTAAAAATTATTTTTTGTCACTTAAGTCATGCCACATCATTAATTTAAGTGTCATGTCATACAAAATTACACTTAAATAAGGTTGGAGACTAACATTCAAAACAAAAAAAGTTAAAAAAGGGGCTAAAATTTTAGATTTTAAAATAGGGAGATTAAAACTTAAAAAAAGAAAAAAAATAAGGGGACCAAAGTTGCAATTAAACCTTTAAATTTTAAAATAAAACTCAATTGTATTCTCCATCAAACACCCAAGGAAATTAAAATTAAAAATTAAAGGTTAAAAAATTGATCATAAACATGATCTTTGATTGAAAGATTGTGGAGTTTTTTTTTTTTTTTTGATAATCAAAAATTATATTGAAGAGGACACTAGGGGTGTCCAACCCAATACAAAGGAGAACAGATAGGGAAACAAAACAGAATTCCAAACTGAAGACAGAAAACTATCTAAGTTCTCCCCAATCCTTTAAGAGAGATTGAATCTTATACAATAATGATTGAAAATTTATCATTTCTCCTCTAAAAATAATGTTGTTTCGAATCCTCCAAATAGACCAAAGAACCGCAAACCAAATTCTACACCGAAAAATTTTCTCCACAGATCTTGTTAGAGCAAAGTTTATAATTTTCATGCTATCTAAAATTGAGTTCACATCAGGGGGTTGAATTTCCAACCAAACACATACCATAGACCAAACATGAACGGAGACATTGTTGGTCTTGGATATTTACAAGTGAAGAAGACATGATACAAAATCAATGAAAATGAAAATTAAAGAAGTTGTACGTTAATTGTATGCGTGCCTTTGTAAAATCTTAAAATATTTAGAGAGATTAAAAAAAATGGAAAAAATATTGATGATTAATAATTCATAGGTGCTACAAATGAAAGAATGTGATGATATAATAAAATAATTCAATTCAAAGTAAAAATCGGCCAAAATCTTTACTTAAATAAAAGTCACTTTTTTTTTTTTATAAAAAAATTGTTTGTGTTTCTTTTTCTTATGGTCTAATTATTAAATTAGAACAAATCTTTAAATTATTTGAAATGACTTTGGTCTAAAGAAAATATCTCTTAAGGTCATAAGACTAAATAAACTTAGAACACTCGAAGAAGCTAAAATGTATGTCTATTCCAAAAAAAATCATGTTGGTTAAAGTTAAAGTCATGCTTGATGTTACTTAACCTCTAAAGTTAGACATGCACATTGAAAATATCAAGGATGATAAAGTTTGAATAAATTTTAGAAATGAAAATTACTCATGTTAAACTTGTCCAACGCCTTTTAAACATAAATTTTACAAGAAAACTTTAATTTTCTATCACTAGTAGAGAAACTTAGTTATTTAGAGATTTTTCTTTATTTGAAAAACTTGATTATTTTAATAAAGAATTCACAAAAAGTTGCAGCTAGGGTTCAAATTTGTTCAATGTTAAATTATCTTACACAAACATTTGTCAAATAAATTTCTTAAGAAATAATAAAGTATTATTAAATTAACTGACACAAATTATTATTATTTAATTTAATTTTATAATAATATATTAAAATTTTAGTATTAATATTACTTTCAATTAAATTATCATGTTATATAGATAATATATTACATTAATAGGTCTAATAGATTTTTAAATAATTTGATTTGGGTTATTTTAGCCTAAACAATATTTACAAAATTTTATAAGTTTATAATTTGTTTGACTTTTTCATGTTAATATATCAACTCTAATATACTTCATCCTTTTCAAAATAAATGTCATTTAAGATTTTTACACACAGATTAAATAATACAATGATATTGTTATATAATATTTTATTTTTATTAAATTAGTCTTATTAATATGTTGAAAATTTTGTAAAAAATAATAATTATACGACACAATTGAAAAAATAATAATTATTACTTCTTTAAAAAATAAAAATGATATTTATTTTAAAACAAAAATTTTCTTCTAAAACAATAATTATTTTAAAACGAATAGAATAAAAGTTAAACTATATTAAAAGTGGATTTTCACACGATGCAATTTACATAGTACAGGATGCATGTCATTGATTTAGCTTTGCACAGATTTTAAAGTGAAACAAAAAATTATTAAAAAGTTGAGAAGTATGTATTTATAATATAAAATTCGGCGCAGGTGTTAATGGGTATATTTTCAATTTTGTCGGATAATAATTAAACTAATATTAATATGAATTTATTTATTTACAAATTATTTGTAGAAGAACAAAATAAATATGTAATTAGTAGTAGTAAAAAGTAAATGCACATCAAAAGATACATTTTTATTGTTTATATTTAAGGATATGGTATAATTTAATAAAGAAGAAGGAAGCAATAATTTTAATTTTCAAGTGGGTACCCCTGGAATATGTATAAAATGCTATCCCACGCCGGTATGAGAGCAGAGAAGAAATCCAAGTGCGGTTTCTTTCTTTCATATATCTTTTCCAATTAACTCGTCATCCCTTTCCTTTTCTCACTCACAAACAGAATCAGTACCCTACCTTCAGAATAACTCACAGTTCTCGTGACAATTTTTTCAAATCTTTCTCGTGATTCCTTTCCATTTCCACATCCTTCTTTTCATTTCCAATTTTCATCGTTCTTATCCAACCACCATTAACACCATTGCCATAATTATACACATTAGTACAATCATCAACAAGACCTTTATCAGTTTTATCGTAGATTCATCCAAATTTCGAAACAGAAACTTATTAACCGTTTAAATTTTTTGAAAACTTTGCATAGATTGATATGACCGATAAGGATATGAGGGAAGAGGTTGAAGAAGAGAGGAACAAGAACAAGCAAACGGCGACGTGTTCGCGATCTCCTTCTTTTACACGTTCGTCTTTTTCATATGAAAGAGAATACGAAGTTCATGAAGTTCGAGATGGATTGAAAGCATCGAGAGGAAGCAGATTCAATCTGATAGAGAAAGAGTTAGGGTTAAAGATTGGGTGGAGAAAGTTCAGTCGGCAAGCTCTTTTTCATGAATTCGTTATTGATCCTGATAACAGGTTAGTTACTTTATTTTTAACTTTACAGTTCTCTGTTTTTAATTTCAGTTTCGTTTTCAAGTTATTAACCAAAATATCTATCAGCTATATACCAATATTTAGTTAGTCTATGGATAATTGATTTCTGAATTGGATTAATCTGATTTAAATTAGATAAATCTGGTTCAAAAATTTGTAGTAACAGCCAAAAATAATTATTAACTTAGGTGAAATTTAGGAGATTAATTGTTATGCATTGTTAGTGTAATAAATTTTACACACTTAATACATCATAATCATGTATTATTTTTTAAGTAGGTAGGAAAAAAATCAAAACATTCAAATAAATTAGTGATTGAGATTAACTCACAACTGATAGTATGAAAAATCTTTGCACTATCTTTACATGAAAGTGCATATCAATCAAATTCGAAATTTAAATAATGCTAATTTAGTTTAGTTACTTAATTAGGGAGAGTAATGGTAGGGTCAGGAGATTATGCTGTCTGATTAGTGATGTTGTGTTTTGTGGACAAAAATGGCGGTAAGTTCAAATCATTATAATAGGGGTCATAACTTGGTTACGTGGAGGTGCTGTTTTTCTTTGGCTTTCTCCGTAATTCATGTGATGTGAGTTTTGCGTTATTCTCCATCGCTGCTGGATGAGTCATATGCTTTTTAAATGTATCTTATCTTAGTAATGAATGAATGAATAATGAAGAATAATGAACAATGATCTTAGGTTACATTTTTTAATTGTTATTTATAGTCACAGGTCAAGTAATGACAATCACGTCATCACATGGCACCAATTTATATATTCCAAAGTGAAAGTGAGAGTGAAAACTTTAATTTTTAATCTTTCCATGAGTGACTGTAAACAAATTTTACACTTAGAATTTCCAGTTTTTATGGATATAATTCATCTTTTAATATCTAAGGAGAATGTTTTTTTTTATATGAGAATCATAGAATATATATCAGCCATTAAATTTTGATAGACGGATGAGATTGAAATATTTTAATTAAGTAACACGTATATTTCTCTCTAATTTATTATTTATTATAAAATTATTAATCTTTCCTTTTTCCTCATCTCACCAGCACCACCTAAATCTAATATGGGTTTTGCAATCTTAACAAATATTAATATCAAATTAAAAGAACAAAAGAAAAAAAGACGCTACAATAAGTCTGATTGTTTTAACTTTTAAAAAGCAAATTTTTTTCTTCATATTTTTAGAAATAGATTTTATAAAATTGTTTTTTAAAATATTATAAATTTTTTATATTTGTTTTTTCTAAATGGAAAAATTAATTTTGAAATTCTATAAGATAAACATAAACTAGTGAAAATCAAAACATAGTTGGATTGCAATTTTTTATAAAAATTATGTCTCAAGATTAATTTTTATAAAAATTCTATTTAAAATTAAGTGATATTTTAAAATTTTGATATTCAATTTTTCTTAAAATAAAATGTTAAAAATAATTATTTAAAACAAATTTTTATTTGAAAATTTTATAAAAAGTTTTTTTAAAATATTTTTAATACAAAATTATATTATACTATAAAAATCATTTCTAAGAAACAAAACAAACGCGGCCATTGTTAAATGCTTTGAATAAATAGATTCCAACAAAATTGGAACTTGTCATTGATATTCATTATATAAACAATGAGTGCATGAATAGCAATTGAGATTTACAAATATACAACGAATTGTGCTGGGTATAAATGATTTAGTTTGGCTTTATTTGGCTCTTTGAATAAACAAACGGAAAAGCTATAATCAAACGGTGCTATATAAACAAATGTTATGCTGCTTTGCAACATTTTAGAACTTTTGTAAGAAAATATATGGCAGTACATTCTCGTATTCTCTTATGGCCTGAAAAAGATTAGAAAATTTATATCTTTGATATTAGTGGAAATGAGTTCAGATGTTGGTGGGATGTGGAAGATGAAAAGGTTAATAAATTTAGATGAAATAATAAAGGAGAGAGATAAATGTCTTGCTTAAATGAAATTTTTTAATTTCACAAATGAGAAATATGTATTTTATTTATTTATTATGTAAGGTTGTATTTAACATTGTTGAAATCTATATTTTTTTTCTAAAAACAAATGATATAAAAAAGTAAAAGGGGTATTCAAGTCTGAAAAAAATTTCTACATCAACTGACCTAATCGATAAGTGATTTATAAAAATCATAAAAATCAGAGTTAGAATAACTAATTTTTCTTATGTAAGACCATTTCTAAGACATAATTTTAATATTCTAAATCAGATCATTGAGATTACAAATATCATTATTAAAATTTATATGTAACTGTTTATTTGGACAGAGTCGAACATAATCGAATTTATTAGAGAAATTGTTTATTTCGACAGAGTCGAACATAGTCGAATTTATTAGAGAAATTGTTTGGTGTACAAATAATCTCAACTATAAATTAATCAAAAAACACTCTTATTTATAATAGTAGGATTTAAGATAAAATTCAATAAAAAAACTCCTTTTCTCAAAATTCTAATTCTCTCTTTTCTAATTTTTTTTCTTTCTTCACTTTTTTTCAAATTTTTATTCGGCAGAAACATCTTGCAATTAAGATGTCAGTTGAATCATTCAAATAAAAAATAAAAAATAAAAATAAGAAATATGGCCGATTAAAAAAATTGATTATGATTTATCAAAAAATAGTATGCAAGTGCTTCAACAAATTTTGAAAGACCCAAAATTTAAGAAAAAACATGATAAAGTAAAAAAAGAAACACTTTGATAAAATTTCAATACATACAAAAGTTGAGATTGGTCAAAATTTAAAATAATTATAATTAAATTTATTTTTGATGAATATATAATTATATTTTGATATGTCTTTTTTAAATATTAGAATTGTATTATTATTATTATTATTTTTATTTTAATCTATTTTTAAAATTAGAATAGAATCTCTAAAATGATTGGTCGATTCTAATAATAAATGATTTGAATTATCTTTGAGATTGAAATTTAATTTCAAAAATCCATCTAATTCTAATGATTTTAATGTTTGAAAGATTTAATAAGGGATTGGTTTGGTTGGAGGTTTTAGAGTGGAGGAAAACTAAAAGGTTAGTTTGGTTGGAGGTTTTGGAGTGAAGGGAAAAGAGAGAATTTTAAATTATATTTGGTTCAATTTTTTACAAACATAAAGGAGAGGATGAGAGGTAATTTGAATTTCTCCGAAACATTTTTTGTTTTTAAAATTAAAGGGTTTTAAAGAGGAGGAAAGAGAAAAATATATTATATTGATAAAATTATTTTTATTTTTATTAAAATTCTAAATAACCCTAAATTTTATTAATAAATATTATATATTAATTTATTATCTTATTAAATTGTTTCTATATTTTTAAATATAACTATTAGTTTTATTACTCTGACTCAACTTTCTTTTAAAATAACTCTTGTTATCTCTATTTATTTTCTTTGATAAAGTTATACTCTCTATTGTTAAGTCCATTTTCTTTGATATTTACATTTATTTAGGCATAGAATAAAAATGATTAGAGAGTTCATAAAAAAGATTTATAATAAGAAAGGATTTTTTTTTGTTGATAAAATATAGTGATGGAGGATTGTTGCAAACTTTTTTAATTATTTTATTTATTTATGAATTCTATAATTGTGAAATCTTTTTTTAAATATAGTTCTCCATTTAATAATAATAAATAATAAATAATAATAATAATAATAATAATAATAATAATAATAATAATAATAATAATAATAATAATAATAATAATAATAATAATAATAATAATAATAATAATAATAATAATAATAATAATAATTAAAAAAACAGAAAAAGCGCACCCATGGCAGCACGTGAGAGAAGATTCACAATAGCAGGGGCTGCACACGGTGGTTGAACGAGGCCGTAGGAGGAGGCACACGATGAAGAAAAGGAAAAATGAAGGGGGCGAAACGCCACCGGTGGAGCCAATACAAAAGCACGGGATTTCTTCGTTGTGTGCGTCGGCGGGATGCGTTCAGGCGTCCTGGCGGCGAGATGTATGTCTGGCCATGAAGGTGTCTGTTAACCGGAGATGGTGGATGGGCTATCGGCGGCGAGTTGGTTCCATGTCAATTAAATCCACAAACACAACCTGGACAAAAATTGACCCGTTTTTAGTCGGTACTGTGCGTTTTTCCAGCATTTTAATCCTAAACAAAGATTATTTAATCCTAATTTGATTACAATGAGAGAATCATACCATATTACAACATCTACCTTATGTTTGATATTACCGTTCACTCTATAGCTTATCCCCTTGAGTATTGATAAATGCTTTGCCTCAATTAATGGAAGACTAAATTGTTTGATTCTGATATTGATGAGCAATGCAGGTGGTATCGGGCATGGATCAAGTTCATATTATTATGGGCAGTATACTCATCATTCTTCACCCCAATGGAGTTTGGATTTTTTCGTGGTCTGCAAGAGAATCTCTTTATACTGGACATCATAGGACAGCTTGCCTTTCTTGTGGACATTGTTTTGCAGTTCTTTGTTGCTTATAGAGACAGTCAGACTTATCACATGGTCCACCGGCGTACTCCTATTGCTCTGCGGTAAACTTACACCTCATGATGTTCTTCTTATTGCCGTGATCTTAATGCTTTGTTATTGTATCTGTGTTTTGAGTCACATGTCGGATGATATATGGTCATAAACAGTGTTTATAAGTGGGAGATATCCGTCACTTTACATGTCTATCTTTAGAGTTGAGTTAGATACTACCTAAATTTTAAGATGATATCAGGGCTTATCAGAGATTATTGAGCCTCCTAGGTCATGCTCCATATTTTGATCTTCTCTGGCCCCTACAGCCCAAGTCTTCAGGTGTTAGATTAATGGCATGACTGCTCTTTTGTTTAAGAGGTAGAAGGACTGCATAGAATTCAATTGTGTATGACCATGGCTTTAATATAGTCTTGGTGAATGGTTTAGATCATTTAATTTGATATTTGATAGCTGCGGAAATGCGATAGTGGTCAGCGTATCTTCGGTATTTGATAGTTGATACCTGCGGAAATGCGATAGTGGTCAGCATATCTTTGGTATTTGATAGTTGACACCTGCGGAAATGCGATAGTGGTCAGCCTATTGGGTTGTTTTTAATTGATTCATGCCTTCCTTTTTCTTTTCTTTTCTGCAGGTATCTAAAATCTAGTTTTGTCATTGATCTTCTTGGATGTATGCCCTGGGACCTCATCTACAAGGTTTTAATTTTTCTAGATAAACCTTAATTTCCTATGTACTTGCATTGCTTATTTGAGGATTGTTTTGGCCTCTTTAATTTATTAACATTCTAAATTTGTTTCAAAAATGTTTTATATAATTCCTGTTCACATTTCACAGTGGTTCTAGGCATTTAATTTTTTTTTCCTTCCAGTTTGCAATAAAACGTCAGTTGCCAGAAATAGAGGAACCTTTATCATCATTTTACTTTTTCTTGAACTTTCCATGGTGCCATGGATGTTTTATTGGAATTTGATTAAATCATTATAATATCTATGCAAACTTAGTGAGTCAAATGTCTAGTTCAACTTGGCAACTATTAGTTGGTTAATCAGGGAGGAAAAGACATAAATTGCTTAATATCTTGATATATCGTCTCAATACCTGGAATTGAAAAACAAAAAACATTTTTATGTTGGGGTGATGGAGCATTTAGAGCATTTCATTTATGTCCTATAGCAATGGCGCATATGTCATGGTTCTTTTCTTGTGCTTCTTTTTCGTATCTATAAGCATCATGCTAGTTAATTACATTATTAGAATGCCTCGTTGGTTCACAAATTTGCGGACTTTATAGTTTATAATGTATATTAGTCATTAGTCATGTTGCTTACAGCATTATGTTGCACTTGTGAGACCCTCCGTAACTTATTTAGCTAAACACAAGTTAAGTTTAATGTTGGCTGTGTGGTTTTACGACTTGGCCTGTGAAAACGAAGAATGACACTTGTTATACTAACATGACTAACATATTAAAGGCTTTTGTTATTTATGATTTCTGGTTTTGTAGCAAGTTCTTTATTATTGAAAGTTTTCAGTTCATAATCTTGCTCTAAGCACCAAGATAACCTTTAATGAACAGGCTTGTGGACGGAGAGAGGAAGTGAGGTTCCTATTGTGGCTCAGATTATATAGGGCGCAGAGAGTCGTGCAATTTTTCAGGAATTTGGAAAAAGACATACGTATCAATTACATTATTGCTCGGATTGTGAAACTTTTAGTTGTTGAACTCTACTGCACCCACACAGCAGCTTGCATTTTCTATTATTTGGCTACTACACTACCTGAATCGCAAGAGGGTTACACATGGATAGGAAGCTTGAAACTGGGTGACTATAGTTATTCAAAGTTCAGAGAAATTGATCTTTGGAAGCGCTACACGACATCAATGTATTTTGCTATTGTTACGATGGCTACTGTCGGTAGGTTTCTTTCATTAAAGTTTAATTTACAATGCAGAATGATTTTCATGTTGTCTAGCATTAGTTATCTCCACCCAGCCTTATGTAGTTGTCTGCTTCCAGTATTTAAATAGCTGGTCACATAAGCCTAGATAAAAGAAGAGAGGTGTGCTGGCAATTGGTTGCTCACTTTAGAACTTTGATATATCTATAAAATGCCGGATAAAGATGAAAGAAATTCCTCAAAAGGATTAAAGGTAGTCTGAAGAAAATTGAAAGAGAAAGGATCCATTTAAGAAGACTTTACAGTGAATTAAATGGATTTAGGGTTGTATGATTTAATCCTGTAACCAGCTACACTGGGTAGTTTAAGTCTTGATTGTAGCTGTTGGTCATTAGTATTCACAGAATTCTACTGATAAGGATGTCAATGATGTGATGTCATAGTAGCTCATGTTTCAGTGCTTTGAAAAATAAAGCAGCAGAATCTCAGCCACTGTTTTCTCACCTACTAAATCTCAAAAGAACCAGTTTGTATGAAATTACTGGCCTGGTGAGCCATATCAGCACAAATTGAAATGTGAACCTTAGTTCATATCTGACACAGCTGTTGTTACCTTGTCTCCATCAGCTGAAGCTTTTCTAGGTTAACTGAATAAACTGGCAGTTATCAGAACCTCTTCTATGGGTTTCTAGATCCATGTATTATTTGCATTAATCTCAGTAATTTTATAGTGTCCAAATTGTATACTATCTTATCTCTCTTAGAAAGTTATTCTGAATGAATCATGTTTGCAAATTTCTTTTCTTCCACAGGCTATGGTGATATACATGCTGTAAATATGAGGGAGATGATATTCATAATGGTTTATGTTTCATTTGACATGGTTCTTGGTGCTTATTTGATCGGTAACATGACAGCTTTAATAGTCAAGGGATCAAAGACTGAAAAGTTTAGGGACAGGATGACAGATTTGATGAAATATATGAATAGAAATAAACTTGGTAGGGATATCCGTGAACAAATAAAGGGTCATGTTCGCTTGCAGTTTGAGAGCAGCTACACCGACGCTGCTGTCCTTCAGGACATTCCCATTTCTATTCGAGCTAAGGTAATAAGAGAAAGAAGAGGGTTTTAAACATCATTTATGGTTTGTTTGAAGTTTGAACATCATTTATGGTTAGTTAGGGAAACCATTGTTGTCATTGTTCCTATTTATTTCACTTGCTACAATATCTTGCTTTGCCTTGTGCTTTCAATGCTTGATGATATTTGCTCTCAATTTGTTTAATGGAATCAAGTTTTTTCGGTTTTACTTGTGGAATTTCCCTGTGTTTTACCTCTATTGATTATACCTTTCAGATTTAGAATGAATTCTCTTATTGTTGGCAATTTGTAAGGAAAGTGCGTCATAAATATGCAATAATTGATACTATTTGAAAGTATAGAATTTGCTAAGTATTCATATATAAAAGAAATTTCAGTTAAATACTCTCAAAAATGATTTATCACTACATTGAATTCCTACTAAATCTTATTAGAAACATCTCCATACATCTTTTCTCGACGTAGGTAAGATAACATTTTAGGTTTTAAAGGGACGACATGTTATACTGTGTTTTTTTTACAGTAGTGTATTTTTGTTTACATTCACTATTCAATTAAAAATTGTGATAGATTAAAATGAACCGAGACATGTATATTGTATATTTTTCTTGATATTCGCTAATGAACTATTTTAATTTGAACCATCATATTATTGGCTAGATTCACTTTTCTGTTCAATCTTATATTTTAAAAAATTCATATTTTTCTGTTTATTTCCTATTCCACCCTGTCCCACCAAATTTTCTGCTGGAGTAGTGGGCCATTATCTGTTCACTTTTTCCTTAAAAGCATCTGGTTTGTAGGCTTTTGTGTAACAGACTAATTACTTTTTGCAGATATCCCAATCGTTGTATTTGCCATACATTGAAAACATTCCTCTTTTTAAAGAATGCTCTTCAGAATTCATCAACCAGATTGTAAGTAATGTTTCCCCCATTGCCTAGCATATATTATGATAAAGTTACATCTGTATTATCTGTATTTTTGGTGAATAAAGCTGAAAGCTCTCTTTAGCTTTTTGGACTTAATCTACAATCTACAAGTTACAACTAAAACTTAGGGGTGAGTAACAAGAAAAAAATCTAAACACTTGTTACTAAACAAACTGTAGGGATAGAACAATTTTTCACCCAAAGAAAAATTATCTAACTTATTTTTCAACCTCTTAATACTTAATACTATGTTTTCAACCTCTTTTCACAAAAAATTAACTATGCTTTCACTTATTTTACTCCTCTCTCCCCCACAACATCTCAATATATAATTATGCATGTGTGCATGCATGTAAATATATAACTTATTTTTTATATTTTGATTATATAATTTGTATGTGTATCATGTAAATATTGTATATACATAGAAACTTTATATTGATATTGCCACTTTTACATTCAAGGTTGAACTTTGTAGTGATAATAAAACTTGCTAGTATGGGCCTCTTCTCCAGATTGAATAAGATTAGTGGCTCCTTTGTTTAATGAGAGTTTCTAAATCGTCTGTTATCATTTCCTGTACATGCAATGTCAAGTGATAATAATTTATGTTCCTTTATCTTTCAGGTTACTAGGCTCCATGAGGAATTCTTTCTTCCAGGAGAAGTTATAATGCAACAAGGACATGCTGTTGATCAACTATATTTTGTCTGCGATGGTGTGCTGGTAAGATTTTATATTTCCAGAACCACTTCTGCAATTTCTATCTTTTCTTATCTTCCAGGTATCTGAATTTTTTATTTATAATAATATACTACTATTTATATTCTGTGGGATAAGGCCTGGTTTTTTTTTTTTTTGTAATAATATAATACTACTTATGTATTTTAGTTTCTTTGTTGTTGTAACTTAACGCAATTTTTTACTTTTTGAACTTTATTATGATTTTTTGCATAGAATTGAACAATTTAGTTTTTTTTTTTTAAAATAACAACATAAAAAATATCGTTTTTTTTATCGATGTATCCGTAACTTGATTCTTTTTAAAAGTCCGTATCCCGTATGCGTCATAGGTAGTTATACCTTTTTATTGCCAAACATTGCTTGATAATGCTGAATTTTCTTACTTATTTATATTTATACAAATATTTATGAGAATAGTGGCTTTGAGAATCGAATGAATGTCCTTTATCACATCTACCGTAGGTTATCAAAGAGGAAACAAGTTTAATATGAATTTTAGGACTAATTCTTTGAAAATTTTCAACAGAAGACGAATTCCTATTTATGTTTATTGAATGCCCAAAACTGTTTCAATGCAGGAGCAAGTAGGCACAGCTGAAGATGGGTCTGAAGAAACTGTTTCACTTTTAGAGCGCAACAGTTCATTTGGAGAAATATCTATTCTTTGCAACATTCCTCAGCCATATACTGTCCGTGTTTGTCAACTATGTAGGGTCCTGCGGCTTGATAAACAATCATTTTCAAATATCCTAGATATATACTTTTATGATGGGAAGAAAGTATTAGACAACCTTGTAGAGGTAATTGTGTCATTTATATTAGTTTTGACATCATTTCCCCTTTAATAGAGTCTCTGAGATGATTTGAATATATTATGCTACTCTCTAGACTCTAGTTGAACATGGCAGGGATGTGCCAGTTTACTCATTTTTGGATTATACAATTTAATTATATTTTGATCACGAGACAGCTAAATATCTCATTTTTTTACAGGGGAAAGAGTCTATTAGAGGTAAGCAATTGGAGTCAGACATCACATTTCATATTGGAAAGCTAGAATCTGAACTTGCTTTGAAGGTCAATAGAGCAGCTTTTGATGGTGATATGTATCAGCTAAAAAGTTTGGTTCGAGCTGGAGCTGATCCTAAGAAGACAGATTATGATGGAAGGGCACCTTTGGTAATGAGCTTGAAACTTTTTACTATGATGTCATTTTATCTATCAATTTCCTCTGTTACATCTATGATGTGGTGGTTAATTAACTTCCACTTACAAACGCTGTTATAAAAGTTCATGCCTGATACGGACCTTTGTTGTTTTTCCAATAGCATCTTGCGGCGTCCAGAGGATATGAAGATATCACACTTTACCTTATTCGTGAAGGTGTAGACATCAACATCAAAGGTAATTTATGTAACCTAAAGATATTCCTCTAGGATCAAACTTAAATTTAAGGTAATACAAACATCACTAATGTGGTACCTCCATAGATAACTTCGGGAACACACCACTACTTGAAGCAGTTAAGAATGGACATGATCCGGTTGCTTCTTTACTTGTTAGAGAAGGGGCCTCTATGAAGATAGATGATGGTGGAAACTTTTTATGCACAGCAGTTGCCAGAGGAGATTCGGATTATCTTAAAAGGCTTTTATCTAATGGAGTGGATCCTAACTTGAAAGATTATGACTATCGAACCCCTCTACATGTTGCTGCATCTGAAGGTTTAATCTTCATGGCAAAGTTGCTATTAGAAGCTGGAGCCAGTGTTTTTACTAAAGACAGGTACTGTTTACTGTTACTGATTCTTATTTTACATGTACATACTAGCATTACTAGTGTTTCAAGTAGGGAACCATTCAATACTTGTTTTCACTTGAAAAATAAAAAGGGACATGCTTATTTAAAGGTGGCCTAGTTTAGTAGTGTGCCAGGCTTCTGTTTTCTAGAATTCATCCCCATAAACCATATAATTATAGTTTGCAAACATTGCATTAATATTATACTCTGGACATATCTGAACTTCAGCGTTGGTATTAGCAGTATTGTGTTGTGACTTGTGAGCTCTTAATTGTATTTATGGACATTACTAGTGCTTCCACCAAAATGATCTATTATAGGTGAAATATGACTATTTCTCTTTTTCCTTCTCCATATTTCCCATAATTTCAAACATTTAGCTGAACTGTTTATTTAGAATATACTATTGATTTGTTGTTTCTTTCCTTTTCATTATTACTTACACTAAGCATAACCAAAACCTGTTGTTCTTTTTCATTTCACTACAAAACAGATGGGGAAATACCCCGCTTGATGAAGCTCGTATAAGTGGAAATAAGAATCTGATCAAGATGCTGGAAGATGCAAAATCTGCTCAGTTGACAGAATTCCCTTTTCCCCAAGAAATTACAGGTACTGATATGCTGTGTTAACATTCTTTTATTTAAGAGGTTGTAAGAAGTTCAACTGAATAGACTAAGTAATCAGTTAATTTATTATTAAAAAGGCAACATATATTAATTGGCTCAATATTTAGCACAAGCCGTGCTAAAAATGAGCAGTAATTACATAGTTTACACAGAGTCATCTCAAGTTTTTAGAGGCCCTGTGTAGGTTAGTTACAGTTCAACCATGATAAAATAATTAGAGGCCCCATTTAACCAAATTTTAACAATGACAGATTTATGAGGCCCTATTTAAGTATAGTTTAATTGTGAAAATTGAGGCCCTGTGCGGTAGCCCACCTTGCACGCCCTCAAAGACGGCCCCGAGTTTACACATAATGCAACTTGTGATCTCCTTTTGCTATCAAAGACGCAACTACCTTAAACCATAACTGTATATGCTAGACAAAATAGAACCGTTCCATCTCCCTTAAGTTTCTTCTAAAACACTTGCTCTATAGCCAAATCTTCCTTTCACATATTAGCCAAACTCTTGAACCATTCCTGCTCATTAGTGATCTCACCAGTAATGCAACAAGAAACTACCTCTAAGAACAAGGTCAACAACAAAAAACTAGAACCAAAAACAAAGTCCAACGGTTAAACCATACCTCAAAAAATCAAGTGAGGGTTAATATTAACTCTTGAATTATCTGTCACCTATTGCCTCTTATATAAATATTTTGCCTCTAGTTCCACCCTTTACATCTAGTTCCAATTTGATATGCATTTCCTCTTGTTATGTCTGTTCATCTCATTTTTCTTGAATCTTGATCACGTGTTGCTGAAAACTCAAATATTGAATGTATCTTCCATTTTTTCCAGATAAAGTGCATCCAAAGAAGTGCACAGTGTTCCCTTTCCACCCATGGGATCCAAAAGAGTGTAGAAGAAATGGTATAGTATTATGGGTTCCACACACCATTGAAGAGCTAATCAAAACAGCAGCAGAACAGATAGGACTTTCTAGCGACTCTTGTATTTTATCAGAAGATGCTGGTAAAATTATTGATGTGGCCATGATTAAGGATGACCAGAAACTGTATTTAGTCCTTGAAACACATTAGGCAATTATATTATGGTTCTTTTACAATCATATAATAATGTGTCCTCCTTGTAATATGCTGTAATCAAGAAATAAGCGCAATGTTTGATCTTATTAATGTTATGCAGTTTATTTACGGTAGATGTCCTATGCAGTTTAAAATCCATCCTAGTAATTAAGATCAAATAATTGCTTATGATGAGCTTCTGCTTTTATGGCAGTGTCTAATATTGCTGATGCTCTACTAGAGTACTTCCCTAAAAGAATAAAATCCATTCAAAAACATTCTTTAGACAACTCTTTCAGAAATTGTAGGAAAGCAAAATTCTTCTCTCTTTTGTGGAGTAGCAATAAAAGAAGCAGAAAGCTTTTAACAATGCCACCACAAACATTTAATGATAAAAAACTCTCTTTATTAACAATGCCACCACAAACATTTAATGGGAAAAACCTCTCTTTAATGACACAATTTAATAACACTGGCTGTTATTGCTTTAATTTACATGAAATTATGAGTAGTTAGAGTGCTAAGTTAAGAATAAAAGTAGTAAAGACTCATACTATGTATTTCGTATTTTATATACTGATCGCTCATGTACTTGAGTTACTATTTATTTTTTACTCATTAATAATCTCTTCTAATCATTTTTTGAAATTATAGAAATTAGAGAACTCCTCTCTTCACTATAGTAGATTGGACTGAGTGAACAACTTCTGATTGGCAAATTAAATCTTACTTGATGCCATTTAGTTCACTCACATTCTCACTTGACTATGAAATTCAGCACCATTTTGTACTGGATTTTTATACTCTTCAAAGGCCAACATGCTTTTGCAAGAACCGCACACATTTTATTTTAATCAATTTGAGGTTGAAACTTGAAATACAGTTGCTAAAACTAACAATTTGGGCAGAAACATTTTCTTAAATTTGTATTTTTTAAAAAAATCAAAAGTCATTTTAATTCGACTAACAGTGCCATTATTTGATTCAAACATTATAGAACTAAGTCATGTGCAGCAGGAGCTTCCTCCCGATCTTCGTGAGCAGGGGAGACGTGTCCTTGGAATGAGGATCCCTGTGACAGACAACTCTTAGAAGTTGATACTTCCTCGTCATGAGGCCTAGGGACGGTTCCCCGCCTAACCCTGGTCTGCTCATTCTAAAGTCTAGCACTCTCACGTCAAATGGACGCGTGCTGAGTTTCATGGCCGAGTCTTAATCTCTCATTGTTGTTTGCAACCGTTTTTCCTATAAAAAAAGAGAAAATGACAAAATCAGAACATTTTCGAATATGCATCTCCGAGTAAGCTCGTGTTTCTCAACAATTGAAGAAATTCAGACCAGTCTTGCCCTAACAACCTAAAATGCAACCAACTAAAAGTACATGTCTCTAACAGCTACCTATTTCGAATGCGATAACTACCTAATGCATTTAAAATAAATTATTTTACCTAATACATTAATCAAAACTAAAAAGAGTGAAATGATAAAGTTACTAAAAAAAGTATTTGATGATGAAAATGTTGAATATAGTGAGTGGATTGAATTGAGATTGGAAAGCTTGAAGTAGAGATAGTGTTGATTCTTGAAAACTCCTCTGGAAGAATGTTGCTCATGAGCTCCAATGGAGATTTTTGAAATGTTTCAGAAAAATAAAGAAGGAGAAGAGGGAGGGCTTGTTCGCGCATTATATATAAATTAAACACGTTCGGAGATGCACCTCCAAAAAACATCTGAATTTAAAAATAAGGAGATGCATATTCGAATTAAATTTTGGCAAAGTGAGGGACTTTCACCCTTTTGCGCTTATTTTGTGAAAAATTGTGCATCTGAAAATGCATCTCCAAAAACTGGGGACATTTTTTACTTTTCACGAAAGGTTAGGGAGAACCTATAGAGGTGAGAACTTTTAGGCACTTCCTTTAAATAACATCCCATTAGCATGTGCATTGGATTTGGTGAAAATACTTGTGGGCTGCTGTTGAATGTCAATCTTGACTAAATATTCACTATTTTTCTTGACATTTTTCAATACTATTTTGCGTTTTCAAATGTTTAATTCCATTATCTTGCATTAATTGTCATAAAACTTGTATATGGTGTTGGTATCCGTTATGTGTGTGCTAGTATGCAGGGTTGGTGTCAAGAAATCAAACAAAAGAGACACAAAACCAAGAAAAGGGAGTCAAACCAAAGATGCCAAAAATCAGCATGGTCGCCGGGCGAGAGTTGACGACCAGAAAGGGAGCTCGCCAGGCGAACTTTGGCGAACAAGAAGCGAGACATTCCAGTTTAAAGGCATAAGCAAAACTGCACCATGGTCGCCCGATGAGGGTCAGCGAACTTTAGTTCGTCGGGCAAGATGAGATATTTTCCCCAAGGGCGGTTTGATGATCATAGGCCGTTAGAAGTGGCTAAAAGTGGGCTTCATCGGGCGAGCCCTAGCTCACCAGACGAGACAGGACAGATGGGAAAAGATATTTAAGGGATCCTATGTTCATTTTGGCAAAATTCTTACATCATCTTGCATTCTCTTCAACACAAAAACCCTAAAAACTCATATTGGAGAAAAATAAGTCACATTTATTTAATCGTTGTTGGATTCGCATCCTTTGTCGATTATTCAACTTGGATGCCCATTCATATCTCTTTATTTCTTGTGAAGGAAGCTATCATAGTTATGGGTAGCTAAACCTCTTGTATCAAGATTAGATGTAATCAATCTTAACTTGTATGTATTTCTTTTAATCTTTTGTATGTGAATAAATTCATGATCAATGTAGATAATAATCTTTGCTTCTATTTAATATTTTTGATTTGAATCATTGTTGAGAAACATCTTTTGAGTCTTGATCTAAATTTATCATCTATCAAAGACCAAGTCTAGATATGGAGTTGGAATTTGATATTCACTTTGTATCGGATCATAATGTTATTTGTATTGTTTAATAGGTTGAGATATTGTCGATTAAACAATACGGTAAAAATCACAATATCGTCTCAGACATATGTGGCATAGATGAGCGATACATGGTTATTTTAATTATAAATGAAGTTCACATGCTTGATTAATTGAATACATATGAAATAGATTGATGGAATCTAGTCTTGATATTCCTTTTAAATGATAATCTTTCGAAACTTTTATAATTGTTACACAAACTAGTGAATGTTACTTTTATTAAACAAAAATCATTTGAAACCCTTGCTTAAGACATAGTAAACTTTAAAATGACGGTAATATCACATCAATCCCTATGGATATGATAAAACAAATACCCATTGAAAATACTTTCAACGGTTGCAACATTAGCAATGGTTGATGTATCTTCTTCTTTCTTATGTTTTCATAATTTTTTTGAATTGCTCACTAAACTCTATATAATTACTCACACACTCTGGTGAAAATTAAAAAAAATACTTATTTCACATTGTCTAAATTTTGAAATCCAAACGCACCCTAACACTTCAAACTCAATATCAAAACCACGCCTAAGACAAATAAAAAATATGTCCGAATTACAAACTCTAAATGCATCATCCAGACATTGCAATCCATATGTTTCCATTTAAGTGGTGGGGGGAAGTCTTTCCCTACCATTTCCCTTACATTTCAAATATAAAAAAAAAAACTCCCTTAAGAACCCCAAAGCTCTCATAAATTCAAATCAAACTTTTTTTTAATAAATTTTTCCTAAATATCTACTCATGTGCATTCTCAAATCAAACAACTTCATAAACTTATACTCCTCTCTATTCAAGACAAGCAATTTCATCTTTCATATTTGGTAATTTTCTCATTCATTCTTTCTTTTTTTTCTTTTGATGCATGCAATGTTATTCCTTAAATGATTCTAGTTAAAATCTATTAGGTCACATCCAATAGAAACTACTTAAACTACATTAAGTTATATCCTTCGTTTGAATCATTCTGCATTGGGGGTTACAGGGTGACTGTTTGGATTTCTCTATAATACGAAAAACCTTTCCACAATCATGTATCTCTTGCACATGATGAAGCATCCACTTCTCATGTTCATGTTCCTGATGTTGTTGTACGTGCACATGACCCACATCCTACAGCCAAACATGTTGCTGCCATATCGGGTGGTTTTTCTGGAGATCCAAATCATTATTATCAAAATTGAGATCTCGAGAAAGATAATTAAGGTGTAGAAAGAGCGTAAATAGTAGGATCGTAACACATATCACAAGATCCCAATAAATAGACAAAATTATATAACTAACTATGAAAATTAATCTTAACATAAACTTTTTATACTTTAATCATCAATGGGTAAATTAAAATCTCGGTAAATTAAAAATCGATGGTTAAAGTTATATGATCATGAGTTCGATCCCCAACATCTACATTTTTATTATTTATACAGACAACGCCTCAAACCTCTCGGTTTATTTAAAAACCGAGGGGTTAGATAGTTTATTTATTTTAAAATAAATTCATTACATTTTTTACACAGAATATTAATAAATTAATTTGTTTACAAACTATATTGTTTACAGAGAATATTACATTGTTCACACATAATATTAAAGTAAAAATGTTGTTTTTTCATCATCATCGTTGTCGGTGAAGAAGAAATGTTGGATATCTTGGAGAAGATAAAATGCTAGGGATCCTCGTTTCATAGATCAAATGAAATATATTTTCTATTGTGGTATTTGGATCAAACTCTAGTGTCGACAAAGATAATTTCATGGTTCAAAAGAAGGTTTAGTATGAAGTCAAAGTCTGCTCACATGCTGATCTTGTATGCTATAGTTGAAGTCTGTTCAAGAATACTATCAAAATATATTAACTTTTAATTTAAGTTAGTATGTAGAATTGAATCTTACTTGTAAGCTCAATTATTTAAGTTAGCTTGTTCCCTATGTAAGCTTGTGTAATAGGTTATTCTATAAAATCCCATTAGGTTAGTATGTTAGTTTTCTTATAAATAACATGCTAGTCTCTCATCTTTGTAAGGGTGGTGAAAATCCTAATTAGGCTGAGAGAGGTTAATTGTTGGTATTCAGTCGTAATCTTTGAACCCTTATTGAGAAAGTGAATAGTAAAACAAATTTAACCAATTCTCCATTCTTCTTCCTTCTTCTCTTTTCCTTCGTGAAACCTAGTAGGGTTTCTTGTGTTTGTTCAAGAAACTCAATCTTTTTCTCATAACTTTTTTCTGTTATTGACGATATCATTTCACAACAAACTGGTGTGGTGAGCATGGAGTAGAAGATATCGTTAATAAAATATGAGATTGGGAAATTCACCGTGTTAGACGATGGCGCAGATCTAGAAGGGCGGTTGAATAGATCACTTGTTAAAAACAGAGTCGGTGCTACCAATATTTGGTTTTAAAATATTTTTAGATGGAAGCGGCTGAGGAACTATATTCGTCTAAAACGAACCTTTACAAAAAAACCGGATATGCGCAAAGCCTATGGAATCCGATAAAAATGAGATTTAAGAATCACTAATTTGAATACACATCAACCAGAATTTATTCACTATAAGGTTTGACTATTTCCAATGCTTAAAAAATATAATCAAATTGAAAAGACAGAACAAGCGTTTGTTGTTCAAACAATTAGTCAAACACTTGGTGTGCAAGGCACCACAAGTGATGTCCAATATGAGAGTGAAGTGCTTAAGTGTTTAATTACAATCAAGGATTGTAATATGCTTCAAAAATGATTCAGCACTACTCACATCAGAATTTTGATTAACTCAATTGTTTGCACACAAACTCAAAAATTAAGCAATTGAAAAGTAAAGAGAGAACACCAATTTGTTGAGGCAATTCCCCTGTCGTCCTCGCTCGGGGTACGTCTGCCCTCAATTCTAAAAATATAATTGAGACCTGTATATAGATATAACCTGTTGGTAAATGTTTACAAGAGAAGTAATAGAAATCAAACGATCAAACATAATTGTTGATGCAGAGCCTATTCCTTCTCTTTCATTGATTCAAGCTGAATCAAGTCCTTCGAACGCGATGAATAAACCTCCGATTACGAAACACCCTTTGAACAACCCCACAGTCTTCAAATCTTTCCCAGATGATTTCAATCACCAACGCTTCGAACCCAAATCTTCCTCTCACAATCCTCCGATTACCGCTACTAAACCGAGAGAATAACCCGTTCTTCGATTACCTTCGCTCGGTTGAATCTGTGATGGATCAATTTGTGCAAAAACCCCCAAAATTCAAGATTCTTGGAGGAAAAAACCCTAACGGTTTTATTCAAGAAAAACCTACTGATTTCTCAACCCAAACTCGATTACACCAATCCTATGTTTGGACGTTATCACCTCTAACAAGCAGAATGCACAACAAAAATGATTATGTGTAGTTGTTGAGAAAATGCAAGGAAGAGGATGAAGATGATGAGAACAATCAGTATTTATTTTCACTTTTCTTGTTTTTTTGAAGAAAGAGAAAAACTCACTATATATGCAAGTCAAAAACAATTAACCAACACAACAACCACAAAGACAGTTTCACATAACATAATTTTAACTGAAAAAGCACGAGCGGTCGACCTATGCAGAAAGGAGGGTCGACCTGAGTTTACCCGAATTTCAGATTATGCAAAAAAATAGAACTTTGCGTCGACCGGAGCAGGTCATGCATCGATGCAAAGCATGTAGAATTAGACAAATAGAAATGGACACAATATGAGTCGATCAGAGGGTCGACGCGAGCACTCCCGAGAGTAGACCATTCAAAATGATTTCTGCATGAGTCGACCGAAACAAGTTTGAGTCGACTCAAAGACCTAAAATATGCAAAATGCATATTTTCATGTATCATGCAACTTTTGAGGTACTCTATCACATAGTAAGCTAGAAAAACTTGACCAAACCTATATGAAGCATATATTGAACAATTTCTATATGTATCAAACAATGTTTCTGACCGATGTTTGACTTAAGAGGGATAAGGTATGCATATGTGACATAATGATACCGTCCAAAGTATATTTTTCTACCTATATAACTTTTGACATCATTAAAACAAGTGTATCTACCTATGAGGATCACCCTCACACATCAGTGTGAATGATTTCGATTTGTGGCGCTTGAAGATGCAAGCCCTTATTGTTCAATAAGGTTTGTTAAAAGCCTTGAAAGGATCAGAGAAGATGGACACTACCCTATCGAAGGAGAAGACATTGTCGAGTAGCAAGATTTTTCACTGTATACAGTTGATAAAACTGCATGATGAAAACTAGTTTGTTCCAAGGTGGAGATTTATGGTACTTGGGTCAAACTCTAGTGTCGATAAAGGTTATTTCATGGCTCGAAAGAAGGTTTAGTATGAAGTCAAAGTCTATTCACATGCTAATCTTGTATGCTGTAGTCGAAGTCTGTTCGAGCATACTGTCAAAATATATTAACTTGTAATTTAAGTTAGTATGTCGAATTGGGTCTTACTTGTAAGCCAATTGTTTAAGTTAGCTTGTGTAATATGCCTGTGTGTAAAAGCCTATTAGATTATTATGTTAGTTTTCTTATAAATAGCATGCTAGTCCCTCATCTTTGTAAGGGTGGTGAAAATCCTAATTAGGGTGAGAGAGGTTAATTGTTGGTATTCACTTGTAATCTTTGAACTCTTATTGAGAAAGTGAATAGTAAAACAAATTTAACCAATTCTCTATTATTCTACCTTCTTCTCTTTTCCTTTGTGAAACCTAATAGGGTTTCTTGTTTTTGTTCAAGAAACTCAATCTTTTTATCATAACTTTGTTTTTTTATTGATGACATCAATTCACAACATCTATGACTTGCATTCATTTATTTCTGATATAAAACAAAAAAGGTTAGCTAAATAAAATAAATATTTAGTTATATGATTATTCAAGAAAACAAACATTAAACCCAAGTAATTTTTTGCTCTTGCAATCCATCTTAGAGAACTTTTCCAAACATCTTTATGTTTCAAGCGCTTCATATTTCATTTAGATTAGATTTTCAATATTCAGTATGCTTTTATAACGGATGTTCTTTAGGTTTCACGCAGATCACTAATGACAGATTCTTGAGCATTGATAACATTAAATGGATGACAAAGATTTGTTTAAGAACGAATAGTAAAAAACACTTAACTATTCCTTCGGCCAAGAAGAAAACCGAGGTGAATAAGCTGTTTTTTTTTTTTAAATTACATAGTTCATGCAGAATGTTACAAATACATTATAACATCTTTTTCCCAATGATAGTTTTTATTTTTTGCACTTGCAATCCATCACATAGATCTGTGATAGCAAATCATGATAGAAATGGACGGTGGTGAATATTTTCTCTCTTTGGGGAAGCTACATATAATTCAGTATTAGGGTAAAATTTGTTTAACGAGAGCTTTAAAAGTAAAATATGCTTACTAACCACCTCAGTTTTACTATAAACTGATGTTTTATATTAACTATCACCTTGATGTTAAAGAAAATCGAGGTGACTATTTCTTTTTTGTTTTGTTTGAAATTTCATTGTTTACACAAAATATTAAAAAACATTATTTACAACAAATTTTCGGTGATATCTAAATTTTGTTTCATACCCATTAAAACAATTTTTTTTTAAATAAGAATTATTTTCTACACTTGCAATCTATCAACTAAGTACTCTTCAAAGGTTTACCTAGTTCCCTTCTTTGTTGGTTAAGCGTCATTCTTTGTTTAACTTGAAGCAAGCATAATTTTCTGTACTTGCAATCTATCAACTGAGCACTTTTTAAAGGTTGAGCTCCATTCATTGTTGGTTAAAATCCATTCTTTGGGTAACTTGAAGTAAGAATGATTTTCCCACTTGTAATCTATCAACTGAGTACCCTTCTTTAACCGAGGGTTATTCAAAAAATACAATAACGACAACATCAACACCATTATATGAGATAAATTTCAAGGGCATAAAAAATGTTTTATTCAAGATAGAAGAACATTGAAGATTTTTTTGTCTTGCAATCCATCCCACAGAATGATGCTTGAGGCGACTTCATATTAGTAAGGATTAGGGTAAAATCTATTTAACGCGTGCTTTTATGGTAAAATTTTATTATTTTATGCCTCGGTGAAGTAGAACATTTTGTTTTCACTTATAAGCAAATAGAGTCATAAACTGCGATAGCTGGGAATCGAAACTTGTACTTAGTTGTTTTTTCACCTCAATTTTATGAAAAACCGATGGAATTTATGTTTTTTTAAAATAATAAAAAATAGTGCGCCTTGGATTTATACCTCAGTTTTCTATTGTTCGAAGTGAAAATTTCATCGTGAAAAACGTTATTTGTTGTAGTGATCAATTCTATCAATTGTATTATTTTGAACTCTATAGGGAAATTATTGTTGTGCAATAATAGAAAATATGAGAAAGTTTTGATTTGGATTTATAGAAAATATAGATAAAGGAAAGAAATTCATTCATTGTATGATTAATCTATGCAGAATTTTCGGTGTTCAAATGGATTTTGTTTGTGGCTCCACAATTTTCACAAGCCTTATTTTGTGATTCTCATAAGCTCATTTAAAACATCGCAAGTCCCAAAACCATAAAATATGAGTGCACAACCTTCAGGGTAATTTTCGAGTCAATTTATGGGCCAAATCTAATTATTCAATGTTAGTCGAAATAGGTCTGAAGCGAGTCAACAAAAATGGATAGTTGGGATTTCATGATCCTAAGATTTTGAAACTTTTGTCTACATGTTCAATGCTCCAGATAAATCCAAGATCTTTATGCCACTTAAATTGCTGTTTGGTTGCCAAAGCGCAAGATTGTACAATTTTGAGAGTTAGAGCGAAACCTGACAACCATGGTCCAAATAATATGACATTATTTCCACTTTATGCACCTCATAGGCCTAGACATGTGTGGGAAGAAGAGGTATCACGGCCGTTTTATTACTCTTTAAACATTTATTTTATAAAAATTGTATTGTCTGACGTTGATGTATTTTTTTCAGGTGAATATTACGGTAGATATGATGGTTAAGGTGAAAAACATCCAGGACCTTTTGCCAAATACCTGGAGGAATGTGGAATCGTCCCACAGTACATCATGCCAGGATCTCCTAGCATGAAATATGTTTCTGAAAGATGAAACCAGACTCTTAAGGATGGTAAGGAATTTGATTTGTCATTCTACCTTGCCAGAGTTATTCTAGGGAGAGACACTAAAGACTGCAACTTATATTCTAAATAGAGTACCAGCAAAAGCAGATGGAAAAACACCTTATGAACTTTGGACTGTGCAAAAGCCTAGTCTCAAGCATTTTCATGTGTGGGGGGATATCCAGCCGAGGCAAGGCCTTATAGGCAAAATCAAAAGAAAATGGACTTCCGAACAGTGATCATCTACTTTATTGGCTATTCTGAAAGATCTAGGGGCTACAAATTTTATGATCCCAAATTAAATTCAACTTTTGAGACAGAAACAACCATATTCTTTAAGGATATTAAGTTTGGGGGGAAGAATAAAGTTTGAGACTTTGTCTTAGATAAATAACTGGTAACAATTCCAGAATCGATTCATATAGTTGCTTTTCATCAAGCAAGAACAGAACCTCCACAAGACATTGTTGAAATTCCTCCAACTCAAGATGATTTGGTATTCTTAAAGAAAAAACTCAAGATACTCAAGAACAAGTTTTACAAGAACCAATACCTTTGCATAGATCCACTAGAAAAAGGAGAAATGTTATTCCAGATGATTACATAGTCTTTCTCCAAGAACATGAGGAAAATAATGGTATGATGGAAGATGATCCAATCAACTTCTGTCAAGCCATGCACAATTCCAACTCAAAAAAGTGGATTGAAGCAATGAAGGAGGAGTATAAGTCCATGCAAGACAATAAAGTTTGGAAACTTGTCCCATTACCAGAAGGTGTGAAACCCATTGGTTGCAAATGGATTTTTAAGACCAAGCGGGATTCTATTGGTAATGTGGAAAGGTATAAAGCTCGTCTCGTGGCTAAGGGTTATACTAAAAAAGAAGGGGTTGACTTTAAAGATACTTTCTCCACGGTTTCATCGAAAGTCTCTTTTAGGACAATCGCGACTCTTGTTGCGCATTATGATTTGGAACTCCATCAAATGGATGTCAAGACAGATTTGTTTAATGGCAACATTGATTAAGCTATCTATATGATGAAACCACAAAACTTTGGGTCAGGAGACTCAAAGAATATGGTTTGCAAATTAAAAAAATTCATTTATGGACTAAAACATGTGTCTCGTTAGTGGTATCACAAGTTTCATGAAGTAATTCTCTCATTTGGTTTTGAGGTGAATGTTTTTGAAGATTGTGTGTATCACAAATTTAGTGGGAGCAAGTACATTTTCCTGGTCTTATATGTAAATGAAATACTGCTTGTCACAAATGATATACAAATGATACAATAAACTAAGAAATTTCTATCAAGAAATTCTGAAATGAAAAATCATGGTGGTGCCTCTTTTGTATTAGGAATTCAGATACATCGAAATCGATCTCGTGGTATTTTAGGATTATCATAAAAGAGCTCTACTGAAAAGGTACTTAACAGGTTTGGCATGCAGGAATGTAAATTAGGAGATAATCCAACTGTTAAGAAGATAAATTCAGTCTCATTCAGTACCCAAAAGAAAACTTAGAAATTCAAGAAATGCAAAATATTCCTTATGCGTAAGTAGTAGGGAGTTTGATGTATGCCCAGGTGTGTACGCGTCAGGATATTGCGTTCATCGTTGGGATGTTAGACAGATATTTGAGCAATCCAGGAATGAATAATTGGAAAGCAGCCAAAAAGGTTATGAGCTACGTAAAGAGAACAAAAGACTATATGCTCACATATAGAAGGTCATACCAATTAGAGATTACTGGATACTCTGACTCAGATTTTGTTGGATGCCAATATAGTAAAAGATCCACTTCAAGTTATACTTACATGTTGGTTGGTGGTGCAGTTTATGGGCGCAATGCTAAGAAAACTATTATGACTTCATGCACCATTGCAACAAAGTTTATATCATGTTATGAGGCATCCAACCATGAGATTTGACTGAGGAATCTTGTCACTGGGCTGCAAATTATGGGAGGAATTGAAAGGCCACTTAAGTTATAACGTGACAACAAGTCATCCGTCCTGTGTTCCAACAATAATATGAGCTCGACTAAGTCGAAACATATTGACATCATGTTCCTAGTTGTTAAGGAAAGGATACAAAGTGGACAGATTTCCATATAACACTTGGGACAAACTCCATGATAGCAGATCCTCTTACAAAAGATCTTCCACCCAAGGTCTTTCATGAGCACACTGCTTGCATGAGTGTTTTATCGTTAGAGCAGTCTTTGGTTTAGTGGGAGTTAGTCAATTATGAATTTTATGTTATGTGTTTGGTATTATGTATGCATACTATAATTTTGAATATTTCCCAAATTAATAAAGTTTGATATTTAGCAGTTTATATTTTGTACAATAAAGTTATTGAATGATCTCACTAAAGTAAAGTAGGACTAGTTGAAAATCGACATATACATAACAACTTCATGTGATTTTCATACTACTCATTTCATGATGGATCTATGTCATTTAGTTGTCTCACTATTGGTAATCATTGATGGGTTTAGTTATAATTGATATAACAAAACCACCTTAGTTATGAATAATGGCATGATTAAAGGACAAGATCATTTGGATATGATTGAAGTATGTAATGGAAAATTTTGAGCTCATAAAGTCTAACACACATGTAAAGTTACATATGTGACTAGTGAGAGATTCCTAAAATTATAGGTCATAAATGTAACATTTAACGTGTTAGTGCCATTATTTTAATTAGTCAAGACTTAAAATGTTGGACTTTCAACTAGGGAGCATTGAACATAGTGGGACTTTTTTCTAGAGCAACCTTTGTGAGAGACACACCACATACTCACCCAAAACCTTAAGGTGATAGGTGTATGGGTTCTCTCACTTATAAATGCTCAAGTCACCACATTTCTATCCAATGTGGGACTGTTATCCACCATACTCACACTTGTTAATACTTAACACTCTCCCTCAAGTGTGAGTCTATCCTAATGCTCTCCCTTAAGCGGAAACTTTCGTGCAACTGCACCCTTGTACCGCCGTTGACATTCTTCAACGAGACACTCAATCCACAACCTATAGGGATACTTTCGATACAAGTAAGTCGTTCCCTTTATTCGAACCAAAGGCTCTGATACCACTGTTGGACTTTCAACTAGGGAGCATTGAACATAGTGGGACTTTTTTCTAGAGCAACCTTTGTGAGAGACACACCACATACTCACCCAAAACCGATGTTGGAAATTCACCTCACACCCTATGAAGAATTCCCTTCAATCTTAATCTCAAGATTGATGAACAAACCCACAATATGATAATGATGGTAATAACAAGTAATTATCAAGAACAACAAAAGAGAAGAAGAATAACAAACAAGAAAGAGAAGAATGAGAGAAGAAGTATTTGGAGAGAATGTGTTACCCACAACTGTGGGATTTCTTATTGAACTTTCACTTGCTAACTGCAACTGTGAAATCTGTTCTGTTGTTATGTAGAATACAAAGCAAGGCACCCTATTTATAGTTTTAGGTTTACACTAGCCCAAAACATAAAAGGCCCAAAATATTCTAAATCAAATCTAATCATATGATATCAAATCTAATCATATGATATCAAATCTAATCATATGATATCTAATCATATCATATCAAATTAATCATATGATATCAAATCTAATCATATGATATCAAATCTAATCATATCAAATCACAATGAATTATATTTAACACACCACCTAATTCATTGTGTCTAAAATGTCTACATTCATCATGACCCTTAGTCTTCTGAAGGCTTCGACCTGCACTCCCTTCGTCATGATATCTGCAATCTGATTCTCAAATCTGCAGTGTTCCAACTTCATCTTCCCTTCTGCTACCTGCTCTCGAAGATAATGGAACCTCATTTCGATATGCTTGCTTCGACCATGAGCTATTGGATTCTTCGCCAAGTTGATAGCTGACATGTTGTCTATCTTCATGGTAATTGCTCCATGATTCTTCCCTGTGATTTCTTCGCCTTGTTTCACAAACCCAGCTGGTTGTGCAACATAAACTTCTTCGTCTAAGGGGCCACTAAGGAATGCACACTTCACGTCCATCTGACATGTGTGCCAGTTGTTCATATTTGCTAGACCAACAACCAACCTGATTGTTTCGATCCTAGCAACAGGTGCGAATACTTCATCGAAGTCGATTCCTTCCTTCTGAAGAAATCCTTTCGCCACAAGTCTCGCCTTGTGTCGAGTTACTTCTCCTTTAGGATTTACCTTTACCTTGTAAACCCACTTCACATCAATTTCCTTCTTGCCTTGCGGCAATTCGACAAGTGACCAGGTATCATTGACTTCGACGGACTCCAACTCTTCAATCATTGCTTTCATCCACTTCGAATCTTTCAATGCCTCAGCTACATTGACTGGTTCGACGTCTGCGTAGAAAGCATAATGTACCAACTCACCCTCTTCATCGACTACATCATCTAATGTAATTACACATTCTTGCAACCTTGCAGGCATGTGTCTTGTTCGTCGAGGTCTGCTTGAACCTGCTTCATCTGCAACTGGTTCCTGTCGAACTTCTATTTCGACTTCAATGGCTGGTTCTTCACAAGAGATTCTCACTGAATCCTTCTTGGCATTCTCAGTCCAATCCCATTCTTTAAGATCATCTATGATCACATCCCTGATGATCACTACCTGCTTATTCACTGGGTCGAACAGCTTGTAACCTCCTGTCGAATGATATCCTATCAAGATCATCTGATTCGACTTATCATCAAGCTTCCTTCTCAACTGATCTGGCACATGTCTATGTGCTATAGATCCAAACACCTTCAAGTGACTAAGACTAGGCTTGACACCAGACCAACATTCTTCTGGTGTGATTCCTTCAAGCTTCTTCGTCGGACATCTGTTCAATATATATGTTGTTGTCGAAACTGCTTCTCCCCATAATTCTTTAGGTAGATGCTTTCCATTCAACATACTTCTCACCATATTCATGATGGTTCTGTTCTTGCGTTCTGCAATCCCATTTTGCTGTGGAGTGTAAGGTGGCACCACCTCATGCACAATCCCTTCTTTTACACACAGTGTATCGAACTCTTTCGACACATACTCTCCACCACCATCAGTCCTCAGAATTTTCAGCTTTCGACCACTCTGTCTTTCGACCATGGACTTGAATCTGGAAAATACCTCAATCACATCACTTTTCTTCTTGATGAGGTAAGTCCACAACTTTCGACTATAATCATCTATAAACGTGACAAAGTATCTATTGCCACCAATCGAATCCACCTGGATTGGACCATATACATCAGAGTATATGACTTCAAGTATTGCCTTCGACTTCCTTCCTGCATCCTTGCTGAAGCTATTCTTGTGTTGTTTCGACTGAACACACTCCTCACAGACTTCACTTGGAATGTCGATTTCTGGTAATCCTGAAACCATATTTCTTCTCTTCAGTTCTCTGATGTCATTAAAGTTGAGATGACCTAGTCGAAAATGCCATAACCACTCATTTCTGCTGGCTGCAGTTGCCAGACACTTGTGCTCCATCACATTGAGTCCAATCTTGAAGGTCCTATTCTGAGACATTGGAGCCTTCAAGATTAGTCTACCACCTGCATCGAGGACTCTCATCATCTTGTCTTCGACAACTACCTTGTAGTTCTTTTCGACAAGCTGCCCTATACTGAGCAAATTACTCTTCATGCCTGGTATGTACAACACAGTGGAAATTGTTGACCTTTTGTCATCTTTCCTCATAATCAGAACATCACCAACACCTTCAGCTGCTAGAGTGTTGTCATTTGCAAACTTCACCGTATTCTTCGACGAGGGCTTCATGTTGACAAACCAATCTTTCCTTCCAGTCATGTGTGATGAGCATCTTGAGTCCAAGTACCACTGATCTTGGAATCTTTCTTCATCATTTGTTGTGACCATTAGCAACGTTTCTTCTTCTTCATCTTGAGTCCAAGTACCACTGATCTTGGAATCTTTCGATCACCACCTCTTCCTTTACCTGCAGCACCACCTCTTTGGTTGCCTTGGTTCCAAGGTTTCTTCTGATTCGATTGGTTTCCTCCTTTGTTGCCATTCCAGCTACCTTTGCCTTTTCTTTCCTTTTCTAACTGGGCCTGTAAAGCCATATCTTTTGACTTTCCTGCAGCTCTCTCAGCCATCCTCTGTTCATGAGACTCAAGAGTCCCTTGAAGCTCTTCCTTCGTCAACACTGACAGATCTTTCAACTCTTCTATGGCAACTACCACGTGGTCGAATTTTAGAGCCAACGATCTCAAAATCTTTGAGACAACTGCTTTCATCGTCAGCGTTTCTCCACATACTTTGATTTGATTCACCAACCTTGTAACTCTGGTGAAGAAATCTGTAATGCTTTCGTTGTCTTCCATCTGAAGCAACTCATAGGTTCTCTTGTGAGTTTGTAACCTCACCTCTTTCACCTTCTCTGCACCTCCAAACGACTTTTCAAGAATCTCCCATGCTTCTTTTACTGAATCAACATCACTAACCTTTTCAAAGTTATCAAGATCAACACACTGATGAATTATAAAGAGTGCTTTATAATCCTTCTTCTTCAATTCTTTGTGCGCAGCCTTTTCTGCCTCTGTTGCGTTCTCCACCAGCGATGTTACTCCTTCCTTCACAAGATCCCAAAGATCTTGATAACAGAAGATCACCTTAACTTGCTTGCACCAATTCTCATAATTGTCTTTCTTGAGAATTGGCAGGGTCGCCGGAAAGTTGCTGTTTGGATAGTTTATCGCCATCACTATCTTCCTTCCTTGAATCTCTTAACCGGAGCTCTGATACCAGATGTTGGAAATTCACCTCACACCCTATGAAGAATTCCCTTCAATCTTGATCTCAAGATTGATGAACAAACCCATAATACGATAATGATGATAATAACAAGTAATTATCAAGAACAACAAAAGAGAAGAAGAATAACAAACAAGAAAGAGAAGAATGAGAGAAGAAGTATTTGGAGAGAATGTGTTACCCACAACTGTGGGATTTCTTATTAAACTTTCACTTGCTAATTGCAACTGTGAAATCTGTTCTGTTGTTATGTAGAATACAAAGCAAGACACCCTATTTATAGTTTTAGGTTTACACTAGCCCAAAACATAAAAGGCCTAAAATATTCTAAATCAAATCTAATCATATGATATCAAATCTAATCATATGATATCTAATCATATCATATCAAATTAATCATATGATATAAAATCTAATCATATGATATCAAATCTAATCATATCAAATCACAATGAATTATATTTAACATAAAGTAGTTTAATTAATATAATATTAAGTTTGTGGTAAAAATATAAATGCCTTGAAAGGTCAAGTTATTGTGTAGATATCATAAGTCAATATCTAATTTGATGAGAGGACAAATTATAATATTGAAAACTAAGAAATAACCCTAGGGTTATTTAAATGGGTTATGGTCCTCATTTGTAGAAAACGATCAAAATATGGTTTATCATGTTTTCTTTCTTCATCCTCGTCAAGGAACCCTAAGGAACTCTACAAATCGAAAGATCACATACCTGCAATCTTCAACAACAAATTTAGGTACGATTCCGCTTTTATTTTTTGATTTGAATTCTGATATGAGTTTAAGGGATACAAGTTGATAGTATATCGACTCATAGAAATTATTTTAAAATTCTGTTCTTGATTTCTATATCAATAGAAATAATAAGGTTATAAATGGATCTCATAATATTTTCACATTACTTTTAGTAAGAATCTCATTATTTAAAAAAAAGAAGTTTATGTTAACAAAGAAAGATGAAATTAAATTTTCACATTATTTTTAGTAAATCTCATTATTATTATTAAGTAAAAGTCACACTATCTTTACTAATTTTTTTATTGATATATTTTTATTTTTCTATTCTACCTTTTTATTTTCAATTATTTATATAGAGCATAATATTTGTTTATCTTCTATATTAGTTTATTAGTTTACGGTATTCTTATACCATACACTTAATTTTTCATTTTTTGTTAACTTTTAAGCATCAACAAATTGTTATGTTTGAAAGTTTGAATTTTTTTAAAAAAAATTTATTCAACTTTTTTTCATGATTAAATTTATAGAGTTTTTTGTGCGTAGATGTTATAGCTATGATATTTATATCAAAAATTTTATTTTATTTTTTTTATTTTAAATTTGTAGGTATTAAATTAGAAGTAATGTGGTCTGACCAGTAATAATCTAGTGATTCAATACTTTAACTATCATTAATTTTTTCGGATTTAAAAACATTGATCTAAATATCTACGGTAAAATAAAAATAAAAACCTTATTGACATCAAATTTTTACAAAAAAAAAAATCAATAACAATTAAATAGGTTTGTTAATTAGAGTTAGTATTAAAAAAGATAAAATTGTACTCCCTCTGTTTTTTTATAAGTCGTTTTAGACTTTTTACAAATACTAAGGAATTTATTAACTTTTGCTAATTTTGTAAATATATTATAGGGTATTCCAATATTATCCTTTTTAAAAACACTCAAAATCTCTTGTTTCAAAATCTACCCGATTAATCATTATAATTTGTCGATGGAATATCTATATTGCATTTATTCCAATATATTTCATGAATAAAACATTAAATTAATTAAATTTATATGTGTCTTTTTCTATCCTACACTAATTCCTTATTTTTCTTCCTCCCAAATTTTCCATCACTCACCAAAAGATACGCTAAAACACTTTGAGAGAAAAAATTAAGATTTTTTTTTGTTAAATTTTTCCCTCCAAATTCTTATGGCTCTTCATTAATTTTTTTTCAAATTTTCCTCTAAATATTTCATTGTATTTCTTTTTTGTATTATCAATTTTCTATAAATTTAGACTAACTCACCCTGTATTATGCCAATTTTTTTTCAATTTTTTTCAATTTAGATTTTTTTTCCAATTTTTTTAAGGATTTTTTTGTTATGATAGAGAGAAGGATTAAAGAATGCACAATATATAAAGCTTGAGAATTCACATTGAGGAGAGATATTTCTGAGTTTTAATTGGGAGTTAATATATTCTTAAGAGAGAGGAATTTTGAAAAAATCACAAATTAATATAGAGTTTTATGAGAGGAAGACTTTTTTTATAAAAAGTTGGAATAATGCATTGAAAAACAATATTCATAATGTCACTCTGCATTGGAATACAACATTAACTGAATTATGAAAATTATAGAAAAAGAGATGAATTAGGGGTATTTTAGGAAGAAAAAAATTAATCCTACATAGAAATTACAAAACGACTTATATTTTGGCACAATTTTTTTTCTTCAAAACGACATATAATTAAAAACGGTGAAATTGTGATTATGCAATAATAGTGTGATCAATGATCATATAGTAATATTGTGATGATTCAATAAAACTCATATTAATGATATAATCTACATATTAATTTCATTAAAATTGTTCCAAAAATTCACTATCTCTTTTTGCTTCGTGAGCGAAAAACAATGGAAAGATAATTCTGGAAATTCTTTTTTTCATTATATGTTGTCTTACACATCTTATAGATCCACTGTCTTCGCAGCTGCAATCAGTTCTTCCCTTTCCAGCTTCATCATCAATGGTAGATAACTCCATCCGAGGCATAGGGATTATACAGGTCCTCATCATTCTTTTTTCAACTTCCCCATCACGAACAGTGAGGTTTGAATCTGAAACAGCATTAGCAGCATTTGGTACCCATGACGAAACACGATGGATGAGAAGAAGAAGATAAAGCCCAAATGTTTTCAGCAATTTATAAATTGTTTTTTATTTTATTTTAATTTTTTTTCTTCATATTTTGTAAATTAAAATATTCACGTGGACACTAAAATATTAGAAATTGCTGAAATGGATCCAAAGAATACCTGCCACCTCATTAATGAAGTTGACACATAAACAAAATTGGAAAGAGAACCATACAAATCCAAAGTCCATCAAAATTAAGGGGGTAAAATTGTTGGTTTTGTAATATGAGAATCAATTGTTTAAAACGTCCAAATTAAAGGGATCAAAAGTACATTTAAGTCATACATGTTTTTGTCTTTTAGTTTAATTTAATATTCTATTTTAGTCTCTTAATTAAAAAATATTACAAGTAAGTCCCTTAAGTTCACTTTTGTTATCCTATTTAGTCTTTTCCATTAATTTCTAACAAAAAAAGGTTAAGTTCAGGTGATACGACCATCTAGCTAGATATATTTATCTGACATGACATTTTTTTTTGTTATTAACAATATACTATTATGAGTTTTGGTTATTTATTTATCTAAGATTTAATTGTTTTTTTAGAGAATGAATCTTTAAGCTCGGGAACTCTTAGTATTCAACTTGACGCACAAATTTAATAGAGAATGAATCTTATAGAAATATTTTGTTTATTGAGCTTAGTTTACTAGGGATTTTGCATAATCTAATATTGGATCAAAAAGTATACAAATTTGTTGGAAATAGAAAAAAAAAAAATACATTATATGTTTTCCACTAAAATGAGAATTTAGGGAGTTAGACTATTATTTATTTCTCTTTGTAAACATAATATGTAATTAATTATATAGTATGCATAAATATCACGGTTGTTGGGTGCTTTACTCACTCAAGCATATTCCGAAAATTTCTTATTTCTATTTTTCACATGACATCATAGCTCATAATTTAGGGGACTATATTTCTGCTAATCATTATGTAGAGATTCGAATGAGCATTTTTATACTGTCAGAACCCTTAAATATTGACTGGGCAATACTTGTTGTCTATTTTTTCCAGTTAAACACTGTTTGTTCTTTCCACACTCCATTTGCATAATTTTGTATTTCTTCTGGTAGTTGTTTGTTCAGCCGCTGTCTCTATACTTTTCAGAAGTTGTTCGTATGATTTTCTGCCACTGCCAGTACAACTTTGCACATTTTTTACCAGTCTTCTACACAATGCTAGAAGTTGTCCATACATTTTCTAGATTGATTTCTTCATAGAAACTTATTTTCTTTGACATCTTATACATAAATATTTTGTGGTTGCTTTTGTTTCCTTTATGACCAATAGTATGGAAAAGTCATCAGGTAATTGCAGTGTGGTATATTCTGGTAAACTTCCACTCTCATTTATATTTCATGTCTCAGAAACACCTTTTTGCTTCTTTTGGATATTAGATTCAAGAGCCACATACCACATGACACCCTCTTCGAAAGAGTTCTCCACATATTCCCCTTGTCCCAGTAATAAAAAAGTTTATATTGCAGATGGTACTCTTACAACTGTAGCTGGCATTAGAGATATCCAAATAAAACATTCTATAACTCTATAAAGGGTTTTTAATGTTCCAAAACTATCAATGAATCTAGTCTCCATACAAAAACTCATAAACGATTTATCCTATAGTTTGACTTTTTATAATGATTGTTGTATATTTCAGGATAATGAGTCGGAAAAGATGATTGGATGTGCTAGAGAAAGGAATGACCTTTACTATTTTGAAGAATTATGTCAGTGTACAAAAGTCCACTTGTCCCACTCAATTATGTCAGAGTCAATACCCTTTAAAAAGGAAAAAAAAATCCTTTTCACTGTCGATTAGGTCATCCTTCTTTTGGAGTCATTAAAGTTTTGTTTCCATCTTTATTCAATAAAGTAGATATTAAAAGTCTTCATTTGTGATGTGTGCGAGGTTGCTAAATATAAGTGTTTATATTTTCCATTAAACAAAAAAAGAAGTCTTTCCCCCTTATGATATTATTAATTCAAATGTTTGGGGTTCTTATTCTAATCCAAATGTAACAGGTGCTAGGTGGTTTGTTACTTTTATAGACGATTGTACCCGAGTTACTTGGGTGTTTTTGTTCTAAAACAAGTCTGACGTCAGTACTGTTTTCCTAAATTTTTTCTACATGATTAAAAATCAATTTGGAGTAAACATCAAAAGGCTTAGGTCTGATAATGGAAAAGAGTACTTCAATCATGTTCTTACTTCTTTCTGTCAAAATGAGGGAATTGTCCATGAGTCTTCTTGTGTTAAAATACCACAACAAAATGGAATTGCATAAAGAAAAAATGGGCATCTATTAGACCAAACCCGAGCAATATTGTTTCATCAAAATGTTCCAAAATATCTATAGGGATGTCGTTCTCATTTGAACATATCTTAGTAATCGATTACCTTTTAGAGTATTAGGGTTCAAGAGTCATATGGATGTGTTTTATTTCTTCTATCCAAATTTGTTAGTAAGTCGTAATCTTAAACCTAGAATTTTTGGATGTGTCTCATTTGTCCATGTTGATATTCAAGAGAGAAAAAAACTCGACTCTAGAGCCCTAAGATGTGTTTTTGTCAGATATTCCTCTACTCAAAAAGGATAAAGTGTTTCCATCCTCCATCTAATAATTTTTGTGTGTTGTGGAATGTTACCTTTCATGAGGAGGAACCGTACTTCACTCAACCTTATCTTTGGGGGTAGAATTTTAAGGAACATAAGCTTGAAAGTCTCGATCTTTCTAGTCTTGAGCCAAATACGCTCAAATACATCTGGTTATTCTAGTCATGACTCAAATACACTCAATCTCTCTCATTCTGGTCTTGACTCAAATACACCAAATCTCTCTGGTCTTAAGTCAAAATCCACCTAATTCTCCCAATTTCGAGTCAAATAAACACAATATTTTTGGTCTTGAGTTAAACACACTTGTACTAGATCCATCCGAGGCTGAAGAAGTAGGAGTTGAGTTAAATCAATCAAAGACACCAGTAGTTGAACTTGGACCTAAAGTGGATTTAAGATATGGAAATAATTTGGTTTACATGAGAAAGCCATAGGTCATTCTTGAATTGACACAAGTTCAAGAGTCTAACTCGACTCCTTCAAATGAGGTCATTAACTTTTCTGAATTACAAGATAAAATGATGACCCAAACAACCAATGATGACCTATAAATTCTAGTTGCTATTAGAAAAAGGTACCAGAAAATGCACCAAACAACCTTTATTTCCCCTTTCAAACTATCTTTCTTTTCAAAAAATTTCATCTACCCATATAGCCTTCCTTACAAACCTAAACGCTACTTCCATACCTATTAATATTTCTGAGGCATTATTTGATGAAAATGGAAGCAAACCATGAATATTGAGATGGACACATTAAAGAAGAATGGTACTTGGGAGTTAAAGACTTTACCAGAAAGAAAGAGGCCAGTTGGATGCAAATGGGTGTACACAATAAAATATAAGGCTGATGGATCAATCAAAATATATAAAGTCGGATTGGTTGCCAAAGGGTTTACACAAACATGTCGAATTGACTATTCAGAGACATTTGCTCTGGTTGCAAAGATGTATATAGTGGGAGTAATTTTGTCACTTGCTATCAATTATGGTTGAGATTTATAACAATTTGATGTGAAGAATGCCTTCTTACATGGGGAACTTGAAGAGGAGATTGATATAAAGGTACTGTCGGGGTATGCAAAAATTATGTTTGATAATACAATTTGCAATTTAAAAAAGGCATTATATAGACTAAAACATTCACATCAGGCATGGTTTGGAAGATTAACTAACGTTATGAAATCTTTAGAGTACAAGCAAAGTCAAGGGGATCACACTTTGTTCATCTAACACTCGCCATAAGGGGGAGTAACAATTCTCTTAGTATATGTGGATGACATTATAATGCCAGGAGATGATTGGAATGAGGAACAAATCTTAAGTCATTGTTTGGTTAAGGAGTTTGAAATAAAAACTCTTAGAAAGATGAAGTACTTCTTAGGAATCAAGGTGGCACATTCTCGAAAAAGCATTTTTATATCTCAACAAAAATATATTACAAATTTACTCAAAGAGGCAGGAAAAACAGCGTGTAAACGTGCGAGCATTCCTATGGATCCAAATCTTAAATTGGGTAATACAAAAGAAAATGTTGCAGTTGATAAAGAAATGTATCAACGTCTAGTTTGGAGATTAACTTACTTGTCCCATATTAGACTTGATATTGCATATGCTGTAATGATGGTTAGTTAGTTCATGCATAGTCCTAAAGAAATCCATTTACAAGCAGTTCACAGAATCCTGCAGTATCTCAAGGGAACTTCGGGAAGAGGAATTTTGTTCAAAAGAAATGGATATACAACCCTTGAGGCTTATACTGATGTAGATTATGTAGGTTCAATTATCGATAGAAGATCCACTACAGGGTACTGCACCTTACTTGGAGGAAATCTTGTGACTTGAAGGAGTAATAAGCAAAATGTAGTAGCACGTTTTAGTGCTGAAGCTGAATTTGAGCCATGGCACAAGGAATTTGTGAATTACTTTGACTCAAATTTAATTTAGAAGATTTGAAAATCAAAAAGGACCTATGAAGCTCTACTATGATAATAAATCATCTATCAATATAACATATAATCCAGTTCAATATGATCAAACTAAGCATATTGAGGTTTATAGATACTTCAACAAGGAGAAGCTTGATAGTGGGCTGATTTGCACCCCATTTGTGTCCTCACAAGGGCAACTTGCAGATATTCTCACTAAAGGATTGAGTAGCTCAAATTTTAAACAAATTGTACCCAAGTTGAGAATGGAGAATACTTACTCAGCAGCTTGAGGGGAAGTGTAAAAATAGAAAAAATACATTGTATATTTCTCACTAAAATTAGCATTTAAAACTTAGGTTCATGTATATTTAGATTCATGCATTTAGGGAGTTGGAATATTATTTATTTCTCCTTGTAAACATAATATGTAATTAATTATATATTGTGTATAACTATTATGGTTGCTGAAAGCTTTACTCACTTAAACACATTCTAAAAATTTATTATTTCTATTTTTCACAAAATTTGTATTTTTTTCTCTTTCTATCATCATTTTGTTTGACTATTGAGAAGTAGTGTTTTTACTATCCTTCTAAGAAAAATTTATGTTGTTATGCTCAATGTTTTCCCAAGTTCCCAACTCAGAAAGATAATAATTCCTACATCAATACCATTGAAAACCCACATCAATTCATATCCACCATCATTTCCCATTGATTTTATGTTGTAGTTTGTGTGAGAACATGAACATGATAGTTGGTGCTGCAATCACAGTCGTTGTCATCACTTGAAAAAATGTTGTCGTGCTATTTCTGGCCTATGCAATTTTAGAAACACAACAAAACTATGAGTGCAACTTTCCCAATTAAGTGTATTTTGAATGATTTCAAAACTATCGTTTGCGTTTATGCACATTGGACTATATCATCTGAGTCTAGCCATGAATTTTAGCATTAGGGAGCATGATAACATGTTGTAAAAGGATTAGAAAAGATTCATGCATCAAGAGAAAATTTTATGCATCAAAAATTCTGAAAAACTCTGTCATAGGTCGACACATAAAAGAAATTTTCTTTTATAGGTCGACACATACGCTCTACAAGTCGGTACATGTGTTGCAGTATTGAAGTTATAGGCTCTGTTGGATGTGTCGCCTCTACAGGTCGACACATGAGTTGTATAGGTCGGCACATAACTTGCATAGGTCGACCTATGCATCAAAAAGCTTGAAAAATTGCATTGTTTTCCATCCCTTTTGTATTCCTTTTGCTTCATACTTGCTCACATATATATATACCTACTACATGCATCATTTCTTTTTAATGATTTTGGTAAAATCATAAACAAAAACTGGAATATGCTAAGATTTGTCATCATCTTCAACCTTGGTTTTATGCATACACGCAAACAAAGTACACATAATCATTCATTGTTTGGTTGCCATCTAGAATCAAGTTGATAAGGTCCAATTTAGATTGTGGTATTATAAATTGGGTTGTGATATTAGGGGGTTTCAAATAAGAAAACTAATGCGGGGTTTTCCTTCAAGATTAAAGTGTGGATTTGAAGTTTTTGAACAAAATTACTCAAGTTTGGATTTGATCGAGTGAAGGATTTGAAGGGTTGTTGTTCTTGCAAAGGAGTAGCATGAGACGATGGATCGTCTTAGTAAATCTTGGTTTACAACATTTGTGCAATTTAAATTCAATTGAGTGAAGGATTTAAAGGGCCACAATTCTTGCAAAGGAGTTGCATGAGACAGTGAATCAAATTGGCATCATTGGGTGACTTAATCAAGATCAAATCAAGGGAAGAGAAATTGCTAAGATCAACATCAAATTTAGGGTTTATAGGTTTGGATTGCTACATTTCTCTTGTAAACTTCTATTGCAAAGTAAGGTTAATTTCATGATCTCAATTCGAATTCGAACTGAGGACAAACGTACCTACAGTGAGGCTGATTGGGGATCTGCCTAAACAAATCGTTGTGTACATTCTCTCTCTATCTCTTTTATATTTCATTAGAAAATTATTGTGTTCATAATTGGTGCGATTAATCTGTTTGGAAAATTGTTTGAAAGCGTTTTGTTGAGTTGATCACAATCATTTTGACTGTGGTTGGATTTCAAGATCAAAAAAACCATACAAATTTCGAAACTAAATCAATTGCACACAAGGTGTTCGATAATTTTCCCCAATAGTGTTTTTGTTTGATTTATCAATGGAAATAGAATTGCTTGTTAAATAGCTTTGTAGTGATTGTGATTAAAGCTTATTGATTAAAGTTGATTATCATAATTTCCAATTTGTTTTCACATATGCATATCAGAGCTTTTCGATAGCGGTTCGGTTTAGATAAATCAATCCAAGTTACTTCCGCTAGCCATCTTTTTTGAAAATACTTTTTGTAATCAAAGTTTTAATTTGGAAATCTATTCACCCCCTATAGATAAGTCGTCTTCGTCTAACAAGAACACTGTTTCCGACACTTCTTTGCTTTTTCCATGAATGAATAGAATGAGAGACATGCATTGTGAACGTAAACTAAGAAATGATAAAACAATCGTTGAAAAAGTTAGATCTAAAATTTCTCTCTAAACAAAATCTAGATCTAAAATTTTAACACTCCCTATCCACCATAACTGTATGTATTTGAATTTGCTTTTCTTTTTTGCACTGTTGTTGATAACATTGAAGATGAAGATGTATTTTAGTTTTTGGCTTAAATGCACTTTTGGTCCCCCTATTTTGAAGTTTTTTAAAATTTGGTTCACCCATTTTAAAAGACCAGCTTTTTGGTCCCTAAAGTTTGCCTAACTTGAGATTTCCATGGTCCCCCTCCACTTGGTTGTCTCATTAATGACATAACACCTGAGCTGGGCTTCCACATCATTGATCTGGAATATTTTAATATAGACTTAATACTCTTTTTGGTCCCGTATCTTAATCTCGGGGTTCATTTTGATCCCTTAACTTTAAAAAGGTCCATATTGGTCCTTTAACTTTTCAAAGCATTCCATATTAGTCCCTTTTGTCTAATTAGCGACTGATTTTTGAATTTTTTCGTCGCTAATAGGATAAAAAGGACCAATATGGAATGTTTTGAAGAGTTAAGGAATCAATATAATATGAACCTTTTTAAAATTAAAGGACCAAAATGAACCCCGATGTTAAGATACGAGACGAAAAGGGGTATTTTCCCTTTAATATACAATAATTAATTTAATTATTAAAAAATATTTTTAAATAAAATAAATATTTTAAATATTTTTTATTATGTTATCTTCTTCATGTATCCTAGAAACATTCATGCCATAGCGTGCGTGTTCTTCCTTTTGTCCACCCTTGATTCCTCATTTTCTCTTAGGTTGTCTTCTCTACCACCCTTAATTCCCCCATTTTTTGCCACTTTGTTTCTTTAAAATGTCTGAGAAATCAAATTCAAGGAGTAGCTACAGAAATCGTTCACTTAGGTACGAATGCCATTGTGGTATGGATACTCCGTTGATGACAGCTAAAACTGATGCCAAAACAAGACGTCGTTTCTATAGTTGTGGAATGTATAAGGTGAGATGAAGAAATGAACCCAAGATCAAATGAAGTGATTTCTTCATTAATGCAGAGTTTGAAGAAGTGAATATGAAGATTGAAATTAATGAAGAAGTTGTTGGAGCTCAATTGGATGATTACCATTGTGTTGTTAATTGCATTTGTTGTTTCAGCTATAATGAAATATGATATATCCAACATGTGCAATTATGATTGAGTTGTAGTAATGTTGGTTAAGTTGTTTTTAAGTTGTAACAATGTTAGTTCAATTGTGTTTAAGTTGTAACAATGTTGGTTCAGTTGTGTTTAAGTTATAACAATGTTGGTTCAGTTTGTGTATCATTGTAACAATGTTGATTATGAAATTAAATTAATAGTTTGGTATGATTGTAACAATTTTTATTATTTGTATCATAATAGTTTTCTTGCCAATTGATTAATCATATCAGTTATGAACATAATAGCTGCAACAGAAATGGTTTAGTGTTGTAACCATGTAATCCATATTGGTTCAATGTTTATTATATTGGTCTATGTCATAATAGCTGCAACATAAATGGTTCAGTTATGAACATAATAGCTGCAACAAAAATGAAATAGCATAACAGTCTTGTAATATTGGTTTATGTCATAACAGTTTTGCAATATATCAAAATTGTAAATGGAAGTCATAAGAAATGATGTACATCAAAACAGAAACCAATTTTATATTAAAGCAAGTGATCATACATATCAAAGATGTATATTAAAGCAAATGATAGATCAAAACAGACGTTGTTCATATTAGTCCATAGACCACTATAATGACAATATAACTTGTTAATAAACATTACATCAAAAAGAGCACATAGGTCATATGTTATTCATATTTATTCATAGACCACTACAATGGTTCATAGACCATATTATATCAAAAAGACTAATGGGTTCATAAAAAAGACCACATTACATTAAAAAGACCAATTGACACAGAACACAATTGGCACAAAATAGAATATCAGATTCAATCTTGAGTTGCTGGTGGTGCTTGAGAACCCTGTCCAATCTCAACTTGTGTTTCAGTTGCCTTTTTTGCTATGTTTCCACCCTTAATGGTCTTTGCCTTCTTTGCCTTGTTTCCTCCATTTGGCGTTGCTATGTCAGCAGCTCTTTTACCCTTACAACTTCTTTTGTTATGTCCCATTTCTCCATATTTTTTACAAGTTACAGTTGCAAGTCTCCTTGAAAGCATATGAGGGTTCTTTTGTTCATCATTTGCCTTGTTTCTCAACTTTTTAGGACGACCAATTGCCTTTCTCATAACAGGTGGAAATATTGGCACTTGATCAACAATAGGCCACAATTGTGGTCCATTTTTTGGATACACAATATTGGAATATGTCTGCTCAAAAATAGACTTCCTGCAAACATAATCAGACACATTACATTAATGTATCACAAACAGAAAACTCACAAATGGACCACAATATATATCACATTACATTAATATATCACAAAGAATGTGTTAGTTCCTGATTGATAGGCATTTTGGTAAAACTATGTGTAATCACATGATGTCCTACAGGATGTTGTGACATCTGTTTTTCAAGGTTATCCAGGTAGCTTTGTATGTTGTAGCAGAACTTATCTCATGATGTCAAGCATGATATCTTGACACTTATGAACAAAACATTTTGTATGAATGTGTTTGTTTGTCTATCTCTTGTGTGCTAACTTGTAACACTGATCTAGTAATTCTGCAAGTTTGTTTGGTGTTATACAAAGGCATTTTTGATTCACTTTTGAGGATCGTATGGAGCTATTCTCAGAAGATTATCTTGGAGATTTGAAGAGAGATTTGAAGAGTGATTTGATTGGATCTGATTGATCAAATCAAATTCGTTTCTTTGATACGAATTATGAAGATTGATCCCTTCACAAATCTACTGTTACTTTTGCCACAGCCCAAGCCCGTTCAGTATTGTTATTTAAGGATGTACAAACCCTAGCTTTGTGATTAGAGAAACTAGGATTAAAAGTGCGTGCATTTGTGTAAGGTTTAGCCCTCGTGTGTTTTTAGTTTGTGTGTCATTCACTCATTATCTCAATGTGTGAATTGGACTAAGTTTTGAATTGTAATTTGTTCGCTCAAAGCTTGTAAGCAAGAGTGTATTGTACTTGATTGAAGCTTTTAAGCAAGATCAAGTTATGACTTTGAAGAGTGTCTTCTAAAGTCTTCTCTTTTTGTTGTTGTTATCACTGCTGTGATTGAGGGGGAGTAAGAGGTGTCTCTTATCTAAGTGTGTCCTAGGTAGAAATTGCAAGGGTAGAGATTAGGTGAGAAGATGGTAAACTAGAGAGAATCTACTGTATATCTTCAAACTAATTCTACTTAGTGGATTTCCTTCCTGGCTTGGTAGCCCCCAGACGTAGATGTGTTTTCACCGAACTGGGTTAACAATTGCTTGTGTCTGTCGCTACTGCGAAAATCGGCGCCGGCTGAACAGAAGAGTCGCCACCGTGCGTTATTTATCCCACGGGAGGGAAAGGAAACGCTCAGAGTAAACCTCACACAACACGGGAAAGGTATGGTCGTCGCAACCAAAACCTGGATTCGGGAGTCGGTTACGCAAGGGGAAGGTATTAGCACCCCTCACGTCCGTCGTACTCGACGGGATCCACGCTTGTTTTCGGGTATGGATTGTTATTCTATCTACTCTAATGGTCAGGGGGTTAAAAAGAAAAGAAAATGACTCGGCAAAGTATCGCACTTTATGCCTACGTATTCCCGTCTGGAACGAGAAATCAGAGTCAACGTAGTTCGCCTACCTACAGGAAAGGAGGGGAAGGTTGCTCGCTAGGATATCGCATCCTATGCCTACGTACTTCCACACTGCATGGAAGATCAGAGCAAACGTAGTTCGGGCCACGTACGACACAAGCTTGTCTTGATTGATTTTATTCCTTCTGAAAAAGGTTTTTCTGATTAACAGTCCAAGCGGACAAAAATGACGTCTTGATGAGTTCACATTCTTTTACGGAAGAAGTGTCTTTTATTGTGTTTGAAATCTTATTGTGTTTTTCTGTTTGTTTTGAGAAAGAAGAGACAGAACTCTAACCTACGGTTACGAAGGGAATCAAACTAACCTAATGTTATCATGCATGGGTTAAGACCTAGTGTCTATCATGCTCCTCTCTTGCGCAGAGAGAAACAGAGATCCTAAGGGAATAGACGGAAACAGAAACAATATCAGATATATACAATAAAACAGTAAAATGCATGGATGCAACAATACAAGCGAGGCAAGGGAGTCCCACTCAACCTCGAACCTAGAAAACAATAGGCAAAAGTGAACAGACTTCACTTTCAACCCAACAGGGTAAACAGCAAACAATACAGTCCAGAAAACCAATCAATACATCAGAAATGAAATACAGCAAAAATAAACAGCCACAACAGCTCTGCATCACACCAGTCTTCAAGTCATCTCCACTCAGCTACAAGCTTCAGCAAGCATCACCCTCCATCTCCACAGCCTTCAAGCAAGGTCTTGATCATCAGTCTTCCATCTACAGTGGCTTTTCTTCAAGTCTCAATCTCCAGGAGGAATATCAGTCAACCAGATGAAGTGAATGAACGTTAGACAGTCAATTACCTACCAAGGGTGGTTCATCAACTGTTAACATTAAACAGACAGTTTTCTCTCAAAAGTTCTATCTTTCAAATACATTCACTGATCCTTCCAAAGGAAGGAGGTGGATATTTGAAAGAGACTTTGAATCATAGAGAAAGGATGGATGCAGACAAGGCATCCCATGTTTGAGAAACAAGCTTTCTAATCTAGAGCTCTGCCTAGCTCCTAAACCCTAATCTCCTCAACAGCTGCTAGCAGGAATCTCCTCTTCAACTCTGGAAGTTGGTCTTCAGCATCTGGATCTCCAATGGCTTCATCATCACAGGTATCCAGCTCTCCCAATCCCCAAGCAATCCCAATACCCATACAGACAGACAATAATTCCCCAGAGGGCACACCATACCAGTCAATCAAATAAAGACAGTAATATACTAATAGCAGTAGGGGAATCCTAATGATTTCTAAGGGATCTAATAACTACCCATAGTCCCTATAGTCCCATAGCTAAAATATTCAATCTCTAAGTCCTAAGGGAAATGAACTAATTCACCTAAGTTGTCTCTTAAACCCTAATTTTTTTCATGTTGTTCACACCTAAACTAAACACCTAAAATTGAGTCTTAAAAATGTGAACTAAATTGTATATACAAGTTGGATGTCTAAACTAAACAACCTAAAAAGAATGGATTAAAAATGTTAAAGCAACTATTAGAACAAAAATTAACAAATTTAAGTATCAAACTAAACTTAACAAAATGCTATTTACAAGAAAAATGCATGAAAAATATTAAACAAAAATAAAATGCCAATTTTATTATTTCATATTTTTCTAGACAGAATAATGGACCTATAGCAAAAAGAACCAATTAAAACAAGCCATTTTCCATTTTTTTAATGATTTTTTGAAGATGCTGAAAATATAAAGGAAATTAAAAACCAAAAAACATGAATGAAAGGGGAAGGGGGTGAGAAAAGTAAGGCGCTCTAGTTGATTTGCTGTTGGGCCCAGGAATATGGGGGTGCGTGTAGCAGTATGGCAAGGCCCAGTCACTAATCAGAAACGAAAAAAAAAAAAAAAGAGAAATACGCGCGGGGGGTGTGCCTGAGTAATTTTTCACGTTCAATTTCCAATTGGGCCTGATGGTGGGGGGTGTGGATAGCAGTCTTAATAAGCCCATATGAATCAGAAATTCAGTTAAAAAATAAAAGAAAAATGGAAAACTCGTGGGGTGCATTAAGCAAGTTTTTCATGTTATTCTTCCAAATGGGCTTACACACGGGGGTGTGTATAGCACTTGGGCTTAAGCCCAGACCAAAGTCATTCTATCTCTCACACGCATGGGGGGGGGGGGGGGGGTGAACAAGTAAACCAGGGGGTGAATCTAAGCAAATCCATTTTGGGCTTTGACCCAGTCTGAAACCCTAGTCCAACTTAATGATCAACTAAACCAACTTCTCCTCTAACAAGTCTGAACACTGTTCATCATCTAAACCTAATACGCCGCTCGCACCTTCTTCCTCCTCTCTCTGACCTATTCTCAAGAATCCTCAAACACACTCACTCAGATTAATCTCCACCAACTAACACTAAACCACAACTCTCAAAACCAGAAACCCTACATCCGTGCATGAACAACAATGGAGATTGTGAAAAGGGAACAAACCTGAGACAATGAGGTTCTTGGATCTCTTGAAGGCTCAACGAAGGTCGCCGCGAGAGAGAAGAAGATTCTGATGTTTTCTTGACTGTTGAAGGAGCTCGTGGAGGCCTTGAGGGAAGCGTTGAAGCTCGTTCGAATTTTTCTGGACAAACAGTGAAGAACTCAACGAGTTCTATGAAGATCTGGAAAGAAAAAAAATTCAAGAACCGATGAAGATGATGATTCCGAAACTGATAGATCTTGAAGGTCTTTGGAGTTGCTTGGATGTTCTGAGGAAGATCTTCAAAAGATCTTTGAATATCTTGACGAGGGATGAAGAACCACGAGGATCTTCTTCGAAAGTTGTTAACGGATCGTGTTCGTTGGTTGTTGGAGGTTTCTGGAAATTCCAGATGAACGATGAAGGTTGGACTTTGAAGATCGATGGAGATTTGATGATCTGGAAAATTGTATGAAGTTTCCGGCGGTGTTTAGATTTTCCGGTGAGGTAGTGATGAAGGTGGACGGAGGAGGAAGGGAGGAGAACGAGGTGTTGCTGGGAGTTTCTGAGTTTTTTGCAGTTTCCGGCGACCTTACCGGTCTCCGGCAACTGTTACGGCGGAGGGAAACGTCCGGGCCGGCGGATGCATGGCCAGCGATTGGGGCTCCGGTGAGAAGTTGGTGGAGACAAGTGGCAGAAGTTAGTGGGGAGGTTGATTGCATGTGCTACGCGTGGCGTGCGTGGAGAGAGAGTGGAGAGTCTGAAGGGTGAGGTGGCAGCGTGATAGCGTGTAACGTGGGGTCCCTTGAGCCTTACACGTGTACTGTTGAACTTTATAGGACTTGATTTTCCTGGATCGTTCTGGAAAATTCTGGAACTTACTGGAAAAATTCTGGACGAAAATGCATAACTTGGGCCTCCAAAACACCACTGGGCCCAATACAAAAATCATCACAAAAACTCAGAAAAAAAACTGAATTAAGACCAAGATTAAAAACCTAATTAACTAAACTAAACTCAATTAATTTCTATTAATTAACAAACTCTAACAAATCCACTAATCTAAAACTCTAATAAAACCTATATTAAAATTTTATTAAATTCCTAATAACATCTAATAAAAACTATTAAAAGAAAAAATCTATTTATCTCTATATTAAAAAAGCTATTAAATTCTATACTATTTAAAAGAAAATTATTATATTCTATAAATCCAAAACAAAAATCTATAATAATTCTATATCTAAAAAAAAACTATATGCTTCTATCAAAACCAATTAATATCTAATATATTCTAAAAACTATTAAAAATATTAAAACCTATTAATATTCTATATCTAAAAATATATTCAAAAATTCAATTAATATTCTAAAAGAAAAAGCTATTAATATTCTATAAAATTCTATATTATCCTAAAATGATTAAAAATCTATTTAAACCCTAAAAATGGCCAATAAAATCCAGGAAAATCACCATAATTCCCAGAGGGACAAAAATAGCACCGAACGACACATAACACCGCGGGAGCGCATCAAAATAGCCGATAAAAATAAACGGGCACCGAAATATCCCAAAAATACGATTCTACCTATCTGAACTGATTAAAAGCACCTGAGACGCGAGACGAGAGCTGTGATCCCGATAAAATCAAAACAAATGAAAAATGCACTGTATGCGATATGCAGATGCGAATGCGGTCATGCGTCGAAATATAGAACCAGATACGAGACCCGGTTGGTCAAATTTTGGGGTACAACAGCTGCCCCTATTCAAGCAGCTTGGACATGAATGGTTGAAGAGCGCCCAGCCTTTGATCATTCAAAGGTAGAAGGTGGTTGAATACAAGTGGAACCCTGAAATTTGCCAACCGCAGAAATAAACTGCACCACTGCTTGGGGAACGACATCTGCTGACTGGATCTGGATCTGGCTGTTACGACAACCCACTGATCTCGTGCTGGGGATTATTTTCATCAGCCTGAAAAAGATTTTATCATCGCAGAGATAGAATTTTGTCCACGTTAGGACTCCACCTGCCGTCAACTCGAAAAAAACTTCAACAACTTTGCTGGGGACGGCTCGTCTGCCTTCTCGTCAGAAATAAATCGTCCACGTTAGGAATAAACTCTTCCACGTTAGGAATAACACCGTCCACGTTAGGAATAACATCGTCCATGTTAGGACTCACCCTTCCACGTAAGGAATAACATCGTCCACCTTAGGACTCACCCTTCCACGTAAGGAATAACATCGTCCACGTTAGGACTAACATTTCCACGTTAGGAATACCATTTCCACGTTAGGAATAACATTTCCACGTTAGGAATACCATTCTTTCCACGTTAGGAATAAGACTTCGTCTGGATCTGTCCGCGTCAGGACTAAACTTTCCACGTTAGGAATACACTTTCCTTCCACGTTAGGAATCAACTCTTCTTTTCCACGTAAGGAATCAAACTTTTTCCACGTTAGGAATGCCTCTATCTTTCCACGTAAGGAACACCTCTTTTTCCACGTTAGGAATACAACTTTCCACGTAAGGAATCAATTTCTTTCCACGTAAGGAATCATAACATTTCCACGTTAGGAATACAATCTTTTTCCACGTTAGGAATCAACTTCTGATATGTCCGCGTAAGGACTCAATCTTTTCCACGTTAGGAATCTCCATCTTTCCACGTTAGGAAACCATATTCTTTCCCCGTAAGGAATGCGTATTCTTTCCACGTAAGGAATATCTCTTTTTCCACGTAAGGAATCTATCTTCTTCTTCCACGTTAGGAATAGCTTCTTTGATCTGTCTGCGTCAGGACCAAACTCTTCCACGTCAGGAATAATCTCTTTCTTTCCACGTCAGGAATCAATCTTGATGCGTCCGCGTAAGGACTCAATCTTTCCACGTAAGGAATAAACTCGTCTTTCCACGTAAGGAATGCTCTTGATATGTTCACGTAAGGACTCTGATCTTTCCACGTTAGGAATCAAACTTTGATCTGTCCACGTCAGGACTAAACTTTTCCACGTGAGGAAACAACTTCTCTTTCCAATCTGTCCGCGTCAGGACTAAACTTTCCACGTAAGGAATCAACTTTGATATGTCCGCGTAAGGACTCAATCTTTCCACGTAAGGAATAAACTCGTCTTTCCACGTAAGGAATCTCCATCTTTCCACGTAAGGAATCTCCAACTCTTTCCACGTAAGGAAACTATTTTTCTTCCACGTAAGGAATGCTCTCTTTCCACGTAAGGAATACTTCTTTTTCCACATGAGGAATACAACCTTATTTCCACGTTAGGAAACAAACTTCTTTTCTTTCCACGTAAGGAAACACAATCTTATCTTAGTTTGTCCGCGTCAGGACTCCAATCTTTCCGCGTAAGGAAACATAACCTCGATCTGTCCACGTCAGGACTCCAACTTGTTCCACGTAAGGAATCACATCTTTCCACGTAAGGAAACATATTTTGATCCGTCCACATAAGGACTCACATCTTTCCACGTAAGGAAACTACAATCTTTCCACGTAAGGAGACCACTCTTTCTGAATCTGTCCACGTCAGGACTAAACTTGCTTTTCTCAATCTGTCCGCGTCAGGACTAAACTTTTCCACGTCAAGAATAATCTCTTTCCACGTTAGGAATACTTCTTTTTCCACGTAAGGAACACCATCTTCCACGTAAGGAATCACCATCTTTCCACGTAAGGAAACAATTTTATCTTTCCACGTAAGGAATACATCGTCCACGTTAGGACCCATCTTTCCACGTAAGGAATAACTTGTCCGCGTTAGGACTACATCGTCCGCGTTAGGACCCACTTTTCCATGTTAGGAACAATTCTCTTCTTGATTCGTCCACGTAAGGACTCCAATCATTCCACGTAAGGAATAAACTTGCTCTTCCGCGTAAGGAACTGAAACCTCTTTTTCCACGTAAGGAATAAATTCGTCCACGTCAGGACCCATGTTTCGTCTTGATTTGTCCACGTCAGGACTCAGGTATCTTCGACCCGCTGGGGACATAAAACTTGTCCACGTCAGGACTCACATCTCCTCTGCTGAGAAAATAAAACTTGTCCACGTCAGGACTCACTTCTTCATTGGTCCCAACCCACAAACTTCTTAGCACTGACGTGACAGCGACTTTGAGGCGGACTCTACTGGGGATATCTGGAAACCAAACTACCGGATGCCTGTTCTGATGACCGGAGGCAACTTCTGAAATTCTAATTCATGAAACCCCTTGATGACAAATAACTCTGCCTGGGAATAAAGAGAAACTTATCCTGATAACTCTGTGGGGAATACTGCCGAAACTGACATTATCATCGAATGTCTCATGCCGAGATCTTGAGTGCTTGGTAATTCGTTCGAGCAAGAGCTCTCTCCACCTGCTGGGATACAGAAACCGCTTCAACAAAATAAATGCTGAAGATAATGCCAACTCCGTTGGGGATAGCCAGGTGCTACAAAATTATTCTAGCAAAATAAATGCTGGAAGAGTGAAGTCAACCTTGCTGGGAAATTGGGAACTTAACCAAGCACCTCGTTGAAGGAACACCCTGCTGGGGAATATAACTCTGTTGGGGAATAACAGATGTGTTCAGTATGATTGGAATTCGGCTGGAGAGTGAACTGATATTACAGTATTCCTGACAAAATAAATGCCTGGATGCGCAACCAACTCTGCTGGGGTGGTCTTAATCTTCGAGTTCTACTGGGAGGAAAGAACACTTGCTGAAAGGAGAGAACTCCTAGTCTGTATTTTCGCATAGCTTGTCTCTGAATCTGCAACAATTTTGGAATGGATCCTACAGTCTTTGTATCATGACAACCAGACATGGATTGCTTCTACATTTCGGACCTCGAAGGGGTGTTTCAAGAACATAACTTTCGTGCTTCTAGGGTGACCTGCCCCGGTCTCGCAACAATCTTTTGTCTCTGATCGACTGAGTCGTGGAGCACTGCTCATAGCTATGAGAGATTTGCCAAATCTTGACCTGACTGCCCCAGATTTACTGATTCTAGGATGACTGACTCTGCCTGAATTAATCAGTATAGCTTGCCCCGGTTCACGAAACATTTGGGCATTCTGCATTTTATCCTGAACAGACCTTCCACTGTAGGAATCTTTCCTGTCGGCATGCGCTTACTCGCAAGTAACACAAGTTGTTCTGCATAAAAGATATATTAAACGCAATGCATATGACAGTTTCAAAATCCAAGTCTGTTCACTGAAAAAATTTTGTGACATGTAATGAATCAATTATCAAAATGTCAGTATGAAAGCTGGTAAGAGGAACCCTTTTAGGAGTCAGAATCGACGATATCTTTGCTGACGTATGCCCTTGGACTAAACCTGTTTCAATTAGGACTTTTCGGGTTGTAACGTGGTCAGGTTCACGGTTAACAAGGAAAGATATAGGTTCAAAATTTATTTCGACCCACCCATTCTTCGTGATGTTCTCCAATCCTATGTTCAGCTAATCTGACTTCAGCGTTCACCTGTTAGAGGTGGAATGATAGGAGTGATGGTTCAGGATACCACACATTTTTGTTTTTGAGTGACAGTCATTTGCTTTTCGTCTTTGGGTATCCAGAGTCACACGACTTTGTCCTTTTCGAGGATTTGTTCTTTTCTTTGACAATCCTTTTCGTCTTTCGTTTTTTTTTTCCGTTCCCTAACTTTTTCCTGGACTGAGTATCTTTTGAGATTCTTTTGATTTTCCAGTCCAGCGGGATGCCCCTGTTTTTGCCTAAGTCATTTGTTTTCAAGTTTTTGACTTAACGGGCTTTTGGTTCTTTTCGCTTTTCGTTCTTTTTTTTTTCCGAACAAGTCGTATGACACTGGTTTGTCTGACTTTGTGTGGAATAATGTGACTGTTTCACTCTTTGTCGGCAAGGTTTAACCATTGTGGTTCTTTAGGCACGACCTATACAAGTGTGATTTATTCTCAACCGGACACTCTTTTCACGATTCGAACGCTTGGTCAAACTAACTGACACCTACCCTGCCCCGGGTTACGCTTTAGGGTTTTTCATTTTCAAAAAGAAACTCCTACTACTGGGCTCAAAGGGGTTATCAAGGGATTATCTTCCTTATACCTCCGGTGTTTATGGATTGAAACAATGCCTGTATCTCATCAACAAGTTTTTTATCCAAAAGCATACAATCGGAATATTATTCGTCATCTGTTTTCGTCATCCTCCCCAGATTCCTGCTAAAACAAGCATTAAGCATTAAAGAAAAACAAAGAGTGAACACGACTGGATTAATTCAAAACATGCATATTCATTTCGTTTATCAATATCAATTGAAAAAACAACAAGTTTTAAGAGCGAAATTTGCAATTACACAGAAAAGAAACTACAAATGCGAGGACATGAACAAGATAACATGAAAAATGTTGGTGTCTCAGAACTGGACTTTCTGCACTTTGACTTGTTGGCGAGTCAATCATCCTCAGAAGCTATCATCAGGGGTAGTCTACTGCTGTCTCGATCTTCTCTCAACGGCCCGATCAAATCTGGGAAACCTTTTCATCACCCCGGCTTTTGCTTGTCTATGGCTTTGCACCACCTTGGGGACCCTATCAGAGAAGTTAATAACCCTGCTGTCGATTAAATCTTGGACGTTATGCTTGAACGCGTGGCAACCTTCAATATCATGTCCGGGAGCCCCGGAGTGGAATTCACAGTGCCTGCTTGCATCATAGCCATCCGGCAGAGTGCCGGTTATTGGCGCCAGAGTTCTTTTCTCCACCAAGTTCAATCTTAGTAGTGTCTGTAACAAATCTGCGTACGTTGAGGGAGGCTTTTCAAACACCCTCCTTGGCTTCTTTCCCCGTGTTCTTTGTTGAGCCGGATACTGGCATCTTGTATGCTGCTGGCTTTGCTCGGACGATTCCTCAGGCTCAAGCGCTATCATCCTTAAATTCAACCCTGGCATCGGCAACTGTTGTGGACATGGGGACTTATCTTCCAGTGGCTCTGGGATATATCTCGATTCGTCTGCAACCTCTGGCGGAGAAATGGGAATGTCAGTCCCTGAAACTTTTATGCCCCCTGGTACAAACTCAATTATTTTCTCATCCAGCAAATCTTGAATCTTATGCTTAAAAGCTTTGCAGTTTGCAATGATATGCCCCGGTGCGCCGGAGTGGAAGGCACAATGGGCGTTCAGGTCATAGTCTGGTGGCGGCTGCCCTGTCAGTGGAACCAAAATGCGGGGCTCAACCAGTTGAAGTTGGAACAAGAGTTGCACCAGCTGATCATAATCCACTGGGATCTCATCAAATACTCTGTTAGAAGACCTCATCCTCTTGCCACACCTCCTTGAGTTATCCTGCAAAATCAATTGCGACTGCTGACGAGGAGAATCTTGATCTTCGAACCGTGGAGAGTGTCTCTTAAGCCTATCCTGCATGGGTAATGGTTCTTCAGACCCCTGAGGAACAGATAAGCCAGCCGCGTCTTCAGACATCTGCCCTCCTTCTCTTCTGAGTACGTTCCTTAATATTTCCGCCATCAACCCTATCTGTGCCTTCAATCGGCAGTTCTCTTCTTCTAGCGTCTCTTGATCCGAGCGCAACACTTGCATATCTCTCGTGAACTGCCCCAGCTGGCCTCGAACATCCGTTAATTCTGCTTGAACCTGTTTGATGGCTATCCCCACAAGTTGGCGTATGCGGCCTGGGAGAGAACCATGATTCTGAGCAAAGTCGGCAGCCCTATCATCAGCTCGCGCAATCAGAGGCTGCACCATGTTCTGCAACTGTTTCTGACTCTCGGCCATGGCTTCCATTACCTGTATGAGCCGTATTATGTTGTCGTGCACCTCTTGCATCTCAGTCTGATCCTGACTCATGACTTCCTAACTGCTGTTTCTGGTTGGATGCCAGGGAATTCTTCGGTCGCTAATCTTGGAGGACCTGGAAGACACATGAGATGAGATATAGTTTAATAATTACCTGTAATGCAATATGAATATGAATGCAATGCAATGTGTGTCCGTGCATTAGGGGAATTTATTCCCCGATTCTAGTGTGAAGGTGTCGGTGCAGTGACAGTGCTAACAATACAAAGATCGGAGTTGAATCACAGAAAGCCTCATATATTGCGGGGAAACCAATAAGCCAAGAATACAATATCACTGAGAGTACAATGAGAAGGCATGACCTCAACCAACAATCCTGGTGATGGTCAGCACTGTGCAAATAAAGCATACAAGTCAGTACAAGAAATGATCAAGTACTCCCATAAGCCTGATACTCTTCTAGCAACTTCTCGGTCTCTGGATGACCTGGTCTGGTAAGCAGCCCTTCAACAAGTTGGTTTCTTTTCTTAAGGACACGTCGCACGTCTCCAGCAGTTTCCTCCCATGCCCCTTCTCCGAAGCGATCCTCTAGTTTACGCTTCTGAGACACAGCTTCATCTCTGCCTTTGATGGCCTTGTTCAGTGCGTTCTGGAGACTATACCGGGTCATCACTTCTTCTTCACACTTCTTGATGCTGGACTTCAACTGCTCTTCGAGGTCGGAAATTTGCTGCTTCAACTTATCTTCCCTCTTCTTATTGTTGGTGAGCGTGGCATTCCAAGTCTTATTGCAAGAAGAGATCTCTCGGTGTGCTGCGTCGAGCGCCTTCTTTTTGGATTCCAGCATGTCATGGGAGCTTCTGAACTCTTGCCCCAGACGTTCGCGCTTCTTCCTCTCCTCAGTCAACTCAGCCCCTAGTCTGTTCACTAGCTCAATCTGCTGTTGGAAAGCATGCACGGCCTTGTTTTTCTCACTGCGTATCTAGGCTAGCTCCTGCTCTAACCCTTCGTTGATCTTCATCAAGGCTTCTTTTTCTTTCACCACTTGCTCGTAGGCCTCCCTAGAAACAGTAGTTGGCTCTGCTACCGGAATAGGAACAAGGACTGGTGCATATGGAAATGGCATCCGCAACTGACTTGCTCTCTCCTGGACCCAGACTCTGTAAGGTGCATAGGCCTGACAGTCATTCTTCCCTAGCAACGGCTTCCCTCTTCGGTTAATACGCGTCCAGGCATGCTGCAGCTTAGCCAATAACTCTCCCTTCAAATCTCCGGTGAAGTACAGAGATTCCTGTACTTCTTCCTCTTTTGGCGGGTTCTTCAGCGCATATCCGAACTGACGGACCAACAGCGATGGGTTGTAGTTGATACACCCTTTTCTTCCAATCAGCGGCACATTAGGGTACCCAAAACAACTGAATATAAGCTCAGATCCCAACAGATCTCTATCAAACCACTCGACGTCTTCGGAAGATAGCCTCATCAGGCGCTCTGACCAGCTAGCTGTGGTTGCACTTTCCACAAAAGATCCCTTCATGGGAAGATGACTCTTGAACCACATATTCAACAAAGGAGCACAGCAGTAAACAACCTTTCCCCTTCTGTTTTCATTCTTGTAGTGCAAGGAGTGGTAGAAGTCTCCGATCAACGTGGGCACTGGATTGCCGGCAGCAAACAGATGGAAAGCGTCCAAGTCTACGAAATTGGGCAAGTTAGGAAACAACACAATCCCATAAATGCATAGAGCCAAAATAGCATTGAAAACCACCCAACATCCGCTCTTGGCATACTCCTGAGCTTTGCCAACCAAGAAGTCAAGAGAGAAACCTGAAACCCCAAGCCAAGAAGTCACTAATAGTTCTGCAGCGTCCATATGCAAGGCTTTGGCTAAGTCCTCCAACTTGGGTTCAGCAGCAGAGTGAATAAAGGGAACCTTGTTCTGCACGGGTAACTCAGTAAACTCCACATACTCCTCAATGGTGGGCCCTAGAATGAAGTCAGCAAACGTGAAACATCTCAATGCAGGGTCATAGAACTGCATCAAGGTATATAGCCCGTTCATCTCATCAGCAGTGGGCTTGCAGACTAATCTCAGTAATCTCCCATGACTCATTCTGAAGCTTCTCCTAACCTCCTCATCAGCAAGAGATATCAGACCAAGCAAAGGAGTAATATCAGGTGTAGGCAGCTTATATGCAACTGTTTTCCTCAAACTAGCCATAATCAATACTCGGAAGTCTGGGCACTAGAACCGGAGGATATGCAAATGCACCTGCAGCACAGACACACGTTAATGGGATGCAATGAAAATGAGTATGCAACCAATGCAATGCAAATAACATGCAACAGGGACCAAATGCCGTAGCTGGATAGCCTGAACCATATTAAGAGGTCTCAGATAGCCTCTATAGAAGTCCTCAAACCTTGGTCTCAAATAGACCTAAAACAAAGCTCCAACAACGGTCTCTGACAGACCCCAAACCATAACTCTAACTGGTCTCTGACAGACCTCATATCATATCTCCAACTGGTCTCTGACAGACCTCAGAACCCTCCAACTAGTCTCTGACAGACCTCAGAACTCTCCAACTGGTCTCTGACAGACCTCAGAACTCTCCAACTGGTCTCTGACAGACCTCAGAACTCTCCAACTGGTCTCTGACAGACCTCAGAACTCTTCATAAATACCCAGGATCTCTGATCAAGAAATAACCGGTAGTCTGAAGGTCTAGTTACCTGCATATCCCCAAACCCTCTCACAGGTGGATGTCCTAGTAACTGACAAAGGTACGGCATCCTATGCGGTCGTCGGCGTCACAGACTTTCAGGGTTGATGATACGATTCCCAGAAGGAGTGGCATCATCAAATCCTAAAGAGGCCTCACTTAGCCAACTTCCAAATGATCGGTTCCCGGAGTCGACAATTCAGCTGACCAACAACCCCTTCGACCCAAAGGGTAGAAAAAGAAGCCAACCAGAAGAACCTCGTCCGAGTGTAGATTTCATGAGACACTAATGCAAGCAAAGCCGGCACGCGCCCACTACTTTCTACTCTAATTCTAGGTGCACTCAAGCCCAGGTTCGGCTTATCTCTCAATCATAGAACCACCCATCACACCCCAATACAGCAGTAATAATCAATATATATAATACTGAAAATAAAGGTCAGAAATATAAATCCATACAAAATCCTCGACGGGAAAACAAGCGTTAGGATTGACTCTCTTAAGGGACGTTGGATCCCAAATGCATAAGAACTATCGCAGTCCTTAGCAACCAGGGGACGTTGGATCCCCAGCAGAGTCGCCAGCTGTCGCTACTGCGAAAATCGGCGCCGGCTGAACAGAAGAGTCGCCACCGTGCGTTATTTATCCCACGGGAGGGAAAGGAAACGCTCAGAGTAAACCTCGCACAACACGGGAAAGGTATGGTCGTCGCAACCAAAACCTGGATTCGGGAGTCGGTTACGCAAGGGGAAGGTATTAGCACCCCTCACGTCCGTCGTACTCGACGGGATCCACGCTTGTTTTCGGGTATGGATTGTTATTCTATCTACTCTAATGGTCAGGGGGTTAAAAAGAAAAGAAAATGACTCGGCAAAGTATCGCACTTTATGCCTACGTATTCCCGTCTGGAACGAGAAATCAGAGTCAACGTAGTTCGCCTACCTACAGGAAAAGAGGGGAAGGTTGCTCGCTAGGATATCGCATCCTATGCCTACGTACTTCCACACTGCATGGAAGATCAGAGCAAACGTAGTTCGGGCCACGTACGACACAAGCTTGTCTTGATTGATTTTATTCCTTCTGAAAAAGGTTTTTCTGATTAATAGTCCAAGCGGACAAAAATGACGTCTTGATGAGTTCACATTCTTTTACGGAAGAAGTGTCTTTTATTGTGTTTGAAATCTTATTGTGTTTTTCTGTTTGTTTTGAGAAAGAAGAGACAGAACTCTAACCTACGGTTACGAAGGGAATCAAACTAACCTAATGTTATCATGCATGGGTTAAGACCTAGTGTCTATCATGCTCCTCTCTTGCGCAGAGAGAAACAGAGATCCTAAGGGAATAGACGGAAACAGAAACAATATCAGATATATACAATAAAACAGTAAAATTCATGGATGCAACAATACAAGCGAGGCAAGGGAGTCCCACTCAACCTCGAACCTAGAAAACAATAGGCAAAAGTGAACAGACTTCACTTTCAACCCAACAGGGTAAACAGCAAACAATACAGTCCAGAAAACCAATCAATACATCAGAAATGAAATACAGCAAAAATAAACAGCCACAGCAGCTCTGCATCACACCAGTCTTCAAGTCATCTCCACTCAGCTACAAGCTTCAGCAAGCATCACCCTCCATCTCCACAGCCTTCAAGCAAGGTCTTGATCATCAGTATTCCATCTACAGTGGCTTTTCTTCAAGTCTCAATCTCCAGGAGGAATATCAGTCAACCAGATGAAGTGAATGAACGTTAGACAGTCAATTACCTACCAAGGGTGGTTCATCAACTGTTAACATTAAACAGACAGTTTTCTCTCAAAAGTTCTATCTTTCAAATACATTCACTGATCCTTCCAAAGGAAGGAGGTGGATATTTGAAAGAGACTTTGAATCATAGAGAAAGGATGGATGCAGACAAGGCATCCCATGTTTGAGAAACAAGCTTTCTAATCTAGAGCTCTGCCTAGCTCCTAAACCCTAATCTCCTCAACAGCTGCTAGCAGGAATCTCCTCTTCAACTCTGGAAGTTGGTCTTCAGCATCTGGATCTCCAATGGCTTCATCATCACAGGTATCCAGCTCTCCCAATCCCCAAGCAATCCCAATACCCATACAGACAGACAATAATTCCCCAGAGGGCACACCATACCAGTCAATCAAATAAAGACAGTAATATACTAATAGCAGTAGGGGAATCCTAATGATTTCTAAGGGATCTAATAACTACCCATAGTCCCTATAGTCCCATAGCTAAAATATTCAATCTCTAAGTCCTAAGGGAAATGAACTAATTCACCTAAGTTGTCTCTTAAACCCTAATTTTGTTCATGTTGTTCACACCTAAACTAAACACCTAAAATTGAGTCTTAAAAATGTGAACTAAATTGTATATACAAGTTGGATGTCTAAACTAAACAACCTAAAAAGAATGGATTAAAAATGTTAAAGCAACTATTAGAACAAAAATTAACAAATTTAAGTATCAAACTAAACTTAACAAAATGCTATTTACAAGAAAAATGCATGAAAAATATTAAACAAAAATAAAATGCCAATTTTATTATTTCATATTTTTCTAGACAGAATAATGGACCTATAGCAAAAAGAACCAATTAAAACAAGCCATTTTCCATTTTTTTAATGATTTTTTGAAGATGCTGAAAATATAAAGGAAATTAAAAACCAAAAAACATGAATGAAAGGGGAAGGGGGTGAGAAAAGTAAGGCGCTCTAGTTGATTTGCTGTTGGGCCCAGGAATATGGGGGTGCGTGTAGCAGTATGGCAAGGCCCAGTCACTAATCAGAAACGAAAAAAAAAAAAAAAGAGAAATACGCGCGGGGGGTGTGCCTGAGTAATTTTTCACGTTCAATTTCCAATTGGGCCTGATGGTGGGGGGTGTGGATAGCAGTCTTAATAAGCCCATATGAATCAGAAATTCAGTTAAAAAATAAAAGAAAAATGGAAAACTCGTGGGGTGCATTAAGCAAGTTTTTCATGTTATTCTTCCAAATGGGCTTACACACGGGGGTGTGTATAGCACTTGGGCTTAAGCCCAGACCAAAGTCATTCTATCTCTCACACGCATGGGAGGGGGGGGGGGTGAACAAGTAAACCAGGGGGTGAATCTAAGCAAATCCATTTTGGGCTTTGACCCAGTCTAAAACCCTAGTCCAACTTAATGATCAACTAAACCAACTTCTCCTCTAACAAGTCTGAACACTGTTCATCATCTAAACCTAATACGCCGCTCGCACCTTCTTCCTCCTCTCTCTGACCTATTCTCAAGAATCCTCAAACACACTCACTCAGATTAATCTCCACCAACTAACACTAAACCACAACTCTCAAAACCAGAAACCCTACATCCGTGCATGAACAACAATGGAGATTGTGAAAAGGGAACAAACCTGAGACAATGAGGTTCTTGGATCTCTTGAAGGCTCAACGAAGGTCGCCGCGAGAGAGAAGAAGATTCTGATGTTTTCTTGACTGTTGAAGGAGCTCGTGGAGGCCTTGAGGGAAGCGTTGAAGCTCGTTCGAATTTTTCTGGACAAACAGTGAAGAACTCAACGAGTTCTATGAAGATCTGGAAAGAAAAAAAATTCAAGAACCGATGAAGATGATGATTCCGAAACTGATAGATCTTGAAGGTCTTTGGAGTTGCTTGGATGTTCTGAGGAAGATCTTCAAAAGATCTTTGAATATCTTGACGAGGGATGACGAACCACGAGGATCTTCTTCGAAAGTTGTTAACGGATCGTGTTCGTTGGTTGTTGGAGGTTTCTGGAAATTCCAGATGAACGATGAAGGTTGGACTTTGAAGATCGATGGAGATTTGATGATCTGGAAAATTGTATGAAGTTTCCGGCGGTGTTTAGATTTTCCGGTGAGGTAGTGATGAAGGTGGACGGAGGAGGAAGGGAGGAGAACGAGGTGTTGCTGGGAGTTTCTGAGTTTTTTGCAGTTTCCGGCGACCTTACCGGTCTCCGGCAACTGTTACGGCGGAGGGAAACGTCCGGGCCGGCGGCTGCATGGCCGGCGATTGGGGCTCCGGTGAGAAGTTGGTGGAGACAAGTGGCAGAAGTTAGTGGGGAGGTTGATTGCATGTGCTACGCGTGGCGTGCGTGGAGAGAGAGTGGAGAGTCTGAAGGGTGAGGTGGCAGCGTGATAGCGTGTAACGTGGGGTCCCTCGAGCCTTACACGTGTACTGCTGAACTTTATAGGACTTGATTTTCCTGGATCGTTCTGGAAAATTCTGGAACTTGCTGGAAAAATTCTGGACGAAAATGCATAACTTGGGCCTCCAAAACACCACTGGGCCCAATACGAAAATCATCACAAAAACTCAGAAAAAAAACTGAATTAAGACCAAGATTAAAAACCTAATTAACTAAACTAAACTCAATTAATTTCTATTAATTAACAAACTCTAACAAATCCACTAATCTAAAACTCTAATAAAACCTATATTAAAATTTTATTAAATTCCTAATAACATCTAATAAAAACTATTAAAAGAAAAAATCTATTTATCTCTATATTAAAAAAGCTATTAAATTCTATACTATTTAAAAGAAAATTATTATATTCTATAAATCCAAAACAAAAATCTATAATAATTCTATATCTAAAAAAAAACTATATGCTTCTATCAAAACCAATTAATATCTAATATATTCTAAAAACTATTAAAAATATTAAAACCTATTAATATTCTATATCTAAAAATATATTCAAAAATTCAATTAATATTCTAAAAGAAAAAGCTATTAATATTCTATAAAATTCTATATTATCCTAAAATGATTAAAAATCTATTTAAACCCTAAAAATGACCAATAAAATCCAGGAAAATCACCATAATTCCCAGAGGGACAAAAATAGCACCGAACGACACATAACACCGCGGGAGCGCATCAAAATAGCCGGTAAAAATAAACGGGCACCGAAATATCCCAAAAATACGATTCTACCTATCTGAACTGATTAAAAGCACCTGAGACGCGAGACGAGAGCTGTGATCCCGATAAAATCAAAACAAATGAAAAATGCACTGTATGCGATATGCAGATGCGAATGCGGTCATGCGTCGAAACATAGAACCAGATACGAGACCCGGTTGGTCAAATTTTGGGGTACAACAGTGTCTCTTTACAATTGTTATTTGTTTACTCTTGTTCTTAATTAATGCTTGAACATATATTTATGTCGTAAACATCGTCTTCGACATCTAATATCTGATACTAGAATTTCAATTGGTATCAGAGCAGGCATCCTGCTCTGGTTCTGGGTGAGTTATAGGGACGATACTTTCTGGTACCATGGAAAAAGAAGGAGGATTTGTGAACAGACCACCTGTTCTAGACAGGAGTAGTTATGACTATTGGAAACCTCGGATGGTTGCCTTCTTAAAATATCTGGACAGTAAGGCATGGAAAGCTGTCATAAAGGGATGGGAACATCCTGTGATTACTGATAAAGATAGAAAGGCTACCTCTGAATTAAAGCCTGAGAAAGAATGGACAAAGGAAGAAGATGAACTGGCTCTAGGAAACTCCAAGGCCTTGAATGCCTTGTTCAACGGAATTGATAGGAACATATTCAAATTGGCGAACAACTGTAAGATTGCTAAAGAAGCATGGGAGACACTAAATACTACGCATGAAGGCACATCCAAGGTAAAAATGTCTAGACTTCAACTACTCACAACTAAGTTTGAAAACCTGAGAATGAAAGATGATGAAAGCATACATGACTTTCATATGAATATTCTTGAAATAGCCAATGCTTCAAATGCCTTAGGTGAAAAGATGTCAGAAGAAAAGCTGGTAAGAAAAATTCTCAGATCTCTTCCCAAGAGATTTGACATGAAAGTAACTGCTATAGAGGAAGCACAAGACATCTGCAAGATGAGAATTGATGAACTCATTGAGTCTCTTTTAACCTTTGAAGTAGGAATAAGTGACAAAGCTGATAAGAAAAAGAACATAGCTTTTGTGTCAAATACTGAAAGTAGAGAGGATGAATCTGATGAGGATACAAATGATAGTTTATCAAATGCCATAGTTCTGCTTGGAAGACAATTCAACAAGGTAATGAAAAGAATGGGTATAAAGACAAGACCAAATGTCAAGAACATCTCTCATGACATCAGTAGGTCGAATGATGCAGGAAGAAGAACTAGGACTGAAGAAAAACCCACAAACAACAAAGGAATACATTTCCATGGGTGTGAAGGTTTTGGTCACATCAGATCTGAATGCCCAACCTATCTCAAGAAACAAAAGAAAGGTCTAGCTGTCTCATGGACTGATGAAGACTCTGACAGTGATATTGAAGAAGAATCTGCCAAACATATAATTGCCTTGACTGGAAGATACTATTCTGATGAAGACTCCAGTGAAGATGAATTGACATTTGAAGAGCTTGCAGCTTCCTACAAGGAATTGTGCCTCAGAAGTGAAGAGGTATTCCAACAAGGTGAAAAACAGAAGAAACTCATCATCAAACTGAAGACTGAAAAGGAGGAACACCTGACAACTATCAAGGAGTTGAATGATGAAGTTGCTGAACAGGTTAAGACTATCACTAAGTTAAAAGATGAAGTTGCTCAACTGACTTCTCAACTTGACCAAATGGGAAAGTCTGTTAGAATGATGAATAGTGGTACCAAAACCTTGGAAGAGATTCTTCAATCTGGCATAAGAACGGGAGACAAGACAGGGTTAGGATTCAATAATCCTGCCTCTCATCATAAGTCTTCTAGATCAAAGCAAAAGATGTTCCATCAAATGTCTCAACATCACGACAGGAAACAATCCAGCCAACTAAGGAAATTCCAAAGATGGAGATGTCATCACTGTGGTCGCTTTGGTCACATAAAGTCATTATGTTTCAAACTACATGGATATCCAAATTCTACTACTTAGACAAGACCTAACCATAACACTCACTCCTCTAGGAAGCAATGGGTTCCCAAGGCTCCTTCTACAAGGCAATGGGCGCCTAAAACTGATACTGCATGCTTCATAGCTCATATGTCTCTAAAAGTCTCTACTAAGGAAGATTGGTACTTTGACAGTGGGTGTTTAAGACACATGACAGGGATCATAAAGCTGTTAGTGGACATGAAACCTCACTCAACCAGCTATGTGACCTTTGAAGATGCAGCCAAAGGTGAAATTCAGGGAGTTGGAAAGTTAAACTACTCAAGAACACATGATCTTGACAATGTTTTGTTAGTCAAAGGATTAACTGCCAACCTGATTAGCATCAGTCAACTGTGTGATCAAGGTATAAATTTCTACTTCACTAAACTTGAGTGTTTGGTTACTAATGAAAAGGGAGAGCTGATCATGAAGGGAGTCAGGTCCAAGGACAACTCTTATCTATGGGCCTTTCAGGACTCAAAATGTGCTCTTGCCAAAGAAGATGAAGTGAGACTATGGAATCAGAAACTCGGGAATTTGCATCTAAAAGGAATGAAGAAAATCATATCTATGGAAGTTGTCAAAGGTATTCCTAAGCTAAAGATTGAAGAAGGAAAATTTTGTGGTGAATGCCAAATAGGAAAACAAACAAGGATGTCACACCAGAAGATCCAACATCTCACTACCTCTAAAGTGTTGGAACTTCTCCACATGGACTTAATGGGACCTATGCAGGTGGAGAGTCTTGGTGGAAAGAAGTATGCTTATGTTATTCTGGATGACTTTTCAAGATACACCTGAGTGAATTTTATAAGAGAAAAATCTGAAGTGTTTGATGTGTTTCAAGACCTGTATCAGAAACTTTAAAGAGAAAAGGAAAGTAAAGTTATCAGAATCAGGAGTGATCATGGGAAGGAATATGAAAATCAAAAGTTTGCTGAATTCTGCTCCTCCGAAGGAATTAATCAAGAATTCTCTTCTCCTATTACCCCTAAAAAAATGGAGTTGTGGAAATAAAGAATAGAACTATCCAAGAATCATCCAGAGCAATGATCCATGCTAAGAAACTGCCTTACCATTTATGGGATGAAGCCATGAACACTGCCTGCTATGTTCATAACAGAGTAACCTTAAGAACAGGAACTATGACCACACTGTATGAAATTTGGAAAGGAATAAAACCCACTGTCAAATTTTTTTATGTGTTTGGAAGCAAGTGCTACATACTCTCAGATCATGATCATAGAAGAAAGATGGATTCTAAGAGTGATGAAGGTATATTCTTGGGCTACTCTACCAACAGTAGAGCCTATAAAGTGTTTAAATCCAGAACTAAGACCATGATGGAGTCTATTAATGTTGTTATAGATGACATGCATAAGGAGATTGATGTCCTAGAAGATGTTGGAACATCCTTTGACATCTCAGCTGAGTCTGAAGACAGAAACAATGATTCTAACCCTACAATCATTGAATCTGAACCTGTTAACAAAGGACCATCCACCAGAGTGCAGAAAGACCATCCTATGGATCTCATCATAGGTGATCCAAATAAAGGGGTAACCACTAGGTCTAGAGAAATTGTTTCAAGCTCTTGCTCTGTGTCCAAGGTTGAGCCTAAAAATATCAAGGAGACTTTAACTAATGAATTCTGGATAAATGCCATGCAAGAGGAGTTGGGTGAATTCAAGAGCAATGAAGTTTGGGACCTTGTGCCAGGGCCTGAAGGAACAAACGTGATTGGAACCAAATGGGTTTACAAGAATAAATCTGATGAAAAGGGAGTGGTTACTAGGAACAAAGCCAGATTGGTTGCTCAAGGATACACACGGATTGAAGGGGTTGATTTTGATGAAACTTTTGCTCCTGTAGCTAGACTTGAATCCATCAGACTCCTTCTGGGAGTTGCTTGCATCCTGAAAATCAAGATGCTTCAAATGGATGTCAAAAGTGCCTTTTTAAATGGTTACCTAAATGAAGAAGTTTATGTGGAACAACCTAAGGGCTTTATTGATCCAACCTTTCCTAATCATGTATTTAATTTGAAGAAAGCTCTGTATGGCCTAAAGCAAGCTCCTAGAGCATGGTATGAAAGATTAACAGAGTTTCTTGTTGATAATGGATATAGAAAATGTGGCATAGATAAGACCTTCTTTATCAAGGAAGAAGAGGGAAAACTCATGATTGCTCAAATCTATGTTGATGATATTGTCTTTGGTGGGATGTCAGATGAGATGGTTCAACATTTTGTGCAGCAAATGCAATCTGAATTTAAAATGAGCCTTGTTGGGGAATTAACCTACTTTCTTGGGCTACAAGTCAAACATATGGAATAATCCATATTTCTATCTCAGAGTAAGTATGCCAAGAACATTGTTAAGAAGTTTGGAATGGAAAATGCCAGCCACAAAAGAACTCCTGCACCTACCCATCTAAAACTGTCTAAAGATGAAAAAGGAGTTAATGTGGATCAAAGTCTGTACAAAAGCATGATAGGGAGGTTGTTATATCTTACAACAAGCAGACCTGACATTGCTTTTGTTGTGGGAGTTTGTGCCAAATATCAAGCAGAACCCAAGATTAGTCACATTAATCAAGTCAAGAGAATTTTGAAGTATATCAATGGGACAAGTGAATATGGGATGTTGTACACTCATGGATCTGGGTGTGTGCTATCTGGATATTGTGATGCTGATTGGGCTGGAAGTGCCGATGACAGGATGAACACATCTGAAGGCTGCTTCTTTTTGGGAAACAACCTCATCTCGTGGTTTATCAAGAAACAAAAATGTGTATCCTTGTCTACTGCAAAAGCGGAATACATAGCTGTTGGGAGTAGTTGCTCTCAACTTGTGTGGATGAAGCAGATGCTTACAGAATATAATATCACACAAGATGTCATGACATTATACTGGGATAATCTGAGTGCTATAAATATCTCCAAGAATCCTATTCCACATAGCAGAACTAAGCACATTGATATTATACATTTTATTAGGGAGCTTGTTGAAAGAAAAATCGTTATCTTTGAGCATGTCACTACAGAAAATCAGTTGGTTGATATTTTTACCAAAGATTTGGATGCAAATTAGTTTGAGATTTTGAGAGGAAAGTTAGGGATTTGTATTTATGAGGATTTATAGCAATTACTGCTGAGAGGGATTTTTGCTCTTAAAAGATGTTTTTCCCCTAAAATAGAGATGTTCCAACATCCCTCTTTATTGCATAGCACGCCCTTGTCTACTCAAACACGCTATCCCACTCAAACTTTTCCCTCCAACTGCCCCTTCAACTACCACACCTCCACTACTTTTCAGATTGCCTCCCACTCTCTGCGTCTCCACCACATTATAGCATATTCTCCTCTAAAACTCTCTTCTCTCAGGAAAATCAAGACGTCTCTCAAACGTGATGCTACTTCCTCAAAAACTTCCCAATCTGATGCTCGCCCCATGAACATATCATTCGAAGATATACTTGACATAACCCCTCTCTCCATGGTTCCTGGTCCTGTAAGTGAAGCCCCCAAGACCACACCACCACATACAAACGAGTCCCAACAAACTTCCAAAGACAATACTTCTGGAACTGCTACTGACAACATTACAAGAATGAAGAACAAAGAAGGTACTGCTTATGTTGATAAATTAATTAGAGAACTTGTCACTAAGACTCTCTATGGGGGTCATAGTGTGCATGGTATTTCCACCCCTCTTTCTCGCATAAATCCATCTCCTAGTTCTGATGATAACCTAGGAAAGGATGCTGAAAAACCCTCCACTAATGACAACCCTGACACTGAGAACTTGGACAGGCTTGCTAGTTCTGTGCTTCATGATGTGAACGAAGATGATGTTGCTGGTCTGAATGTTGATATGAATGATGCACCAAAGTGTTATGCTTCAACCAAATAAAAGATCAAACCTCTGACAATGTAGTGGATGTTGAAGATGTGCCCTCTGATGATGAACTTATAAAAAATCTTGCCCCAGGAATTGCTAAAAGACTGAAGACAAGAAAAGGAAAGGTTGTGCTTGAGGAATCCCCTTCCAAAAGCCAGAAGAAGAAGACCCCTGTTGGACCCCCTAAAGCTTGGAGCAAGGTTTCTCCTGCTTCCAAAAAGAGAAAAGTCAGGTTGGAAAACATTGACTCAGATGAAGATGTTGTAAAGGATGTTCCTGACATTACTCATGTGAAAAAATCTACTGCCAAGAAGACTCAAAGGCTGGTGCCTACTGCACCTCTTGACAATGTTTCCTTTCACTCTATCAACAATGTGACAAAGTGGCGATATGTGTATCAACAGAGGATTGCTCTGGAAAGGGAGCTGGGTAAAGATGCACTGGACATCAAGGAAGTCATGGATTTAATCACTGAGGCTGGCCTACTCAAAACTATCACTGGCTTCTCCAAGTGCTATGATGGGCTGGTTAAAGAGTTTATTGTGAATATTCCTGAATCCATTACAAATAGGAATAGCAAGGATTATATAAAGGTGTTTGTTCGAGGAAAATGTGTGAAGTTTTCCTCTTTGGGGACTAATAGATTCCTGGGACAATCGAATGATGGTGAAGAAGAGATGACTGTCTCTGACAACCAGGTGTGCAGAGTCATCACTACTAACCAAGTCAAAGCATGGCCTTCAAGAGGTAAGCTCTTAGATGGGAAACTCAGTGTCAAGTATGCCATCCTTCACAGGATTGGTACTGCAAACTGGGTTCCCACCAATCACACTTCTACCATCTCTGTAGGACTTGGGAGATTTATCTATGCTGTAGGTACTAAGACTGATTTTGATTTTGGCTTATACATTTTTGATCAAATCATGAAGCATGCTACCACTAGTGCCATAAAGTTTCCTATTGATTTTCCTTCCCTCATTTGTGAAATTATTCTGAATCAACACCCTGGTATTCTTAATACTAATGATGTCGCATGCAAGAGGGAATATGTGTTGTCCCTTCATTATAAGCTGTTTACTGGAAGACATGTCCCTGACATCTACTGAAAAAGCCTCTACTTCAAGGGAAAGGATAATTTCAAAATTGAAGGAAACCTGAAGGGAACTAGGGGATACGATTAGTGCTGCTACGGCCAGAAAAATTTAGTTGGAATCCTTAATTCAGTGCCTTGAAAGTGAAGATAATGTTGTTAATGATGATGCTACTAGTGAAGAAGATGGCGAGGCTGGGTCTGGAAAGGAATCTGAGGATGGTAGTGTTGATGTGCCAACTGATACAAAAGATATTGTTGCAAGTTCCGAGTATGATGATGAAGATTAAGCTGTCTGCTTTGTTATTGGGGTTTTTTTGTTAATTGCTTTGTCTGCCTTGGTAGAAGGAACTTTGTTTTTGCACTTCATGTGATTTTGGGATAGTATTGGGTCTCTATTCCCCTAACTCATCTTGATTCTAACATTATGATATATTATGCTATCTCTTAGCTTTTGTTCTTAAATTTATGGCTAAAAAGGGGGAGAAGCTTGGTCTGCATACAGCTTGGTATATACAGTTTGGTATATGGTTGTGGCAGGTGTGTAACTGATTGGAAGATGATGGTTGTTGATGCTGTTGCTCTGTTTGTTCTGCCTGGAAGGTGTTGTTTGGGCTGTTTATGTGTTTTTGTCCTACTGGTTGCTGATTGTTGAAGCTGTTTTGTTTGTGTGTTTGGGCTGTTGTTTGTATGTGACCTTGCATTTGCTGAGGGGGAGATGCATTTGTTGAGGGGAGTTTTGCAGAGTCTTTATTCCTGTTATTTCTTGGTTTTTTTCTGCTGTGCTCTGTGTTGGTTCTAAAACTCTTGTGATCTATTTATGTTTTAGCCAAAATTTTCCGAAGGGGGAGTTTGTTAGTTCCTGATTGGCAGACATTTCGGTAAAACTAGGTGTAATCACAAGATATCCTACATGATATCATGACATTTGTTTTTCAAGGTTATGCAGGTAGCTTTGTATGTTATAGCAGGACTTATCGCATGATGTCCTGACACTTATGAACAAAACATTTTGTATGAATGTGTTTGTTTGTCTATCTCTTATGTACTAACTTGTTACACTGATCTGGTGTAAATCTGCAAGTTTTTTTGGTGTTATGCAAAGGCGTTTTGGATTCGCTTTTGAGGATCGTGTGGAGCTATTCTCAGAAGATAATGTTGGAGATTTGAAGAGTGATTTGATTGGATCTGATTGATCAAATCAAATTTGTTTCTTTGATACGAATTATGAAGATTGATCTCTTCACAAATCTGCTGTTACTTTTGCCACAGCCCAAGCCCATTCAGTACTGCTATTTAAGGATGTACAAACCCTAGCTTTGTGATTATAGAAACTAGGATTAAAAGTGTATGCATTTGTGTAAGGTTTAGCTCTCGTGTGTTTTTAGTTTGTGTGTTATTCACTCATTATCTAATGTGTGAATTGGACTAAGTTTTGAATTGTAATTTGTTCACTCAAAGCTTGTAAGCAAGAGTGTATTGTACTTGATTGAAGCTTTTAAGCAAGATCAAGTTGTGACTTTGAAGAGTGTCTTCTAAACTCTTCTCTTTTTGTTGTTGTTATCACTGTTTTGATTGAGGGGGAGTGAGAGGTGTCTCTTATCTAGGCGTGTCCTAGGTAGAAATTGCAAGGGTAGAGATTAGGTGAGAAGATGGTAAACTAGAGAGAGTCTATTGTATATCTTGAAACTAATTCTACTTAGTGGATTTCCTTCCTGGCTTGGTAGCCCCCAGACGTAGGTGTGTTTTCACCGAACTGGGTTAACAATTGCTTGTGTCTCTTTACAATTGTTATTTGTTTACTCTTGTTCTTAATTAATGCTTGAATAAATATTTATTCCGTAAACATCGCCTTAGACATCTAATATCTGATACCAGAATTTCAGAATGAACAAAGGTAAATGAGCAATACCTGTAGTAGTCAGCAACATAACATTTAGGTTGTTTTTTTATGTTCCAAATGTATGTGATTACATGACAGCATGGTATTCCAGATAGATCCCACTATCTACATGAACATGTTTCATTTTTTAGATTTACACAATAGGTCTCAATTCCATTGGTCACACAAAAAAATGGAGAGATCATCATCTCCATGCTATGTTGGAATCCAACCTTATTCATGTTTTTTACTCTTCTCAAGTACAAGTTGGATTTTAGGGCATATAACACCCTCATACCCTTGTAACATCTCCTTTTTCTTTGTGATCCTCTTTGTTATATAATGTTTGATTCCCTCTAATAATGTGATTATTGGTTTGTCTTTACATTAGCATCACCCTTATTAACTTCTAGATTAACATCACCCTCATTAACTTCTACATTAGCATCATGCTCACTAACATTAGGCTCAGTAACATTATTCTCACCAACATTATTCTCACTAACAGTTGGCTTACTAACATAAATGTCACTAGCTTTACCCTGATTAAAACTAGTACATTCTACCTCATCCTCATCAATGTAATTTTCTAGTTCATTTGTATCCACTATCTCAGGTGGGTCAGATACCTTATGCTCCACATATATATCCATAAGCTCACGTCCTACAACATCTTTGGCAAACACCAACACATCCTTATCATTAGTTAATGGTCTAAGTCCACGTGCAAAACTATAGACAGAGTTCCAATACCACAAACATTTTATGTCTATATAACCCTCACTTTTAATTAAATTCTCCAAACCCATATAGTTTATAAAACCGTCATCCCATCCCCAATTCATCTCAATTACCTCTCTACCAACATACCACTTAACAGGTTCAGAAACTAGTTTTCCCATATAGTGTATTCTTAACCTAACCTTATTACTCTAACTTGGCCTAAAAAAATATTGCATACATATAAAAATAACATCAGAATAATTTAACACAACAAGGTGGACCACAACAAAATATTAAACAAACAAGTTGAGGCAAACATGGTGGTCCATACGAAGAAAGGAACAAACATAACACGGGGACATGCTGACCCTACAAAAGGAACACGAAAACATACCCTAAACAAAATATGACTTGTCCACTAGACATCTTCGCAAATCCAAGCAATGACGTTGGTTTGAGTGGAATTTAGGGAGAAACATGGGGTTGTTCTTCTTCACAATACCAAACAGTTTCATATTCTTTTCTACTTCGCTTCTTCTTCGCATCGTTTAGGGTTTTTTTAGGTGAAAACTTAGAAACCTAATTTCTGAAACGTGAACAATGAGTTTAAAGAAGAAAACCAATTTTTAATGTTATAAAATGATTTACATAATTAAATGATTATTTGGATCCACAATGGCGTTGTCACATCATTAATGACATTGCCATGTGATAAAAAAATTGAGGGGGGCCATGGAAATCCTAAGTGAGGCAAACTTTAAGGACCAAAAAGCTGGTTTTTAAAATGGGGGAACTAAATGTTAAAGAACTTCAAAATAGGGGGAGAAAAAAATGCATTTAAGTCTTAGTTTTTTTTAAAAGATCTAGATTAATGAAAGATAATGATGCATGAAGAAGAGTGTTTTTTTTTCTTCGTAAACTCAGATCTGACAAGCAAATTTAAGAAAACACAACTGATAATTTTTTTAATAATAACCTGTTTGTTTGTACTTCAAAGCAAAAGTTTTGAAGGTACCATAAACATGAGCATGGTAAATGTTATGGTAAATGTTGAAGAACAATGTGAAAAATTTAAGAGCATAAAAAGGAGAATTGAAGAGATTTTTTTAAAAAAATTAAATATCAAAAAATAAGATTAAAGAGAATTTAATTTTGAGGAAAATGAAAAACAATCCCTAATTGAAGAACAAATGGTAAATCACATTTGGACCTTTGGCCTCGCTATTCATCCACGTCGTCATAAGATAACCTTTTTTTTCTCTCTATAATTTGACGGAAGAGACCACGTATACTAACCAAAGTAAAGTTAAGAAACTAACTTATAATTTTTTATAATTTCTTTTAATTAATAGACTAAAATGTAAAATTAAATTAAAAAACTACTAATTATACCTAATAAAAATGTTGTGGACGAAAAATATTTAAAAAACCATAATTAAAATTATTTTTTTAAAAGACTAAAATCAAATTATAATATATTTATGAAGACCTCACATATCTAACTTAACTTGATCAATTCTAACACTTTAAACCAGTAACAAATTTTCTTTATTTAGAAGTTATTTGAAGAAGAACAAAATAAATATAATTTGAAATTAAAAGGTAAAGTTATAATTGTACCAAAAAAAAAAAAGGTAAATTTATATTTAAAATTTTCTTTTTATTGTATAGTATAATTTAATACGTGGAAGGGAGGAATAACTAATTTTCAAAGATGAGTTGCCCCTGGAATATATGGATATAAAATGCGATCTCACGCCGGTATCAGAGCTGAGAAAGAAATTCAAGTGCCATTTCTTTCTTTCACATTTCTCCATCAAAATCATCATCCCTCCCCATCACGATCCTCTTCCTTTTCGTACTCACATCATAAACCTACATTTTCAAATCCTTCTCGTGATTCCTTTCCATTTCCCATTTTCATCGTTCTTATCCAACAACCATTAATACCGTTGCCATAATTTCTCTCTGTTATACACATTAATACAATCATCAACAACGTGATTTTAATCATTTTTATCCTAGATTCATTCCGATTCGGAAACAGAAACTTATTAACCGTTTATAATTTTTGAAATTTTTGCATATATTTATATGATCGGTAAGAAGGAGATGAAGGAAGTGATTGAAGAAGAGAAAATCAGGAACAGTCAAACGGCGACAATATCAAAATCTGCTCCTTCTTCTTCGCGTTCATCTTTTTCATGTGAAAGAGAATACAAAGTTCGTGATGTTCGAGATGGAATGAAATCATCAAGAGCAAGCAGATTCAATCTGCTAGAGAACGAGTTAGGGTTAAAGAGTAGTTGGAGACAGTTCAGTCGCAAAGCTCTTTTTCCTGAATTTGTTATCGATCCTAATAACAGGTTAGTTATTTTTAAGCTATTAACTAAAATTAGTAGTAACTGCTAATTATTGACTCGTGAAATTTAATTATTGTTAGTATAGTTACTTAATTAGGGAGGGTAAATGGTTGGATTAGGAAGATGATCGTGTTGGAGTAGTGTAACTTACTGTTTAATAGATTTTATTAAAATTTAAAAACAACTTATTATAAAAACAACTTTAGCTTATTTTATTTTTATTAAAAAATAGTATTTACAAACTTATTTATTAAAATAAGCATTTGTGCTAATTACTGTATTTATCTAAATAGACACTAAATAAGAATAGATAAACTGAGCAGATTCATCTCATTAGTGTTGTATTTTGTTAATTAGATTGGCGGCAAATTTTAAAATCTACACGTAAAATTTCTATGGTGTATTGTGATATCAAATGTCAAACTTAGTTTATTTTTATTTTGTAATGATTTTTTGTAAATGATAAATTAAAACAATCAAACCAATAAATTGAAAAATATTATCAAGTAAATTAAGTCTATAAGATTATATTTTAAAAATGATTTAATATCCTATTATATTAATTTATTTTAATATATGATAAATTATTTAAAATACATGTAAAATTTATCACACTTACACCTTTCAATAATTTTTCTTTTTTTGTAAATGATAAATAAAATAATCCAATCATTAAATTGACAATTGAGTTAAAAAATAAAGATTAATTGTTATGTACTGTGAATATAAAAAATTTTACACTGTCAATCCATCACAACTATTCGTTGGTATTACTTTTCAAGTGATTAAAATAAAAGTCAAATATTTCACATAAATCCGCGATTGTAATTAACTGATAGTGTAAAAAAAATTTCACTAAACCTATACAAATTTTATAGAATTTAAAAATATATTTGATATTCTATTTCATTAATATATATATATATATATATATATATATATATATATATATATATATATATATATATATATATATATATATATATATATATATATATATATATATATATATATATATATATATATATTGAATATAAACCATCTAAAATTTAAATTGTTTAATATTTTATTTGCATGTTCATTGTGATAATATTAAATAACTCAACAATTAAATTGATTTAATTTGATTTTTATAAAGAACTATCGAAGATATAAGTAGGCAAAGTTTATGGATTCAAACTCATAAATTTTTAAATAAAACTGCATTACTAAATCAATTATTACCAATTTCATTTGTTTATATTTATGTATTAATGTAAATAAATTAATAATATTTATAAACTAATAATTTTTTAAAAAGTTATTTTTAATTTATTCAAGTACAGATGAGATGAGTGTCCTATTTACAGGATTGGAGACAGAAACAGAGTGAAGAATTATACATAAAAACTAATTAATCAAAATTTAATTACAATAACATTTACTTTGTGTTTAATATTACTCTTCACCCTCTAGCTTAAGCCCCTCAAGTACTAATAAATTATCTGTCTCAATTAATGGAAGACTAAATTGTTTGAACTGATATTGATAAGCAATGCAGGTGGTATCGGGCATGGACCGTTTTCATATTATTATGGGCAATGTACTCATCATTCTTCACCCCAATGGAGTTTGGATTTTTTCGTGGCCTGCCAGAGGATCTCTTTATACTGGACATAATAGGACAGATTGCTTTTCTTGTGGACATTGTTTTGCGGTTCTTTGTTGCTTATAGAGACAGTCAAACCTATCGCATGGTCTATAGCCGTGCTCCTATCGCTATGCGGTAAATTTACACCTCATGATGTTCTTCTTATTGCCAAGATCTTAATGTTTTGTTGGTGTTTATTAAAGAGTCACACATCCAATGGTATATGATCATTAACCTTGTTTATAGGTGGGACAGTGGTCAGCATATTGTTTTTTTTAATTGATTTATGCCTTTTTTATTTTTTTGCAGGTATCTAAAATCTAGTTTTGTCATTGATCTTCTTGGATGTATGCCCTGGGACCTCATCTACAAGGTTCTAATTCTTCTGGATAAACCTTGAGTACTTGCGTTGCCCGTGAATTGTTTTGGCCTACATAATTTATTATGATTCTAGACATTCTTTCAAAAATGCCTGTTCACATTTCACAATGGTTCTATAAGGCCGGAGGTATAGGAATTCAGAGAGGTGTTCATTTTCTGATTTGATTATTGAATGAACTACTAAAAGTTTGTTACACAAGATAACACTGTTGCTATTTATAGCAGACTGAGTGCACTGAGTTACAACAACTCAGTGACAGCTCAGCAATAGTTAGTTATCATATTTAAACTAATTACATTCTAATTTCTATTTTCTTATGCATTTATTCTCTAATATCTTCCCCACAAGTTGAGGAGACTTTTTGCTTGAAGTTGTTCTTGAACTTTCTTAATCTTTCTTTCTAATATCTTCCTCACATGTTGAGGAGAGGAGACTTCTTGCTCGAAGTTGTTCTTGAACTTTCTTAATATCATCCTTTAGGTTAGAGAGGTTTTATCTGCCACTTTGAGACCGTCCCTGAGTGTCAAAACCCTTAAAGAGGACAGTGGTTTAGAAAGAATATCAGCAGTTTGAAGAGCAGCTGGAATGTGCTTGACTATAAGGGTTTTGTTGATAACTTTTTCCCTTAAGAAGAAGATGTCCAGGTTCATACGCTTAGTTTTTGCATGTCATACCGGGTTATGTGATAGAGATATAGTACTCTGATTGTCACAGTAGAGAGTAGGTGGAAAAGTATGTACTTGAAGCTCACATAAAAGAGACTTAAGCGAAAGTACTTCAGCTGTAGCTGCGGTGCTAACAAGGCTTTTGTACTCAGCTTCAGTATTTGGCCTTGTTACAGTATTTGTTTCTTGGACACCATGACACTAAATTGTGACCTAAATAAATATATGAACCTGTGGTGGACTTCCTGTCATCAGGATCCGACCCCCAGTCAGCATCAGAGAATGCAGTTATGGCAATTGGCCTATCAGGAGTAGAGGGAACTAAGTGTAGACCATGATGAAGAATTCCTCTGAGGTATCTCAGAATCCTCTTCACAGTAGTCCAGTGACTCTCCAGAGGTTGAGCAAGAAACTGACAAGTTTTGTTAATAGCAAAGCCGAATTTTGAAGATAATCAGAGCCATCTTTGGTGAGTTTGAGATTAGATACCATGGGAGTGGAAAGGCTCTTAGGCTCACTCATGTCATGTTGCTCCTGGCTAATAAACTCTTACACTTTTGTTTGAGAAAGAAACATACCACCATTGGAGTGATGAGAAACTTCAATTCCTAAAAAATAATCAACTTGCCCTAACTGTTTTAGAGCAAACTGATCATGCACCTTGGAGATTAAATCTTGAATAAGAGTCACAGAATATCGAGTAACTACTATGTCATCTACATAGACCAACATGAAAAGAGTGTAGTGAGGAGTGATGAGTGTGAAAAGTGATGGGTCACATCTGTTGGTTTGGAAGCCAAAAGAGTGAAGAGTGGTGGTAAACTTCTCAAACCAGACCCTAGGTGCCTATTTGAGGCCATAAATGACTTTGTTTAACTTGCACACAAGTGAGGCATCAGTATTTTGAAAACCAGGTAGTTGTTGCATGTAGATTTTTTCAAGTAGGCCATTTAAAAAGGCATTATTTCACATCAAGTTGAGTGATGTGCCACTTTCTAAAGATAACTAATGTCAGAATTACTCTCACAATAACTGGTTTTACTACTGGAGAAAATGTTTGATGAAAGTTAAAACCCTGTACTTGGTGATATCCTTTAGGTACAAGCCTAGCCTTGTACTTCAAGATTGAACCATTAGGATTTTGCTTAATTCTGAAAATCCATTTGCATCCTATAGCCCTCCTATTTGGAGGAAGACGAGTTAAAGTCCATGTGTGATTGTTGAGCAAAGCTGATGATCAGCTTTCATGGCATCAAGCCATTTAGGGTCCTTAAGTGCCATCTTATATGATGTGGGCTCAAGTTCAGTCAAGAATAGTGTGGGATGGAGCCTTGGTTGGACTATGCCATCCTTGGCTCTTGTGACCATAGTGTGAGTGTTGAGAGGATGAATCCTTGAAAGCGGTGAGGAACCAGTATTGATGGATGAAGAGGAAACAGATGGAGTAATAGTTTGAGGTGAGGAATTCCCATGGTAAGATGCAGGAGAAGGAGAGGAATCTACATTGTTGTGAGCTGCAGTGTTGTGAGAGGCAGAAGAATGAGAGGATGATGCAGTGTTATGGGATGTTGAAGAAGAAGCAGAGGAAGAAGAACTCTTGTGATGTTGATGACCTGAGCTAGTGTTATGGGATGTTGAGCAGAGGAAGATGAACTGTTGTGATGTTGATGACCTGAGCTGGAGGCAGAATTAGAAGCTGCAGAGGCAGTTTGGGTTTGATAAGGGGGATGAAAGAGGACTAGGTGCTGCAGAGGCAGTCTGAGCATGTTGAGAGAAGGGTGGTCAGCAAAAGGAAAAGTAAGAGGTGCTATGATTGATGGGGTAGAAGTAGATGTAGCAGCAGGGGATAATGAAGGAAAAATATCATTATAGGGAAATCTAATCTCATTAAAGAGAACATCTTTAGAGATGTAGATTCTCCCATCACTTGACAAACATTTGTATCCCTTATGATTGATAGAATAGCCTAAAAACAAACATTCCCTTGAATGATAGACAAAGTTGTGAGGATTGTATGGTCTAAGGTGAGGGTATCAAGCACGCCCAAAAGCTTTGAGATGTTTGTAGTTAGGTTCAGTTTTGTAGAGGGTTAGATAGGGAGAGTCCATACCAAGTGTGGCAGTTGGCATCCTGTTGATAAGGTAAGTTGCTGCTTGAAAGGCATGATCCCAAAACTTTAGAGGGAGATTAGCTTGAGCTAAAAGAGTTAGACCAGTTTCCACTACATGCCTATGTTTCCTCTCAACTGTACCATTTTGATGGTGAGTGTGAGGACAAGTCAATCTGTGAGTGGCTCCTTGTTTATAAAGAGAGGAGGTGAGAGGTTGAAACTCTCAACCTCCATCTGTTTGGACAAATTTGACTAGGCAGTTAAATTGAGTAGTGACATGAGTTAGAAATGTGGTGAAAACTGAGTAGACTTCAGATTTTTGCTTCAAAAGAAAAATCCAAGTATACCTTGTGAATGCATCTACACAGGTGAGTAAGTACTTAAATCCAAAGGGTGAGATCATGGGAGAAGGGCCTCACACGTCAGTAAACAATAGTTCAAATGGTGCTTTATAAACTAAAGTGGAGGGATATGAAGGTAATCTATGTATTTTACCAAGACAACAAGCAACACAGAAATCCAGTTTTGATTGTAAAGAAATCGGTATATTACATTTGGTGAGAACATATTTGAGTACCTCATGATGAGAATGACCCAACCTGTTATGCCTTTGGGCACACAAAGAAGATCCCAAAGTAGGGTTACCTTTATTTACATAAGAATTCAAAGGTGCTTTGTGAGATGTAGTAGTAGTAAGTGTGTGTACAAGAGGTGTGCTATATGCAGGAGAGGGTTGAGTTGTAGCCTGAAGATAGCCAAAAGAGTACAATCCATCCTTACCAAGAGCACCCTGTAGTAAGACCTCAGAGGTAGCCTGTGATTTCACCAAACAGATGTCAGGATGAAACTCAAAATATACCTTATTATCCCTTGCAAATTGACTCACAGGTAAATTTTTTGGTGATTTTAGGAACTAACAAGAGATTTTGTAAAGTGTAGTGTTTCATTTGTGTGTGTGGACTGTAGTGTGGCCGTGCCAATAGAGGTAATAGGCAAATATCTGTCATTACCAAGCAACACTTGGTCAGATCCTGAAGTAAACACACTGTCCAAAAAAAAATTCAGCACTGTGTGTCACATGGTGTGTAGCTCCAGAGTCAGGATACCATGGTGTTGAGACAGCAGGAATGTAGCTAGATTCAGCACCAGCCAGATAGGCTTAAGGAGGCTTGTGAGAGAATTGAGAGTTATTAGGTGCTGGAGGTCTTGGAGAGAATCCCGAGGATGGTGCACGCTATGATGAAGAGGCAGAAGGTGCAAGCCACTAATTATTAAACTGAGGCTGGGATAGTGCAAGCCATTGAGTATTGAAATGAGGTACACCTGAAGGCCAAAAATTAGAGTAAGGTGACTGAGGGAAGAAGTTTGGTGCTGAATTCCTCCATTGAATAGCTGGAGAGAGTTGACAAGAGTGCATGTAGTAACACATACGCGCATCAATTGCAACTTTGGAACAAATTTGACACTAAACTCTACCTCTACCTCCATTGCATCCTCCTCATCTATTGCCATTGGAACGACCTCCGTGAAAACCACGGGATCTATTGAAGTGCTGCACCATATCCGAACAAGGAACTTCAGTTGGAATCTCAGAAGTAGTTGAAACCACTGATTGTGTCATGTTGGACGATGGTGTAACACTGTGTTGAGTTAGGTTAACTGAGAGAGATTCTTGAATTGGTGTGCGAGGAGCTCTGTCAAGTCTTGCTTCATGAGATAGAATCATTGTTTCAGCAACAATAAGTGCACACGGTTCATCGGCATTGGATAATAGAAGCTAATGCCTGATACTCAGGTGGAAGACCATCAAGTATCGTCTCAAGCTGATCATGATGAGACACTGGATTTCCGATGGACTCAAGAATATCAACAATCTATTGAATTCATCTGAGCGACTAAGCAATGGTGCGATCTTCTTTCTCAATGCCTCGCAACTCATAGAACAACTGTCTGGATTTAGCATATATCTGCGTTTTCTGAAATTGTTCAATAACAGACCAAAATTCATGAGCGTGAACACATTTCACGACTCGAGGAAGGACCAAATCAGAAAGAGTGGTGAGCAACCAGGTGAAGAGAAGCAAATCTTGTTGATTCCAAGCAACATACGCCTGATTTCTTGTATCGGACGCACAATCCTCCACAGAAAGGTAATTAGGAGGAATGTTAGTGTTCGCAAGGTGGCAATGAAGTTTGTGAATTCGAATAATACCTTCAGCTTGTTGCTTCCATGAGAGGAAGTTCGAATTGTCCAATTTGATGGCAACCTGCTGCGCGAAGGTTTTGAATGCGTTTTTCAGTGAAGATCCATCATCGATCTTCGAAGAACTCACATTCTGTGAGGGTGACGAGTTGTTCGTTTCAACGGAATCCATGGCCGAGAGAGATCTCAAACTCTAGATACCGTATTAGAAATTCAGAGAGGTGTTCATTTTCTGTTTTGATTATTGAATGAACTACTGAAAGTTAGTTACACAAGACAATACTGCTGCTATTTATAGCATACTGAGTTACAACAACTCAGTGACAGCTCAGCAGGCATCTTAGGAATAGTTAGTTATTATCTTTAAACTAACTACATTCTAATTTCTATTCTCTTGTGCATTTATTCTTTAATAGGAGGAGTTGGAAAATATTTTATTTTCGATTTTATTTTTCTTTATTCTCCATTAAGGAGAGAATCAAGTGTAATAAATGTATCTCCACTATATAGATCAACCTGAGGATGAGGAAAAAAAATACAATAGCTTATACCTATTTTCTTCAATATGGTATCAAGAGCACTAGGTTAGGGTTTTACTGTAAAGCTTTCCACAACTAGTGGGGTTTGGGGCCTGAAAATAATTTCTATTCAACCCGCTTTTTTACCCGACCCACTTCACATACCCGTTTTGTCCCCTATGACGAATTACAACAACATGTGGCATTCCGCATCACAGGCCTACACCGGATCCAACAATAGCGAACAACCGCAATATGAGTCGGGCGTCGGCCACGGAAATGGCGGATCCAACAATGCTAGTTAATTACATTATTAGAATGCCTCATTGGTTCACAAATTTGCGGAGTTTATAATGTATATTAGTCATTAGTCATGTTGCTTACAGCATTATGTTGCACTTGTGAGACTCTCTTGCAACTTATTTAGCTAAACACAACTTAAGGTTAATGTTGACTGTGGTTTTAAGGCATGGCCTATGAAAACGAAGAACCACACTTGTTATACTAACATATTAAAGGCTTTTGTTATTTATGACTTTGATAGGTTCAATTTAGTATCTAAAAATAAAACAGCAGATAAACAAGAGAAAAAAGCATAAATGACAATAATTAGTAGGAAAGTTATGAACTTTATTAAAAAGGACTAGAGATCAAAGGGATCTAGTCATTCAAAGAAGAACAAAATTTTATAGAAAAAATAATAAAAGGATAAACAGACTCTTAGAGAGGCCCAGTCTCTCCCAATAGGATCTTATCCACTAAGTTCTGCATAGCCTGAATGGTGTCAGACACTAATCATTTATTTGCAAATCCCTAGATTCTCTCTCCACTCACCAAATGTCAGTTGTCCAACCCATGTGCTACTACAGCTAGCAGAATTATACTATTCTATTACTCTCTCTCTCTTCCTTTCTTATGTTTCCTCTAATATACTTTGTCATATCTACCAACTCTCACCCCTTCAAAACTCTCCTTGTCCTCAAGGAGAAAAGTAGGAAATTCTGCCCTCATTTTCTCAACTAGTCTAGGAATTTTCAAAGTTTGGCAGGTTTTTCCATTTTACCAACACCTCTACCCCACCTTGCTCTCCCTGTCTGTACTCTACTGCTTTCTCAGGTGTTGGTTCCAAGTACCATTCCTCATTCATGCAAGCTGGCAGGGGTTGAGGTGCCACACCAGGTGATACAACCTTCTTTAACAAGGATGCATGAAACACTGGGTGTACTCTAGAATCCTCAGGTAGCTTCAGCTTATAAGTCACTGCATCTATCTTTTGGATCACTTCAAAAGGGCCATAATACCTAGGACTAAGTTTCTGATTCATCCTTTTGGCCAACTTCTTCATCTTGTAAAACTGGATCTTCAAGAATACTTGATCTCCCACCTCATATTCCACTTCCCTTCTATGCTTATTGGTATGATTTCTCATTAAATCCTGAGCCTTAAGCAATTGTTCCTTCAGTTCCCAAAACACTAAATTCCTCTCAGCAGTTAATCTATTAACCTCATCTACTGCTGATGGAGGATTATCTCCTCTGACTAACATAGGGGGAGCCCTCCCATAAAGAGCTTCAAAAGGTGTAGTCCTTAGTGAGGCATGATAATTTGTATTGTACCAATGCTCTGCCCAAGCCATCCACTTGGGCAATTGTCTTGGTTTCAGGCCTATTACACATCTTAAATAGGTCTCCAAACATCTATTCACCACTTCAGTTTGCCCATCAGATTGAGGATGGTAAGCACTGCTATACTTCAACTTGGTGCCTGCCTGTTTGAATAATTCTGACCAGAACTGACTCATAAAGACTTTGTCTCTGCCAGAGACTATAGAACTAGGAAACTCATGCAACCTCACCACTTCTTGAATAAAAATATCAGCAACTTCCTTAGCTGTGTAAGGGTGACTAATAGGTAGAAAGTGGGCATATTTGGTTAACCTATCCACCACTACCAGGACTGTATCCACTCCATGGGCTCTAGGCAACCCTCCAATAAAATCCATGGAAATGTCACTCCATGTCTGGGTTGGAATGGGCAGGGGTTGGAGTAATCCATCAGGGCTCAGTGTTTCATATTTATTTCTCTGGCACACTTCACAGACTTGCACATATTCTTGAATTTTCTTTCTTATTCCTTCCCAGTAAACCACACTTGCAATTCTCTTGTTCTTAACTGGCCAGAATACCCTCTTATTGCTGTATCATGAAACTCATTAAGTATCCAAGCAATCCTTGGGGATTGTTTTGGAATCATTATTCTCCCTTCATGGTACAGTCTCCCTCCTTTCATGTAGAACCCTTCATGGCTAGCAGGATCTATCAACAAGGCTTGCATTATAACCTTTAACTTATCATCCTGTTGTATTTCCTCTTCTAAACCCTCCCAAGCTTCAGATTGCATGGTGGTGAGATGATTATACATCATTTGTCTAGATAGGGAATCTGATGCATTGTTCTCCCTTCCTGGCTTATATTTTACTTCAAAATCAAATTCCAACAACTTTGATAAATATTTTTGTTTCTCCTCCCCCATAACCTTCTGCTCAGTGAGGAATTTAAGGCTCTTCAGGTTCGTATGCACCTTAAAATGCATGCCCAATAAATATGGCCTCCACTTGTGTGTAGCCATCACAATGGCCATTAACTCCTTCCCATCGACTGATTTTTTTATCCCTATCAGATAAAGTCTGACTCATATAGGATATAGGTCTCCCTCCTTGCATTAAGACAACACCTATTCCCTTCCTGAGGCATCAGTCTCCACAATAAACTCCTTTTCAAAATATGGCATGGCTAGAACTGGGACAGTGGTCATGGAAACCTTAAGTTCTTCAAAAGCTACTTGAGCTTCATTATTCTACATAAAGTTATCCTTCTTGAGTAACTGAGTAAGAGGTCAAGTAATCCTCCCATAATTCCTTACAAACTTTCTGTAATACCCTGTTAAACCCAAGAATCCTCTTAACCCCTTTACATTCTGAGGGGAAGGCCCTTTCAGCATGTCTTCTACCTTCTTAGGATCAGTTGATACACCACTGCCAGATATGATATGTCCTAAGTATTCAATCTTCTCATTTCAAAAGAGCATTTCTTTTTGTTTGCAAACAGCTTCTGGTCAGCTAGCACTTGCAAAACCAACTTCAAATGCTTCAAGTGTTCGTCTCTACTCCTGCTGTACACCAAGATGTCATCAAAGAAAACCAAACAGAATTTCCTTAGGAAAGGCCTCAACACTTCATTCATCAAAGCTTGAAATGTTGAAGGAGCATTAGTTAATCCAAAAGGCATCACTAAGTATTCATAGTGACCTTTATGGGTTCTAAATGTTGTCTTGGCTATATCTCCTTCATTCATCCTAATTGATGATAGCCTGATTTCAAATCCAGTTTGGGAAAAATCACAGCTCCCCCTAATTCATCCAACAATTCCTCAATGATAGGTATAAGGAACTTGTTGTGTATAGTCACCTTGTTTAAGGCCCTATAATCAGTGTAAAATCTCCATCCACCATCTTTTTTTCCACTAATAGAACAGGGCTGGAGAAAGGACTGGTGCTATGCCTGATAATTCCTGCTTGGAGCATTTCTCTCACTATCTTCTCAATCTCATTCTTCTAGTAAAAGGGGTACCTGTAAGGCCTCAAATTAGGAATAGCAGCTTCATGTTTGAGGGTAATTGCATGGTCATGCTCCCTTATAGGAGGAAGTCCAGCTGGTAGATTAAACACCTCCTTGAAGGAACTCAACATCTCTTCCCAACCATCCTCCTCCGTTGGATGGTTCACCACCTCTGCCCCCTTTGAATGAATAAAAATCCCACCCCTTCATCACTAAGGGTTTTGACCATGGCTTTCCATGATGCTTGTCTGGTGCATAAAGCTGGATCTCCCTTGATACTAAACTTCTGTCCATTTTTTTCCCACTTCAAACTGAGTTCTCCAAAATTAACTGCAATATTCCCTAAACTTGCCAACCAATCCATCCCTAACACCATGTATGTCCCTCCCAACTCCATCAAAAAGAAATGTTGGCTAAACTCCACTCCTTGTTCAAGGAATTTCAACCCTTCACAAATCCCTTGGTTGGTAACTCTTTCTCCATTTCTCACTTCTATTACATAGGTTGGAGTTTCAACTACATTCACAGCTAATTCAACCACAATATTAGAGTCAATAAAGTTGCTAGTAGCTCCAGAATCAATCAAAGTTAGCAGCTCTCTACCCTCCACAGTCACCCACACTTCGAAAGATTTGTTTGAAGTAAACCCCTCTTTACTTTGCATGGACAATTGCAAAGTCTTAAATTCCTCCCCTTCTTTCTCCCACTCTTCTGTTTGTATCCCTATCCCTCCTATTTCCTCCTCCTCACTATTGTTTTCACACAATTTCAAACTCATGTGTTTGAATTTGCACAGGTGCTTTCTATTCCACTTATCTCCACATTTGAAACAAAGTCCTTTCTTACTCCTTTCTTCTAATTCTGCAGGATCCAATATTTTGCCCTTATACTTCTCATTTCCTCCACCACTTGCCTTTTCACCCTCCTTCCTATACCCTCCCATATCTCCAGGATCCTTGATCCTCATATTTCCTCCCCTTTCTCTCCAAGAACTCCCTTTCTTTTGCACCACTTCATTCTTTTCTTCAATGAGCAAAGCTTTATCCATCACTTCAGCCAAATCTTGGCTCTCATGGAGCTTCAATCCAACTTGATCTTTTCTTTTAAACCATTCATAAAAATAGAGTCCAACATGACTCTTTCTTCCCTCCTTAATGGTGCTACCATCATCTCAAACTTCTCCCTATATTCCACCACTGACCCTTTTTGTTTCAAACTCAGCAAGGGTCCTAAAAGATTGTGTAAGAGCCCAGGTTGGAATTTTCCATCACAACTATTTTAAACTCCTCCCACGTCCTCAAGGATGCTTGTTCTCCCACCATTGATACCAATTTAAAGCTCTTTCCTCCATTGCCAACACTACCGCATCCAACTTGTCTTGGATCCTCACTCCATTCAAGTGAAAGTACCTTTTGATGCGTACTAGCCACCCATACGCGTCGTCTCCCTTGAAAACTGGGATCTCCACCCTTCGATGACCTCCAACAAACTGAGAATGACCTTCACCACCATGACGACGATGGTGGGGTCGCGATTCTCTTGAGATAGTACTTCGTTCACTCCATTCGTCCCTTTCCTCTTCATCGCCACCACGAAGACGGTGTCTTCGGTGTCTTGCATGATTACGAACAGGGCTCTCTTGAATCAGCTGGTGAATCTCCTCCACTGTGACCTGCGACCGTGACTGTTGGTCCATCACCAGCTGTCAGATCTGGTCCATCGTGACCTCAAAATTGCTCATCCTTTGTTCTATGGCTTCTACTCTATTTTTCATGGTGCTTCTTGTAACAACCATCCACTTGCGCAGGCGAAACCAAGGCTCTAGATACCAAATTGATAGGTTCGATTTAGTATCTAAAAATAGAACAGATAAACAAGAGAAAAAAAGCAGAAATGACAATAATTAGTAGGAAAGTTATGAACTTTATTGAAAAGGACTAGAGATCAAAGGGATCTAGTCATTCAAAGAAGAACAGAATTTTGCAGAAAAAATAAGGAAAGGACAAAGAGGCTCTTAGAGAGGCATAGTCTCTCCCAATAGGATATTATCCACTAAATTCTGCATACCCTGAATAGTGTCAGCCACCAATCATTTATTTGCAAATCTCTAGATTTTCTCTCCACTCACCAAATGACAGCTGTCCAACCCATGTGCTACTACAGCTAACTGAATTGTACTATTCTATTACTCTCTCTTCCTTTCTTATGTTTCCTCTGATATATTTTGCCATATCTATCAGACTTCTGGTTTTGTAGCAAGTTCTTTATTATTGAAAGTTTTCAGTTCTAAGCACCAATATAACCTTTAATGAACACCTTTAATGAACAGGCTTGTGGAGGGAGAGAGGATGTGAGGTTCCTATTGTGGATCAGATTATATAGGGAGCAGATAGTCGTTCAAATTTTCATGAATTTGGAAAAATACATACGTATCAATTACATTATTGCTCAGATTGTGAAACTTTTAGTTGTTGAACTCTACTGCACCCACGCAGCAGCTTGCATTTTCTATTATTTGGCTACTACACTACCTTAATCGCAGGAGGGTTACACATGGATAGGAAGTTTGAAACTGGGTGACTATAGTTATTCAAAGTTCAGAGAAATTGATCTTTGGAAGCACTACACGACATAAATGTATTTTGCTATTGTTACGATGGCTACTGTCGGTAGGTTTCTTTCTTTAAAATTTAATTCACAATGCAGACTGATTTTCATGTTGTCTAGCACTAGTTATCTCCACCCAGCTTATGTAGTTGTCTCTTCCGGTATTTAAATAGCTGGTCACATAAGCCTAGATAAAAGAAGAGAGGTGTGCTGGCAATTGGTTGCTAACGGTAGAACTTTGGCATGTCTATAAAATGCTGGATAAAGAATAAAGATGAAAGAAATTCATAAAAAGGACTAAGGGTAGTCTGAAGAAATTTTTAAGAGAAAGAAACCATTTAAAAAGACTTTACACTAAATTAAATGGATTTAGGGTTGTATGATTTAATCCTGTAACCAACGACACTAGGTAGTTTAAGTCTCGATTCTAGCTGTTGGTCATTAACGTTCACACTTCACATAATTCTACTGATAAGCATGTCAATGATGCGATGTTGAAAAATATGTTATTTCTGATTTTATTGTTGCCTTTAATATTCTTTTTTATTTTCTTTTATTTTCTTTATTCTTCATTAAGAAAGTGTAATTATATCTCTACTATATGAGGCAGAGGATTAAACACAATAATTTATACATATTTTCTTAAATATGGTATTAACCCGCTTTTTTACCTGACCCGCTTCACATACCCGATTTGTTCCTATGATGAATAACAATAACATGTGGCCTTCTTCAGCAGAGGCCTACACCGAATCTAATAATGGCGAACAACGGTAACCTGAGTCGGGCGTCGGCCGTGGAAATGGCGGTAGAGGAAACGGCAATGGCCGCAGAGACGAAGGTGGTCCCAGAGATGGTGGTAGTCACGAAGATGACGTAATAGATGAAACGTTTGTGGTCACAAACATTGACGGTAATGGCGACAACAATAGAAACAGGAACAACATTGTTTATGGTGATATTTATTCCAACACAGATGGAAACAAAAGGGTTCCTCATACTCCTTCAAGGTCAATATTCCTAAAATGAATGGGAATAACTACAATGAATGGGCGTAAACCGTTCGCTTAATATTGAATAGCAAAAGGAAACTTGGTTTTTTAACAGGAGTAGTAGGTCCACCAGCAACATGAGACCTTCTTTACAAATAATGGAAGTCTGAAAACTCCTTGATTATTGCGTGGTTGGTAAGCTCTATGGAAACTGGAATAGGTAAGTATTACATGTTTTTGCCTTCTGCAAAGGATGTGTGGAAGCTGTTAAGGAAACATACTCTTATATTCAAAACTCCTCCCAAATTTTTGGTTTAAAATCAATTTTATGGCATGCGAAACAAGGTAACAAAAGTGTAACTGCTTATTACAATGTGTTGTTGACTCCGTGGCAAGAGTTGGGTCTATGTTATGATGACAATTGGAGATGTATAGAAGACAATGTTTTGTTTCTCAAGGGGCAAGAAAATGATTGTATATTAATGTTTCTCGTTAGACTCAATAAAGATTTTGATGAGGTAAGAGGTAGAATTTTAGAAAAAATACCTTGCCAACTCTTCGTGAAACTTTTGCATAAATAAGAAGGGAGGAGGCACGACAAGGAATATAATGGGAAATACACCACGGAGCTTTGAATTTGAAGGCTCGGCTCGGGATACTAGGAACCTTGACGAGGGAAAAAGATCTGACAACGTTTCTTAGTGTGATTCACTACAAGCGTGAATGGCATACGCGTGAAACTTGTTGGAAACTCAAATGTAAACCTCCCAATTGGAAGCAGAAAGGTGGTCGTGCATTTCAAACTATTAATTCTGATAAAAGGCATCAATTCCCCTTCGACTTAGCTTCCACTCACTATGCAACAACTAGACAGAATGTGCAAACTTCTCGAGTCTCCAACCCCTTCTTGCTCTATAGCAACAAAAGGTAATTTTGCATTTCTTATCACATGACAAGTGAATCTTTGAGACTCCAACCTCTTGAGTCTCAGTCATACTTGGATAGTAGATTCAGGTACCTCTGATCACATGACAGGTGAATTTACTTTGTTATCTTCATATAATCCATTTGCAGATAATCAAAAAATAAAAATCACCGATGGCTTCTTTTCGGCCATTACAGGTAAAGGGTCAGTTGTGTTGTCTCCAGCGTTCACTCTTAAAAATGTCCTTCATGTTCCAAACTTATCATGTAATTTAATGTCCGTCAGTAAATTTGTCCAAGATATAAACTGTCAAACTAATTTTTTCTGATCTCACTATGTCTTTCAGGATTTGAACTCGGAGAAGCTGATTAGCAATGCTAAGGAGAGTGACATTAAAAAACAATAAGTTTCTGATTTGAGTCTTTTTCTCTTTTGAATAATAAAGATGACAACATTATGGTATGACATATAAGATTAGGTCATCCTAGTTTTCGTTACTTAAAACACTTGTTTTTTAAGTTATGTCACAATAATAACTTTTCTTCATTTAAGTGTGAAGCATGTGAGTTTGCAAAGCATCACCGTTCTAAATTTTCAATACAGTCTTATAAACCATCAAAATCGTATTTTATTACTCAAAGTGATGTTTGGGGCCATAACCGTACAAATACACACTCTCTCAAAAAATGGTTAGTCACATTTTTAGATGGCCATACAAGATTATGTTAGGTGTACTTGTTGAAGGGGAAATCAGATGTTTGTCAGGCTGTAAAGAATTTTTTTGAATGGTGCAAAACCAATTCCAAACAAATATTCAAGTCCTAAGAAGTAATGATGACAAATAATATTTTAAAACTATCCTATATTGGAAGAAATAGATAAAAGCTATTGTAATTTTATTCCTCAGTCAAAGACTGATTTATATAATGAGAATACAATAAAAATACTTAATTCTCTCCTTAATGGAGAATAAAAGAAAATAAATGACAATAAACGTAAACAATTAAATATGGAAATAAAATATTTTCCAACACCCCCCCCCCCCAAGTTGGTGCATAGATATCTATCATGCCCAACTTGTCTATCAAATGCTCAAAGGTAGGTCTTGCCAAACTTTTGGTTAGGATATCTGCAGTTTGCTGACTTGAAGTCACGAAAGGTAGACATATGATTCCACCATCTAACTTCTCCTTTATGGAGTGTCAATCAATTTCAATATGCTTGGTTCTGTCATGTTGAACTGGATTATGAGCTATGCTAATAGCAGCTTTACTGTCAGAGTACAATTTCAATGGAAGCTCAACTTTCATCTTAAGTTCTTCTAAGACTCTAAGGATCCATAATCCTTCAAAAATACCTTAAGACGTAGCTCTAAACTCGGCTTCTGCACTACTCCTTTCTACAACGCCTGATTCTTACTCCTCATGTCACAAGATTACCTCAAACATAGGTACAGTATCCAGAGGTTGATCTTCTATCGGTGACTGAACCTGCCCAATCAGTATCGGTGAAGATAGACACATTCCTTTCATTAGTCTTATTAAAAAATAATCCTTTTCCAGGATTTCCCTTCAGATATCCTAAGATCCTATAGACTTCCTCAAGATGCTCTTCGAAAGGAGAATGTATAAACTGACTCACTACATTGACTGAGAAACCAATATCAGGTTGGATGTGTGACAAATAAATCAGTTTCCCAACCAATCTCTGAATCATCCAGTATCAACAGGAACATTACCTTCTCCCAAAGTTTAGCATTAGGATCCATAGGGGTATCTGCAGGACGACATCCACTCATTCCTGTTTCTTTCAATAAGTCTAGAATGTATTTCTGCTGTGAAACCACAATACCATTCTTTGACCGAGCAATCTCCATGCTTAAAAAATATCTCATGAATCCCAAGTCCTTAATTTCAAAGTCTACTGCCAATTTCTCTTTTACCCTTGTCGTTTCCACTGTATCGTCTCCAGTAAGGACAATATCATCAACATAAACAATCAGAACAACAACTTTCCCATCGTTGGAGAATTTTGTGGACAAGGTGTGGTTAGCCTGTCCTTGAATGTACCATTGATTCTTCATGGGCTTAGTGAATTTTTTAAACCAAGCTCTGGGAGACTGCTTTAATCCATACAAAGACTTATTAAGTTGCATATATTTTATTGAAAGAAATAGATAAAAGTTGTTGTAATTTTATTCCTTAGACAAAGACTGGTTTATATAATGAGAATACAATAAAAATATTTAATTCTCTCCTTAATGGAGAATAAAAGAAAATAAATAACAATAAATGTAAACAATTAAATATGAAAATAAAATATTTTCCAACACCCCCCTCAAGTTGGTGCATAGATATCTATCACGCTCAACTTGTCTATAAAATGCTCAAAGGTAGGTTTTGCCAAACTTTTGGTCAAGATATCTGCAGTTTGCTGACTTGAAGTCACGAAAGGTAGACATATGATTCCAACATCTAACTTCTCCTTTATGAAGTGTCGATCAATCTCAATATGCTTGTTTTTGTCATGTTGAACTGGATTATGAGCTATGCTAATAACAACTTTACTGTCAGAGTACAATTTCAATGGAAGCTCAACTTTCATCTTAAGTTCTTTTAAGACTTTAAGGATCCATAATCCTTCACAAATACCTTGAGGCATAACTCTAAACTCGGCTTCTGCACTACTCCTTGCTACAACGCCTTGTTTCTTGCTCCTCCATGTCACAAGATTATCCCAAACATAGATACAGTATCCAGAGGTTGATCTTCTATCGGTGAATGAATCTGCCCAATCAGCATCGGTTAAGATAGACACATTCCTTTCACTAGTCTTCTTAAAATATAATCCTTTTCCAGGATTTCTCTTCAGATATCTCAGTATCTTATAGACTGCCTCGAGATATTCTTCGAAAGGAGAATGCATAAACTGACTCACTACACTGACTGAGAAAGCAATATCAGGTCAGATGTGTGACAAATAAATCAGTTTCCCAATCAATCTCTGATATCTTCCAGTATCAACAGGAACATTACCTTCTCCCCAAAGTTTAGCATTAGGATCCATAGGAGTATCTGCAAGACGACATCCACTCATTCCTGTTTCTTTCAATAAGTCTAGAATGTATTTCTACTATGAAACCACAATACCATTCTTTGACCGAGCAACCTCCATGCCTAGAAAATATCTCATGAATCCCAAGTCCTTAATTTCAAAGTCTACTGCCAATTTCTCTTTTACCCTTGCCATTTCCACTGTATCGTCTCCAGTAAGGACAATATCATCAACATAAACAATCAGAACAACAATTTTCCCATCATTGGAGAATTTTGTGAATAAGGTGTGGTCAGTCTGTCCTTGAATTTACCCTTGATTCTTCATGGGCTTAGTGAATTTTTCAAACCAAGCTCTGTGAGACTGCTTTAATCCATACGACGACTTATTTAGTTGCATATATTTTATCCAAATTTGTTTTCAAAACCAGGAGGAATGTCCATATATACTTCTTCTAGATCACCATTAAGAAAGACATTCTTAATATCTAGCTGATGTAGGGGCCAATCCAAGTTAGCAGCAAGAGATAAAAGAATTCTTATAGTGTTCGATTTTGCAACAGGAGCAAATGTCTCTGAGTAGTCTATACCATAGGTCTGAGTGAAGCCTTTAGCCACCAAGTGAGCCTTGTACCTTTCAATTGACCCATCTGAATTATACTTCACAGTAAACACCCATTTGCATCCAACTGTCTTCTTGTCATCTGGTAGCGACGTAACACTCCAAGTTTTGTTCTTTTCAAGAGCTTTCATCTCCTCAAGTACAACTTCCCTCCACTTTGGAATTTCTAGAGCAATATGTACACTATTTGGAACTTCTACACTAGACAATTTTGAGGTGAAGGCAGACATAGATGAAGACAAATTTGAATATGAAATTAAATTGGATATGGGGTGTTTAGTGCAAGATCTGACAAGTTTTATAATGGCAATATGATCATCTATATCAGGATATGAAATACGACTCTCAGAAACAGAGATAGACTTACCTTTTCTTTTGTTAGGAGGTTGATCATTCCCTAGTTCATATTTCTGGCAGTGTTGAGATGTGGACTCGCCCCTTCGCTTATGGTGCTTTTTCATAAAAACATTCCCTTTCCAAGTCCTATTTCCTAATTCGAATTTGTTTTCTTGAAGTGACTCATTATTTTGTGGCATTTCAATTAGATCATCATTATCATCATTTTCAGGATTTTCATTGTTTTCTACAAGAGAAAATGTAGGATCAGATACAGAATCATGGCCATTTTCTGTTGGTGCAGATGTAGAAGTCTCAGAATTTTGTGATACATGTAAAGATAAATTTTTCAAAAAACTCATGTTCTCAATTTGAAACGAGTCTTCCTTTATCTCCCCCCTTGAAGATGAGTTTCATCAAAGAAAGGAGCCTCAATTTGAAGATAAAATTTGTGGTACAGGAAAAGATAAATTTTTCAAAAAACTCATGGCTTCAATTTGAAACGAGTCTTCCTTTATCTCCCCCCTTGAAGATGAGTTTCATCAAAGAAAGGTTTATTTTCAAAAAATGTAACATCCATAATGACAAACATTTTCTTGTTTTTGAAAAGATAAATTTTTCAAAAAACTCATGTCTTCAATTTGAAACGAGTCTTCCTTTATCTCCCCCCTTGAAGATGAGTGTCATCAAAGAAAGGTTTATTTTCAAAAAATGTAACATCCATAATGACAAACATTTTCTTGTTTTTTGGATCAAAACATTTATATCCTTTTCGGGTTGAGGAGTATCCAACAAGGACACATTCTATAGCACGTGGCTCAAGTTTTCCAATATTTTTATGTTCATGAATAAAAGTTGTGCAACCAAAGATTTTTAAAGTCAAATCAGTTAAAATACGAGTACTAGAAAAACATTCTTTGAAGACATCAATTGGAGCTTGAAAATCGAGAATTTTTTAGGGCATTCTGTTAATTAAATACACAGCTGTTAAAACAGCTTCGCCCCACAAATAATTTGGTACTTTATTCGAAAAAAGTAGAGCTCTAGCAACCTCCAATAAATGTCTATTTTTCCTTTCGGCCACTCCATTTTGTTGAGGAGTATTAGAACATGAATTTTGATGTACAGTCTCATTTTTTAGAAAAAAATCATCCAGGATAGTGTTAAAATATTCTTTGCCATTATCACTTTTAAAAACTTGGATATTTGTTTGAAATTGGTTCTGCACCATTGAAAAAAATTCTTTACAGCATGGCAAACATCTTATTTTCCCTTTAACAAGTACATCCAACATACTCTTGTATGGTCATCTATAAATGTGATAAACCATTTTTTAAGAGAGTGTACTAGTACGGTTAGGGCCCCAAACATCACTGTGAATAATAGAAAACGGTTTTGATGGTTTATAAGGCTGTATTGAAAAGTGGGAACGATGATGCATTGCAAACTCACATGCTTCACATTTAAACGAAGAAAAATTCTTATTGTGAAATAACTTAGGAAACAAGTGTTTTAAATAACGAAAACTAGGATGACCTAATCTTAAATACCATACCATAATGTTGTCATCTTTATTATTCAAAATAGAAAAAGACTCAAAGCATGAACTTATTGTTAAAGGTAGTTGTGATGCAGATCCAATGTCAAGGTAGTAGAGTCCTTCACTCTCTTTAGCACTGCCAATCATCTTCCCCGAGTTCCAACAGGTTTCACGTGTATGTCATTCGCGCTTGCAGTGATCACACCAAGGAACTTTATCTGACCTTCTTCCCTTGTCAAGGTTCCTAGTAGTCAGAGTTGAACCTTCAGATTTAGAGTTTCGTGATGTCTTGCCCATCATAATTCCTTGTCGTGCCTCCTCCCTTCTTATTTATGTAAAAGTTTCACGAAGAGTTGGCAATGGTATTTTTCCTAAAACTCTACCTCTTACCTCATCAAGGTCTTTATTGAGCCCAACGAGAAACATGAATACTCGATCATTTTCTTGCCTTTTGAGAAACAAAAAATTGTCTTATGTACACCTCCAATTGTCATCATAACAAAGATCCAACTCTTGCCATAGTGTCAACAGTTCATTGTAATAAATGGTTACACTTCTGTCTTCTTGTTTCACATGCCATAACTTTGATTTTAAACCAAATATTTGGGAGGAGTTTTGAATATCAGAGTATGTTTCCTTAACATCTTTCCACAAATCCCTTGCAGAAGACAAAAACATGTAAGGCTTACCTAGTCCAGTTTCCATGGAGCTTATCAGTCACACAATAATCAAAGAGTTTTCAGATTCCCATTGTTTGTAACGAGGATCTCCTGATACCGGTTCAACTACTGCTCCTGTTAAGAAACCAAGTTTTCCTTTGCTATCCAACACCAACCGAACGGTTTGAGCCCATTCATTATAGTTATTCTCATTCAGTTTAGGGATATTGACCTTGAGGGAGTATGAGGAACCCTCTTGATCATTACCGCCTATGTTGAAATAACTATCACCAAAGACAATGTTCCTGTTTCCATTGTTGCCGTTATTACTGGCAAAAACAATGTTAATGTTTTCATTATTGCCACTGTTTGTGACCACTGACGGTTCCTCTCGTTCGCCATCTACGCGGCCACCGCCATTGTTATTCGCCATAAGAGATTAAACGGGTGCGTGAATCGGATCGGGTGAAAAAACGGGTCGAACAGAAAGCTTTACGGTAACCCTAACCCAGAGAGCTCTGATACCAATTGGAAGAAATAGATAAAAGCTATTGTAATTTTATTCCTCAGCCAAAGACTGGTTTATATAATGAGAATACAATAAAAATAGTTAATTCTCACCTTAATGGAGAATAAAAGAAAATAAATGACAATAAACGTAAACAATTAAATATGAAAATAAAATATTTTCCAACATGCTAGATGATTTTTTTCTAAAAATTGTGATTGTACATGAAAGTTCATTTCCTAATACTCCTCAACAAAATAGAGTTGTCAAAAGGAAAAATAGAAGTTTATTGGATGTTGCTAAAGCTCTATTTTTTTAAACAAAATACCAAACTATTTGTGGGACGAAGCTGTTTTAACATTTGTGTATTTAATTAACAAAATGCTCTCCAAAATTTTCAATTTTCGAACTCCAATTAATGTCTTCAAATAATGTTTTCCTAGTATTCGTGTTTCAACTTGACTTTAAAAATCTTTGGTTGCACAACCTTTGCTAATGAACATAAAAATGTTGAAAAACCTGAGTCACGTGCTATAAAATGTGTCTTTTTTAGAAACTCCCCAAATCAAAAAGGATATAAATGTTTTGATCCAAAAAACAAGAAAATGTTTGTTACTATGGATGTTACATTCTTTGAAAATAAATCTTTCTTTTATGACACTCATCTTCAAGAGGGGATATAAAGGAAGATTCATTTCAAATTGAGGACATGAGTTTTTTAAATAATTTATTTTTGTCTGTACCGTAAAATTTTGAGACTTTTACATCTACGTCAACAGAAAATGGCCATGATTCTTTATCTGATCCTACCCCTGTTATGAGTAAGAAACTTTGTGAATCCGAACCTACATTTTCTGTTGTAGAAAATAATGAGAATTCTGAAAACGATGATGATCTAATTGAAATGCCACAAAATAATGAGTCATTTCAAAAAACATATTTGAGTTAGTAAACAGGACTTAGAAAGGGAAGGTTTTTTGTGAAAAAAACACCATAAAGGAAGGGATGTGTCCACATCTCAACACTGCCAAGAATCTGAACCGGGGAATGATTAAATTCCTAACAAAAGAAAGGGTAAGTTTATCTCTGTTTCTGAGAGTTATATTTTGTATCCTGATATAAATGTTCTTGTTGCTATTAGAAAACTTGTTAGATATTGCACTAAACACCCCATGTCTAATTTTATATCATATTCAAATTTGTCTTCATATATGTCTGCCTTCACATCAAAATTGTCTAGTGTAGAATTTCCAAAAAGTGTACAGGTTGCTCTAGAAATTCCAACGTGGAGGGAAGTTGTACTTGAGGAGATGAAAGCTCTTGAAAAGAACAAAATTTAGAGTGTTACGACAATATTAAATGGCAAGAAGACAGTTGGATGCAAATGGGTGTTTAGTACGAAGTATAATTCAAATGTGTCAATTGAAAGGTACAAGGCTCGCTTGGTGACTAAAGGCTTTACTTAGACCTATAGTATAGACTACTCAGAGATATTTGCTCTTGCTGCTAATCTGGATTGGCCCCTACATCAGTTAGATGTTAAGAATGTCTTTCCTAATGGTAATCTAGAAGAAGAAGTATATATGGACATTACTCCTAGATTTGAAAACAAATTTGGATCAAATATATGCAAACTTAATAAGTCTTTGTATAGATTAAAGCAGTCCCTTAAAGCTTGGTTTGAAAAATTCACTCAGTCCATGAAGAAATAAGGGTACATCCAAGAACAGACTGATCACACCTTGTTCACAAAGTCTCCTACGATGGAAAAGTTGTTGCCCTGATTGTTTATGTTGATGATATTGTCTTTATTGGAGACGATACAATGAAAATGGCAAGAGTAAAAGAGAAATTGGCAGTAGAGTTTGAAATCAAGGATTTGGGATTAATGAGATATTTTCTAGGTATGGAGATTACTCGATCAAAGAAAGATATGGTGGTTTCACAGCAGAAATACATTCTAGACTTATTGAAAGAAATAGGAATGAGCGGATGTCGTCCTGCAGATACCCCTATAGATCCTAATGTTAAACTTTTGGGAGAAGGTAATGTTTCTGTTGATACTGGAAAATATTAGAGATTGGTTAAGGAAATTGATTTATTTGTCACATACCCGAACTGATATTGCTTCTCAGTTAGTGTAGTAATTTAGTTTATGCATTCTCCTTTCGAGGTACATCTTGAGGCAGTTTATAGGATACTGAGATATTTGAAGGGAAATCTTGAAAAGACTTATTTTTTAAGAAGACTAGTGAAAGAAATGTGTCTATCTTCACCGATGTTGATTGAGCAGGTTCAGTTACAGATAGAAGATCAACCTCTGAATATTATACCTATATTTGGGATAATCTTGTGACATGGAGGAGCAAGAACAAGAGGAGTTGTGGCAAGGAGTAGTGCAGAACCCGAGTTTAGAGTTATGTCTCAAGGTATTTGTGATGGATTATGGATCCTTAGAGTCCTAGAAGAATTTAAGATGAAAATTGAGTTTCTGTTGAAATTGTACTCTAACAGTAAAGTTGCTATTAACATAGCTCATAACCCAGTTTAACATAACAGAATCAAGCATATTAAAATTGATCGACATTTCATAAAGTAGAAGTTAGATGGTGAAATCATATGTCTACCTTTCATGACTTCAAGTCAGCAAACTACAGATATCTTGACCAAAAGTTTGGCAACACCTACCTTTGAGCATTTGATAGACAAGTTGACAGGATAGATATCTATGCACTAATTTAAGAGAAAGTGTTGAAAATATTTTATTTCCGATTTTATTGTTTTATTTAATACTCTTTTCATTAAGAAGAGAATCAAGTATAATAAATATATCTTGATTATATAAACCAACTTGAGGTCGATGAATAAAATACAATAACTTATACCTATTTTCTTCAATTCAACGGGGGAATGTGCATTTAGCCTTTTTTTTTTAATTTGCAAAATAAATAGTCAATTGCCAGAACTAGATGAACCTTTATCATCATTTTACTTTTTCTTTAACTCTTCATGGAGCATGGAGGTTTTATTGGGATTTGATTAAATCATTATAATATTCATGTATACCTAGTTGAGTGAAATGTCTACTCAACTGGGCAACTATTGGTTAATTAGGGAAAAGAGATAAATTGCTCAATATCTTGATAAATTATCCCAATACTTGAAATTGAAATACAAATAACATTTTTATGTTGGGGTGATGGAACATTTAGAGCATTTCGTTTATGCCCTATAGCAACAGCACATGTGTCTTGGTTCTTTTCTAGTGCTTCTGTTTCGTACTTAAGCATCATGCTAGTTAATTACATTAATAGAATGCCTCGTTGGTTCACAAATTTACAGACTTAAATAGAATGCCTCGTTGGTTCACAAATTTACAGACTTAATGTATATTATTCATTAGTCATGTTGATTACAGCATCATGTTGCACAAGTTACAAAACCTGATACTAAAAGGCAGGACTTTGTACTTGTGAGACTCTCTGCAACTTATTTAGTTAAACACAAGTTAAGGATAATGATGGCTGTATGGTTTTGAGACATGGCCTGAGAAGACGAAGAATGGCACTTGTTATACAAACATGTTAAAGGCTTTTGTTATGACTTCTGGTTTTGCAGCAAGATCTTTATTATTGAAAGTTTTCAGTTCTTGAATCTTGCTCTAACCACCAAGATAACCTTTAATGAACAGGCTTGTGGATCGAGAGAGGAAGTGAGGTACCTATTGTGGATCAGATTATTTAGGGCGCAGATAGTCGTGCGATTTCTCATGAGTTTGGAAAAAGACATACGTTTCAATTACATTATTGCTCGGATTGTGAAACTTTTAATTGTTGAGCTCTATTGCACCCACACAGCAGCCTGTATTTTCTACTATTTGGCTACTACACTACCTGAATCACAAGAGGGTTACACATGGATAGGAAGTTTGAAAATGGGTGACTATAGTTATTCAAAGTTCAGAGAAGTTGATTTTTGGAAGCGCTACACGACATCATTGTATTTTGCTATTGTTTCGATGACTACTGTCGGTAGGTTTCTTTCTTTAAATTTTAATTCACAATGCAGAATGATTTTCATGTTTTCTAGCATTAGTCATCTCCACCAAGCCTATGTAGTTTGCCTGCTTCCAGCTTTTATATAGCTGGTCACTCTAGATAAAAGAAGAAGGGTGTGCTAGCAACTAGTTGCTAATTGTAGAACTTTATGAAATTACTGGCCTTTGTGAGCCATATCAGCACAAATTGAAATGTGAACTTTTGTTCATATCTAACACAGCTGCTGTTACCTTGTCTCCATCTGCTGAAGGTTTTCTAGGTTAAATGAATGAACTGACAGTTATCAGAACTCTTCTATAGGTTCCTAGATCCATGTATTATTTGCATTGATCTCAATAATTTTAGTGTCCAAATTGTATACTATCTTATCTCTCTTAGAAAGTTATTTTGAATGAGTCATGTTTGCAAATTTATTTTCTTCCACAGGCTATGGTGATATACATGCTGTAAATCTGAGGGAGATGATATTCGTAATGGTTTATGCTTCATTGGACATGGTTCTCGGTGCTTATTTGATTGGTAACATGACAGCTTTGATAGTCAAGGGATCAAAGACTGAAAAGTTTAGGGACAGGATGAGAGATTTGATGAAATATATGAATAGAAATCAACTTGGCAGGGATATCCGTGAACAAATTAAGGGTCACGTGCGCTTGCAGTTTGAGAGCAGCTACACTGACGCTGCTGTCCTTCACGACATTCCTATTTCTATTCGATCTAAGGTAATAAGAGAAAGAAGAGGTCTTTGAACATCATTTATGGTTAGTTACGGAAATCATTGTTGTCATTGTTCCTATTTATTTCACCTTCCACAATATCTTGCATTGCCACATGCTTTCAAATCTTGTTGATATTTGTTTATTGGAATCAAGTTTTGTTGGGTTTATTTGTGGAATTTCCCTATGTTTTATCTCTTTAAGTTTCAAATTTGTGATGAATGCATGATAAATATGCAATAAATGATACTATTTGAAAGTATAGAATTTGCTAAGTATTCATGTATAAAACAAATTTCAGTTAAAGACTCTCAAATGATTTATCACTACATTAAATTCCTATTGAAGCTTTTCTCAACGTTGGTAAGATAACATTTTAGGTTCTAATGGATTGACATATTATACTGTGAGATTTTTTTACAGTAGAGTACTTTCTTGATATTCACTATTCAATTGGAAATTGTGATAGATTAAACTTGTAGGCCATCTTCTCTTCACATTTTACATGAAAGCATTTGTTTTGTAGGTTTTTGTGTGACAGACTAATTACTTTTTGCAGATATCCCAATCGTTGTATTTGCCATACATTGAAAACATTCCCCTTTTTAGAGGTTGCTCTTCAGAATTCATCAATCAGATTGTAAGTAATGTTTTCCCCATTGCCTAGCATATATCATTACAAAATTACATTTGTATTATCTGCATTTTTGGTGAATAATGCCAAAAGCTCCCGATATTGATAATTCCAATTTATATTGATATTGCCACTTTTAGTTTCAAGGTCGAACTTTGTAGTTAGAAAAAAAAACTTGCTAGTATGGTTTTTTTCTGTAGATTGAATAAGATTAGTGGCACCTTTGCTTAATGAGAGTTTCTTGTCCGTTATCATTTCCTGCACGAGTAATGTCAAGTGATAATATTTTACGTTCCTTTATCTCTCAGGTTACTAGGCTCCACGAGGAATTCTTTCTTCCTGGAGAAGTTATATTACAACAAGGAAACGTTGTAGATCAACTATATTTTGTCTGTGATGGTGTGCTGGTAAGATTTTATATTTCCAGAACCACTTCTGCAATTTCTATCTTTTCTCATCTTCCAAGTTTCTGAAATTTTTAGTCATAGAGACATATTGGTATTCATCTCAGAAGCATGGATACTTCAAAAATAGTTAAGTACACGGTACTGGTATGCATATAGTACTCGTGGTACTCTTTTTCATCTCATTATTCTTTGTTGCTTTTTTATATAAGTACCCGGTACTGCTGTGCTTCATATCTTCAGTAGGTCATCAAAGAGGAAACAAGAGTAGTATGAATTTTAGGACTAATTCTTTGAAAAATTTCAACAGAAGACGGATTTCAATTTACGTTTATTGAATGTCCAAAATTGTTTCAATGCAGGAGGAAGTAGGCATAGCTGAAGATGGGTCCGAAGAAACTGTTTCACTTTTAGAGTACAACAGTTCATTTGGAGAAATATCAATTCTTTGCAACATCCCTCAGCCATATACTGTCCGTGTTTGTGAGTTGTGCCGGGTCCTGCGGCTTGATAAACAATCATTTTCAAATGTCCTAGATATATACTTTAATGATGGGAAGAAATTATTAGACAACCTTGTAGAGGTAATCGTGTCATTTATATTAGTTTTGACATCATTTTCCCTTAATAGAGCCTCAGAAATGAGTTGAAAATGTATTATGCTACTCTCTAGACTCTAGTTGAACATGGCATGCATGTACCAAGTTATTCATTTTAGGATTATACAATTTAATTATTCTTTTCATGAGACAGTTAAATATCTCATGTTTTAATAGGGAAAAGAGTCTATTAGAGGTAAGCAATTGGAGTCAGACATCACATTTCATATTGGAAAGCTAGAATTTGAACTTGCTTTGAAGGTCAATAGATCAGCCTTTGATGGTGATATGTATCAGTTAAAAAGTTTTATTCGAGCTGGAGCTGATCCTAAGAAGACAGATTATGATGGAAGAACACCTCTGGTAAGGAGCTTGAAACTTTGTATTATGATGTCATGTTATCAATCAATTTCTTCCTTTTCATCTATGGTGTGATAGTTTATTAACTGCCACTTACAAATGCTGTTATAAAAATGCTTGCCTGATAAGAACCTTTGTTGTTTTTCCAATAGCATCTTGCGGCATGCAGAGGATATGAAGATATCACACTTTACCTTATTCATGAAGGTGTAGACATCAACATCAAAGGTAATTGTGTGATTTAGATATTCCTCGAGGATCAAACTTAAATTTAAGATGATGCAAACATCACTAATGTGGTACTTCCATAGATAACTTCGGGAACACACCACTATTTGAAGCAGTTAAGAATGGACACGATCGGATTGCTTCTTTACTTGTTAGAGAAGGGGCCTCTTTGAAGATAGATGATAATGGTAGTTTTTTATGCACAACAGTTGCAAGAGGGGATCCGGAATATGTTAAAAGGCTTTTATCTAATGGACTGGATCCTAATTTGAAAGATTACGACGGTCGAACCCCTCTACATGTTGCTGCATCCATTGGTTTAATCTTCATGGCAAAGTTGCTATTAGAAGCTGGAGCCAGTGTTTTTACTAAAGACAGGTAATGTTCATTGATGTTTCTTTCCTTTTCATTGTTACTTACATTAAGCATAACCAAAACTTGTTGTTCTTTTTCACTCCATTAAAAACAGATGGGGAAATACTCCGCTTGATGAAGCTCGGACCAGTGGAAATAAGAATCTGATAAAGATGCTGGAAGTTGCAAAATCTGCTGAGTTGACAGAGTTCCCTTTTTCCCAAGAAATTACAGGTACTGATACGTTGTGTTAGCCTTCTTTTAGCTTAAGAGGTTGTAAGTAGTTCAATAGAATACGCTATGTAACAATTTAGAGAGATTATGTCTTAATCACATGCTACTGCAAACTCAAATATTAAATGTATCTTCCATTTTTCCAGATAAGGTACATCCAAAGAAGTGCACAGTATTTCCTTTCCACCCATGGGGTCCAAAAGATTATAAAAAAAATGGTATAGTATTATGGGTTCCACACACCATTGAAGAGCTAATCACAACAGCAGCAGATCAGATAGGATTTTCTAATGACTCTTGTATTTTATCCGAAGATGCTGGTAAAATTACTGATGTGGGCATGATTAAGGATGATCAGAAGCTGTATTTAGTCCGCGAAACACATTAGGCAATCATATAATAATGTGGCCTCCTTGTAATTTCCTATAATCTATAAATAAGGGCAATAATACTTGATCTTATTAATGTTCTAAAAATCCACTATTATAGTAATTAAGATCAAATAATCAACACCATTTTGTACTGGTTTTTTTGTATACTCACCAAAAGTCCCCAAAAACAGAAATACAATTGCCAAACTTAAAGAAAATTCCCACAAAAAACATTCAAAAATCTAACAAGATAAGAACTGATTCCTAAATACCATATATAATATATTACCCCCAAAACTGTTAATTAAATAACACCCTATTAGCATGTGTGTTGGATTTGTCGAAAGTGCTTTTGTGCTGCAGCATTAGCAATGGTTGATGCATCTTCTTTCTTCAAGTTCAGTATAGTTTCTTTGGATGCTGAACTGATGTGTGATTGAGAAGCATAAAAAAACTGAGCTATGGACTCCACAAAGCAAATCAAGGAACAAACAAACACTCCTAGTTTGATCATATTGAAGGATGAAATTACTTTCAATTATCAGTTATAGCCTAAGATTTTTGGAGGTATAACTAATCATGGCAGAGTGTTGAATTTATAGTGGGAGTTTATAAGACAATTTTTTCCATGGAAAAGTCCGTATCTTGCTAAGCAAGGTGGCAGAATGGAAGATTCCTCGTGCTTGCTTGTTAAGAAATTGACCATTGTTGGGTGATTTCAAACACAAATAATTCAAGCAATAATAACATTCAACTTTCTACTATTTCCACATTCATGCACTCACTTTTGAATTTACTCACCAGACAGATTTTAAGTTTCAAATAATACTAATCTACAGAAGATGTCTGAACTGAGCCCCACGAGTATGACAACTTCTAATCACCTGATTTAATCTTCCTTAGCCTGCATCAATATAAATTGTGTAAAAATTATAATAAATATTTCTATAATTATAGTTATCCGTTGTAGAAAATAATATATTGATTTTTATAAAATGTAGGTTAATGATTTAGGAAGTTCCTTAATTGAAGAGTTCCCATGAGCATGTTGCAAGAAATTTCTTGAGATGACTCAGTTGAAAACATGTCACACTGTTCGCTTATATGTTTAAAATAATCTTTGAATTTAAATGGAATGCGATTGAAATTTTCTAATTATTGGAATATACTATATATGAGTTGAAAATTCAACAAAGCCAGCAAAGTTTATTTATTTTGATTTTTTTTTGGACAAATTTAGTATATGTCTGATATGAAACACTTATTGCATCCTAATGCACATTTAATGTTTGATAATGACTCCGGAACCTCATTATCACATTCTAATGCACATTTAATTTAATGTAAAAATATCTTTCCGATTTTAGAATTCAAAATATGTTTTTGAAGCATCAAAATTTAAGAATTCAAATTTTGGTAATCAGAGAAATATGTTTTTAGATATAGCATTTTAAATCCCTCTTTTTTTAATACAAACACTACCTTAAATTAGATGAAATTCATTGATAATTTATAAGTATATATAAATGGGATACAAATTTTTGGTGTGGCTTATTTTTGTTACAAAATTACCCTTCATTTTTTTTATCAATAAAAATATAATTTAATTTGAAAACTTGAGTGATTAATAACTTTCGTTAGTTACCAATTGAAAAAGTAACTTTCATCTCTTACCAAAAAAAATCTCACACCTATAACTTCCATTAACTATGAGTAAACTTCTGGGATTTGTATTCTCTCCTTTTTTATATATCATTTCATCTTTCATGTTTTTAATCTAACGGTTCAGAATTTATAATGAATAATTAAATAAAAAAAGTCATTTAGTAAGAGAGAGAAATTGATATATAAAAAAGTCATTTAATAGGAGAAAAAATTCATTATAAATTATGAATCGTTAGATTAGAAACATGAGAGATGACAGGATATATAAAAAATAAAAGGATCTAAATCCAAACTTCTAACAGTATAACTTCTTTTTGAACTTATACTGTCAGTACATACCAATTAAACTCTTTTTTTTCAATGACACAGTCAATATTCAATCAACTTTTTTTTCTCAATAGAGTTTTTGTAAACAAATCTTTCAATTATCTATGACAATAACAATTTTTGTCAATCACCTTGTAAAAACAATTTGAGAAAATCTTTTTCTTTTCTTTTCATTGCCAGATAATGAATTTTTGCTGCATGTGGTAGAAATCAAAAATTTTAATTAATATAATATTAATGTTTTAATTAATATTCATGGTATTCAAATATAATTATATATATATATATATATATATATATATATATATATATATATATATATATATATATATATATATATATATGTATATCTTTATTTTTTTATGGTGGTTTAAGAAAGATTCCCGCAAATACATGAGGGAGTAAATAGTTAGTCCTTTTAAAGGTTTTTTTTATTATACTAACATGTGTTTTTTTGTTGTACTTGTTGTATAGAAGAAGTAGTTAAATTTTAATATTTGTGAATATTTTCATTTTAGAAATTGAACAAATTTAAAAAAAAAACTTTATTAAAACACACATATGCACAACTTCAGAGATTAAAACGAACAAATTTGTTCACATTTGCGGTAACTTCATTACTCAAAGAGCATAAAACTTGCCGATTGTTCAAAGTGGAAAGAAGTTTACATATTTTATCTTTTTTCTCTTCTCAAGATGTATGGCTCTCATTTTTATTCATTGCATATTCTTCAAAATTTATGCAACAATATATAATAGTTATTGTTTTCTTAATATAATTGTGATCATACTTTATTTCAATAATTCTTATTTTAACCATTATATATACAATTATTTATTTTTTCTTATGTGTAATAATTGATCTGATATTTTTTATTGGGTTACTCATATTTACCATAGATTACAAATGTTTTACAATTTAGGTTTAACCGAAATTCCATTTTAATTAAAATTGCTTTATATTTTATTTTTATTTTTTATTCAATTGGGTGAGAGACAGAGAGGTTATTACTAAATTTACACCAAAAAATATTAATTTATATATTGACCTGTGCGCGTATTAACAAAAGCGGACAAACGGACACGGTGTCCGTTTGGACGCTAGTAAACATAATAAACATAATAAACACTGAAATTAAATAGTGAGTAATTAAAAAATATCAATTAAATAAAATAAAAATTATATATTGAACAAATTAGTTATTTTTTTCATTGGGCTCAATCATACACACCATGATTTATCAAATGTTTTGTGAGGAATAAGACTTGAATAGATAACACGAATGGATCTTTCCAAGCTAGCATCTAACTCGATCATGGTTCTTACATCAATGTTACTTTAAATTTTATGTTGATGAACTGAACACGTCTATCATCGTTATTTGACACATGACGATAATTAATACTGACCATTTTTCTCGTATCATGGTGTTGAGACTATAAAATAATAAGAATGGTATATATTCCAATTCTATTTTGTACAATTTTACAACATATACATATATAGTAAGTTGGTTAGTTATTAGTAATTAAAATGGGTGAATAAAAAGGCAACATAATAACAAGGAGTAATGAGACAATAAAGAGACATATCATCGATATAATGACAAATGATTTTATAATAACTGAGGCAATAACTATGGATCAACACTTGATATGCCAATACGTTCCCACGAGATGGAGGGGTGGCCAATGACGCCACTCTTGGTGACAAGGAATTCATGATGTGATTTTGAAAGAGACTTTATGAGCAAGTCTACGAGTTTTGGTGAATTGAAGGGAAATGAGATACTTTGAGTTCACCTTTGACAATAATGTCAAGAACAAAGTGATAGTCAATGAATAAGTACTTCATTCGTGAATGGAAAACTGGATTTACCCAAAAGTAGGTAGCACCAAAATTATTTGAAAATATGTTTGGTGGATTGGTTAGTTTAATGCCAAGCTCCATGAGCAATTATTGTAGCCATAAAAGTTCACATTTGGTGGTTCCAATTGTGCAGTATTATGCTTTAGTGGAAGATCTCGCAATTGTGGATTGTTTCTTGCATGACCATAAAATTGCATTAGCAGGGTCGGTCGAACCCGCTTAGAGGCTTAAATTTTTTTTTTAAATGAGACCTTCAAAGGATCGGATTTGTTGTTAAAGAATCCATAGGCAATCACAGAGGATTTAAATTCATGATACCAAGCTCGAGGTGCCTATTTCAAACCATGAGTTGAACCAAAGACCTGAAAGACAAGATGTCTCTCTTCTACCAACTCAATAATGAGATTTTGTGTACAAAATATGTCATTTGAAATATTTATGAAAAATTTAAAAATTTTGAGGCCTTTTTATAGCCAAAATTTGTTAGGCCTAAAGCCCTTGCGTGGGTCGCCTCTTACCAGTGGACTTTCAATCAACACTGGCACCACCCCAATTTGCATCACAAAATGCAGTGAGTTCAAGCTTTCTTCTTGCAACAAGATGAAGACCATGGAAAATGGTCTGCTTTAGATAACGGGAGATGCGCTTGAGAGCTTGCATGTGAATTGTTGATGGTGCTTGCATGTAATAAGATAACTTGTTGAGAACAAAGGTCACATCCGGTCTCATGAGAGACAAGAAATGCAAAGATCCAATGATACTATGAAATAAAGAAGAGTCACAACTTGAAGAATCATCATTTGTTCCAAGTGAACAAGTAATAGACATTAGTGTCCCTACTATTTAGCATCATTCATAAGTGCTTTTTTGTAAGATGTCTCGAATATAATATTGCTGAGAAATGAAAATTCCCTTGGACATAGGGATGAGCTAGACACCGAGAAATTGGCTCGGGCTCCCAAGATCCTTGAAAGAAACTTTTGCAGCTAGAGCATCCTTAAATGTGCTTAAGAAATTTTCATTGTTTCCTGTAAGAAGGAGATCATCAACATATACAAAAAAAGGCAATAACATTACTGTTCTTATTAATGAAGAGTGAAGGACCGGATTTGTTGTTAAAGCATCCATAGGCAACCACAAAATATTTAAATTCATGATACCAAGCTCGAGCTGCCTATTTCAAACCATGGAGAGCTTTATGGAGCTTGCGTACATGATTGGGGAATTCTTGATAAATAAATCCTTGAGGTTGGCACATGTAAACATCTTCAGTGATCGCACCATGAAAGAATGCATTGTTAACATCCATTTAAGTTAGAGACCAACCTTTGGAGAGAACAATACATAAAACCATTTTAATTGTTTAATGTTCGATAACAAGATTGAAGGTGTCTTTATAATCAATGTTTGGTCGTTGATGAAAACCTTTAGCGACTAGTCGTGCTTTGTGACAAATAATGGATCCATATGGATTTCTTTTCAACTGAAACACCCATTTGTTAACAATGACATTGAGGTGTGATTGATTAGTAACTAGAGACCAAGGGCCATTGGTCATGAGAGAGGTGAAATCTTCATACATAGCTTGTCTCTACTCATGGCATTGTAATGCTTTGGATACACATGTCGGTTCTTCCTATCAAGAGGATCTCGTAACAAGTTGGTGCAGCCAAAAAATAGAAAAAAGATAGAAAATTACAATAAAAAAAAAATGGTGAGTAGAAAAACTTATTAGATACCGGAATCAATGGTATCTACTAAGTTCTACCAATACCTTACCTACTATTGGATTTGAACCAATGACTCCTGCCGTATGAAAGCAATACTCTAACCACTGAGTTAAGTAGGTCATTTATCATCCTAAATAAAAAAAGTAGCTCTCGATCAGATCAATGGATTATAAATGTTATATTATTTATAAATAATACAAACGCAATATAAATCAAAGAGATTGGATCATGTAATTTAATATTTATCTTGACAAGAATTTATTTATCGAATATGATCAAATCTGTATCAAAAGCACAAGGGCTATAGCTCAGTTAGGTAGAGCACCTCGTTTACACATGCGCCAATGTTTTTTCATAGGAGTCCATCATGTAATTAAAAGAGTTGATCTTAATTGATAAATCAATGTCTTACTCCAGAAAGAAAATTAAGAGAACAATAGCCTGACAAAGGATTTAGACGTCAAATGGAATCCATAATGAGATATTGATAAGGTGAATACTAAAATCTATTCAATGCTAGGCAATGAGGCTAGGGACCTCCAAAAAAATATCTTTTCTTCCTATCTTATGAACTTTAAGGTGTATGAAGTTTCATTTCCTATTTGATATTTTTATTGAAGTAGGTTGATAGAGAGTCCATTTAACTTAAGTTGATCCAGGCCAGAAGCAGACCTACGTCAGAATAACCTTCTTCTTTGAAAAACTTTGGTAGTGCTCTTAGATTTTGATCTAAATAAGAAATCAGAGCACAGGGAGTCATTTCCTTTTTCTTTGTGTAAAGAAAAAAGATGGTAGACTAATTGATATTTCTATCAGTTAATGAAAAAGCCCAATGCAAAAAAAAAATGCACGTTGGGTCTTTAAAACAATTCAAATCATTTTGATAATAATAATAGTTTGATCCGTTTTACCGAGAAGGTCTACGGTTCGAGTCCGTATAGCCCTAATAGTACTACCGATACTACTATATTTAGTATAGTAGTAGTATATGGAATACTAAATACTCCATACTAGTAATACTAGTAGTATAAATATAGTTGAAATACTTTTTGTAATCAAAAGAATGAATCAATTCATTTCTATTTGAATAGATTAATGATATACTAATATTAGTATTAGTATACTCAGATACTAATCTAGAAATAATGTCAACTTTTAAAATGTAAACTTAATAAAATACAAAGCATTTCTATTTAGATTAATGAATCTAATAATTTTGAAATTTAAATTCAAATCGACTAAGAATTAATATGAATCCAGTATATTTTCCACATTCATAGGAGTACATTTATGTTTTTGCTTTATGAATATGATATTTTTTGGACATTTCTAATAATATCGATCTTTATTCCTATTTTGGCATTTCTAATTTCTGGAATTTTAGCTCCAATTAGGAAAGGGCCAGAAAAACTTTCTAGTTATGAATCTGGAATAGAACCGATGGGCGATGCTTGGTTACAATTTGAAATCCGTTATTATATGTTTGCTCTCGTTTTTGTTGTTTTTGATGTTGAAACAGTCTTTCTTTACCCATGGGCAATGAGTTTTGATGTATTAGGGGTATCCGTATTTATAGAAGCTTTCATCTTCGTGCTTATCCTAATTGTTGGTTTAGTTTATGCATGGCGAAAGGGAGCATTAGAATGGTCTTAATTCTTGAATATTTAGACAATTAAACAAAACATTGAGACAGTTATGAATTCTATTGAGTTTCCCTTACTTGATCAAAAAACCAAAAATTCAGTTATTTCTACTACATTAAATGATCTTTCAAATTGGTCAAGACTATCCAGTTTATGGCCGCTTCTCTATGGTACTAGTTGTTGCTTCATTGAATTTGCTTCATTAATAGGATCGCGATTTGACTTCGATCGTTATGGACTGGTACCACGCTCTAGTCCTAGGCAGGCAGACCTCATTTTAACAGCGGGCACCGTAACTATGAAAATGGCTCCTTCTTTAGTTCGATTATATGAGCAAATGCCCGAACCAAAATATGTTATTGCTATGGGAGCTTGTACAATTACAGGAGGTATGTTCAGTACCGATTCTTATAGTACTGTTCGGGGCGTGGATAAGCTAATTCCTGTGGATGTCTATTTGCCGGGCTGTCCACCTAAACCGGAAGCGGTTATAGATGCTATAACAAAACTTCGTAAGAAAATATCTCGAGAAATCTATGAAGATCCAATTAGTTATCAACGTAGGTGTTTTACTACCAACCACAAATTTGATGTTGGACACAGTACTCATACCGGCAATTCTAATAAAGGATTATTCTATCAACCATCATCTATTTCCGAGATAACCTCGGACACATTTTGGAAATATAAAAAAATGAAGTATCCTCCGACGAACGAAAAAGTGAATTAAACAGGATCCTTTTGTACAAAATACAATAAGAAATAGCAAGCAAGTCAATCTGACAAAATTTCATTGTAATGGAAATAAATGGTAAATACTTATACCAATCTTATAAAAAACTCGGGAGAAATCAAAAAATGCAAGGTAATTTGTCTGCTTGGCTAGTCAAACACGGAATAGTTCATAGATCTTTGGGTTTTGATTACCAAGGAATAGAGACTTTATGGCAATGTGCGACTAAGCCGGTGGTAGTGGATGTTTAAACTTGGAAAAAATATTATTTGGTTTGTATATTCCATTTTTCCCACGTGTGATCATGGGATGATTTGGAATTTCCAAAGTTTAAGGTTATAATGAAGGAGAATCTGCCACAAGTGACTTAGATGAAGATGAAACATGTACAGGTGATTGAGGTTGGGATTGTGGTATGGTTGGGTTTATGGAAGAGGAATTCAATGGTTTAGTGGGTGGTGATGTATCATTTTGGATTAGGGAATTTGGTTGGGAATTAGTTGGGTGTATGATGGTTAGGTGTTTCCTTTGAGGAAACTCAGTGATAGTTGGAGTTGAAATGGGTATGACTAAGGTTAAGGGTGATGAGTTATGATGAGGAATGGAGGGAGTTTGTTGAAAGGATAGAGGGGCATGAGAGGTTGGAGACAACTTGGAAAATTTTGTGGAATGGGGAATATTTTCTTCTAAGAACTTAACATGCCTAGAGTAATAGAGTTTATCATTTTTAAAGTTGAAACAAATGTAGGCACTCTGTGTGAGGCTATATCCAAGAAATATGCATGGTTCAAACCTTAGTTAAAGCTTGTTGTTTGTATAGGGTTTAAGCTAATGGAAACAAAGAAATCCTGAGGTTTTTAGTTTCTTATAGTTTGGTGGGTTTTTGAAGAGAACGTGATGTGGTGTGCTGATATTAAGGTCATGGGTGGATAATAGATTTATTAGGTAAGATGTTTCTAGGAAGGCAAAGGACCAAAATATTGGAGGGAGTGAGACGAGGGTTTAGGAGGAAGCGGGCAATTTCAGTGAGGTAGGGTGTTTTTGTTTAGATAGACCATTGTGTTCAGGGGTATGAGGTAGGGTTGTGAGTTGAGAGATGCCATTGGTTTGTAAAAATAGTCAAAGTTTAATATATTCTTTGCCATTATCAGAGTAAAGTGTTTTAATTTTGCAATTGAATTGGTTTTCTACCAAGTTCGTAAAAATTGGAAATATAGTTGCAACATTGGACTTGAGTTTTAGAGGATAAAGCCAAACATAATTGGAAAATGGTCAATGAAAATTACATAATAACAAAAACCATTACTTGAGTTGATCGGACCCGGCCCCCATAAATCTAAGTACAAAATTTACTACTACGGAAAACACCTCTCATAACGGTTATAAAAGGGATAGAACTATGTCCGACCAACCATTGTGAGGTAAGGTGTGATTGTATGTATGATTCTTTCCACCACGGTCGTGCAGCCGTGATTATAAGTCAAGTAGTGTGGAACCTATCACAACAGTTACTTTAAACAACTATTGTTGTATGTCTCAACTTATCACAACAGTTACTTTAAACAACTGTTGTTGTACATCTTTTAATAAAATTTAAAAAAATGCAGCAATGGAACAACAACAACAACAAAAACAAAAACATGAACGTGAACAACAACAACAACAACAATAATAATAATAATAATAATAATAATAATAATAATAATAATAATAACAACAACAACAACAACAACAACAACAACAACAATAACAACAACAACAACAACAACAATAACAACAACAACAACAACCAACATTGCTAAATTGAATCCATTTTTTTCCTTGTTAATAAAAGAAATGATGTTTTAAAGTTATGTTTATGGAAGAAATGATGTTTTTGAGCTTGATTTAATGGAGAAATATAGTGTTGTAAATGGAAGATGATGTTTGGAGTTAGAAGATGGACTTCGTCTAAGTTGAAAGTTCATTTAAGTTTTAGGTTTCACGCGGATCACTAATGATAGTGTCTTGAGTGTTGATACTCACTAAATGGACGGAAAAGATTTGTTTAAGGACGGTGAAGAAACTCAATTAATACTCTTATAGTTTCCCATGAACCTGAGTGACTTTTCACCATGTTTGGAAGTTCTAATTGTGGTAAAAAAAAATGGCTTAAAATAAATAAAAATAAAATTGTAGGTGTTAGTTTTCAAACTCATGACCATGCGCCACTTTTCACCACGGTTGGAAGTTCCAACCGTGGTAAAAAAAAAAGTGGCTTAAAAATAAATAAAAAACAAAATTTTGAGTACTGGGATTCAAACTCATGAGCATACGCCACTTTTGACCACAGTTGGAAGCTTCAACTGTGGTAAAAAAAATGGCTTAAAAATAAATAAACAAACAAAGTTGTAGGTGTTAGGATTTGAACTCATGATCAGGCGCCACTTTTCACCACAGTTGGAATTTCCAACCGTGGTGAAAAGTGGCTTAAAATAAAAATAAAAGGAAAACGCCTAAGTGAATAGATTCTACCACAGTGGATACTTTGACCGAGGTGAAATGGCGTTACAAAAGGTACGTTTTGTATTAGTGATTTCTAATGGATAAGAACTAGAAATTGAAGATAATGAGAATGGTAACTTATGGTTCTTATTAGAAAGGCAATCTAAACATTTATTGAGAGAACCAGAATAGGAAATGTTGTTTGACTTGAGAGCATGAAGAAGATTTGGTGGTGCATGATGACCAAGTATATGCTGCCATAGCTTGAGTGAGGTGTTAGAGATGACAAAAGAGGTTTGAGGGACGAGTGCATTTGTTTGAGCCTGTACACACTGTCTTTATTCAGTATTCGCGGAAGAATCTCCTTCGTGCATAAATCATTCGCCTCGAAACGCCAAGAAAAAAATTCAATAGAAACCTTATTAGTTTGACACAATTAAGAAACATATATTAAGTTTTGAGCAACATTTGGAACGTAAAGAATATTTGACAGCTTTAAACAAGAATTATTAGGGGAAATTATTGTTGATCTAGTATTAATGATAGGAAGGAGATTACCATTTGCAATTTGGAGATTGTCAGTTCCATGATACTCTTCCTTAAGGGACAAATTGCTCATGTCATTAGTGATTTGCTGGGATACACCTGAGTCAAATAGCCAAGGTGAAGGTGAGTGAGATACCATATTTTGAGTAATATGAGCAGTTGGATAGCGTGGCTTGTTGATTGGTGGATTTCATTTGTGTTTTCAAACGCTGTTTGTGGTTAATTTCGCAATGTTTTTATCTAGTTTTCGAAGCTTTAGTTGTTACTATCTGCATTACTCGTAGTTGTGTGTCTTCGAGTCTTATTTTGAAGTTTATGTTGCTTTTGCCGCTGGTGCGTTTGATTTGGTTTCTTTTAGTGTGTTTTTGGCAGGAATGGAGAGCACGACAATCGCACCGCATTCGGAGGAAAAGAAAAGGCGAAAAAGGGAACTCAGAGCTGCAACACGGGTACCCGTGTTGCACAACACGGCCCGTGTCATGAAGGACACGACTGACAGACACGGGTGGACCAAAGCAGATGAAAAAAGAAGACTCAGACTTGCAACACGGGTGCCCGTGTCATGCAACACGGCCTGTGTTGCAGCCCTTGGAGAGGAACACGCCCTGAAGAAGCCAGCAGCCTGACACGGCCACCCGTGTTGCACAACACGGCCCGTGTCAGGGCCACTGAACGTGAAATTTCTCTGTTTTCTGATTTTTTGCTGTCAGACCTATTTCGAAGGGCATTTGAGACATTTCGCTATGTAATTTGAATTTAGATATAAGAGGCACATTTTAGAAAGAAGAGAAAAAACACTTTTGCACGGATATTAGGATTAACAACTGAGAGGGGAGTTCGGCTGGAAACAGAGGATCGATCAAAAGCGGAAGCAATTGATGATCCACGGATTTCAACTTGCATTGTAATGATCTTCTCCTTTTTAATTCTAATTACTTTTATGTTTACCCAGAACATGAGCAGCTAAACCCCAAGTTGTTAGGGGGTGGTCCTTAGTGCGATGTAATGACGTTTGTTTAATTATTCTATGAGAACTATGTTTTTACCTTAATATATTTTATTTTGCATTAATCTTATTCGTATTTATATTGGAAAGTAGAATTCGAATTGTGCTTAGGCGTTAGTCTGGAAAGTCAACCTAACACTTTTGCAAAATAGTATCACGGTCGATATTGCTTAGGAATGAGGATATCCCGTATCACGTATTTTATGGTCAGAACTATTGCTTGATGTTTTTCAGGGACACTGAGGAATTAGTGAACAGGAAAATCATCAAAGGGTTTCCATTAAGGAATTAAGGCAACTAAAGTGGCCAACTGATAAATTAAGGTTAATAACTAGTATAGTAGAATAATCATACAGGGTCTTTACTCGCATCGTCTCCACTCCCCTAACACTGTTCTTAGATTGATTAATTAAGTCTGTATTTACTTGTGATATTACTCTGCTACCAAACAAACCACTAGACCTTTTGTTCAATTGAATCCTAAAAATTCTGTTAATTACTACGCATTCCTCGAGATCGATACTTGGGACTTTTCCCTTATTACTACAATTGGTAAAAATAGTACACTTGCTATTTTCCCGATCAATTTTTTGGCGCCGTTGTCGGGGACTGCCAAATTAACATTGTTTTTAGAATCCAAAAGAAATTTTGTTGCTCTGCGACTAAAATTTTATTGTTTACTGCATAACTTTTATCCGTTTATTATCTAACGCTTGTCTAATTGTGTATGCGAGGTCAGGCCTCAGCTAAATATTCTTTTGACACAGAACCAGAACGAGCATTACACGAAAGACGGAGATTAGCTAAAGTTAAAAGACTGGAAGAAATAGAGGAAATTATATCCGTGCAGAGCGACTCCAAAGAGAGAGAGACACCACCTGAGACTGTTCAAATGGCTGGAAATCCACCTCAGCCTGAAAGACTGCTAGGAGACTATGGAGGGGCCAATGCTCAACCGAACCGGATGACCATTGTGAATCAACCGGTGAATGCTGCGCATTTTCAGCTACACCCTTCCACCATCCGTCAGTTGGAGAGCAAGCCGTTCGCCGGAAGAATCAACGAAGATGCAAATAAACATCTTCAGAGATTCCTTACAACCACCACTTCGCTGAAAATAGAAGGACATTCCGAAGAGGCCAAGAGATTAGTTATGTTCCCGTTCACACTTGTCATACCCTAAATTTGCCCTACCTTTCTTACTTTTCTCATCACGAATAATAGTTGCTTGGTGCTTGTTCTCTAGGTGATCATTTGACCCTGGGCCAGGATCCCCTAGCTTTTTTCTCGGGTCTGGGAGTTTTGTTGGTTTGTGTTTAGTATGATCACAAGTTTTCGCAAAATATGTTGAGTTCAAGTGAAGATAGAAGAAAGATGAGCCTATGTACTTGCAGTCGAGCAATAAAGATGATCAAGTGGATTCCAAACCATGTAGTTAAGCTTTAGTTTGAGCCATATGGTGTGAGATATTTCGAGGCTTTGATCCAACTAATTTCAAGTCTTATTTCATTTTGTTTTAAGCAATATTTCAAGTGGATTTCTAGTTGAGTTGATTTTTGCTTCAAGCATTCTTCAAGTTGAAACTCAAATTTTATTGAAAATTCATGATGGAGTTGATTAGTGCAAAGCTAGGCGCGTTTTCAAGGCATGAAGATTTGTTTCAAGTTATGTCACGAGCTTTATTTTGTGAAGCAATGAGATTTTGAATAGTTAAATGACATTTCAAGATATAGGCCATTTCTTTGCAATGATTCGTCAAGAAGAGAATTTTTATTCAAAAATTATTTCTATGAAATCATGTTCTTTTCTGTTGTTTCAAACAAAAAGCCAAAGGCCTATTTCACAAATTTAAATCAAATTGTGTTGCAATGATATACATATATCTACACAAGAGGAAAGCATGTTAAATAATAGAGTTCATTGGGATTTTGAACTTTGCTCAAATCCATTTACATAATTCCAAAACTCATATGCAATATCTAAAAGCATTTGTTCCCATTACATTGTTTTTGTCAAGCCTGTTTGGGTCATGAAAGAACGGCAAACGAAAAGTGGTGTAGAGTCCGCGTGAAGTAGCTACTGGTTGCACCTTGTCAAGAGGTTCACAATAAATGGTACAAGATACTGCAGCTAATGTATCCAACACCTCACAGTAACCTGCTGCAATGTAGTACAATCTGCAAAAGCCTGCACATCAAAACAATAACAACAGCCCCACAAGCCACGACGTGTGCATAGAAAAGAGCCTTGTGCTTGTTGATGAAATATGCCGAGGAACAGAAACTGCAAAAGGGACTTGTATTGCAGGCAGCAGCATTGAAACACTTGATAAAATTGGTTGTTTGGGTATTGTATTTACTCACTTGCACGGAATATTTAAATTGCCACTAAACCTCAAAAACACGGTGCATAAAGGAATGGGCACAACGTGTATTGATGGACAAACAAAACCTACTTGAAAGCTGACAGATGGAACTTGTAAAGAAAGTCTTGCGTTTGAAACTGCCAAGAGGGAAGGAGTTCCTGAAATTATTATCAAAAGAGCTGAAGATCTTTATCTGTCAGTTTATGCTAAGGAAATGCTTTCTGCAGAAAATTTTGCAAAACAGGAAGAAATGTCTACTTACGTCAATGGTAATAATTTGAATGGAACACATATTCATTCCAAAAAGGTTATATCCGGTACTTCTCATGAGGGAATCTCTTTAGCCCCTCCAACTTCTCTCGTTTGTGACCTCGCGACCTGCGGTGAAAGAAAACCAAACAGCTCGTCCCTTTTGTGTAAAACGCAACAGCCATATTATGGGGTAGCTCAAATTCCATTTCACCGTTGAAGGAATCGTACACGCAGCTATTACTCTGTGATGAAAATGTTGAATAAATAGGCAGCAGTATAGCATAATAATAAAAAAAAAACTCTGGAGAAGAAAGGAAGAGAAAATCGGTAAAAAAAATATACCAGCTGCGATATCTTTCACAAAAGCGACATGATGTCGTTCCGTACGCGATTACCCTTTGCTCCTTTTACTGGTGTCAACCATCATGGTCAACCGGTTCTCTTTGGTTGTGCTTTTCTAATTAATGAATCCGAGGCTTCCTTTGACTGGCTTTTCAAGACATGGCTTATCGCCATGTCTGGACGTCACCCACTCTCAATAACTACCGATCATGATTCTGTTATTCAGTCCGCCATTATACAAGTATTTCCCAACACCCGTCACCGTTTCTGCAAGTGGCACATCTTTAAGCAGTGCCAAGAGAAGTTGTCTCACATTTTCCTCCAGTTTCCAAGTTTTGAAGCTGAGTTTCACAAATGTGTTAATTTGACTGACTCAAATGACGAATTCGAGTCTTGCTGGTCCACACTTGTAGATAGATACGGTCTCAGGGACAATGAATGGCTTCAGGCAATACATTCCGCTTGCAGGCAGTGGGTACCTGTATATTTGCGAGACACCTTCTTTGCCGAATTGTCCATCACTCAGCGAAGTGATAGCATGAACTCTCACTTTGATGGCTATGTCAATGCTTCCACCAGTTTAAATCAGTTCTTTAAGCTTTATGAGAAAGCGCTTGAAAGTCGCAATGAGAAAGAAGTAAGAGCAGATTATGACACAATGAATACTTTGCCTGTATTGAGGACCCCGCCTCCGATGGAGAGGCAAGCATCCGAGCTTTACACAAGAAAGATTCTCATGAGGTTCCAAGAAGAGTTGGTTGGCACACTAACATTCATGGCATCCAAACCAAAGGAGTTCACATTCTGCTACAACACTCCAAACCGTAAACCTGTGACACAGTAAAGGACGACTGATTAGCCTTTGTTTCCAAATAAAACCCCACACAACCAAACGTACAGAAGCTCAATTTGCAATACAGGCCTTTCACAACAAAACAAAACTGTACCTGCTACTTCAAAGACACACCAGACAAATTCTGCCAGCAGCTCCCAGTACCACTACAACCAGTACGACAAAACCTGCAACAGCAAAAAGCAGAGAGCATCTTTTACCATAGACAGCCAACAAATCAAGAACAACTGATATAAAAAGTTTGGGGAGAAAGGAACCTAAGGAGGAGGCAGCCTCAAAACCCTAGCCGCCAGCCTCTTGAGAGACTATCTTCAACTCTCTTAAACCCAAAAAAAAAAATACCTTCTACCTCCTTCAATAAATTCCAAAGGAAATCTTCCATTTCCATCTTCAATCATCTACTCCAAAGAAAAACCATCACACATCTTTTTAACTTGACTTCTCCAAACCACACCCCACTTCCGCAAAATCCACAACTCATTTCGAAACGCCAACCAAATCACACCACTAAATCTTCAATCTTCAACCCAACAATAAGGGTCCTCCGTCAACTCTTCATTACCGAACAACCCAAAATCAAACACGACCCACGCACCACCGTGAAACCCCATCATCGCCGTACGAGCTCAACCTTCGGCCTACCCAGAATCCTTCATCACCTCCATGAGCAAAACCCATCCGCACACAGAACCTAAACCCAACATCATCTTTGTCTTTTTTTCGTCAGCATCAATAATCAACACCATAGACAAATCTCTAAGCTTTTCAGAAATCAAATAGAGGTTTGAGTTGAATAGAGAAAGAAAAGATGATATGAGACAAAGATAAGTGTTCATGGTGTAGAGGGAGGACGAATCCGGAGAAAGAGATGAGGAACTTGGATTGAGAGTGGGAACGGTCTGAGCGCGTAAGAAGGAGAAGAATCTCGGGCCATTTTCATTTTTGTTGTTTTTGATTGTTTTATTTTATTATTATTATCATTATTATTTTATATAAAACAGTTTTCATCTTTTTTTTTATATTTTAATATTTTTCTTTTAGTATATTATGTATATATATTTTTTTATAATAGCTTTTTATATATTAGTTTATAACTTTTTCTTTTAGTACACTATGTATATATTATTTATTTTTATAATAGATTTTTTTGTATATATTAGTTTATAACTTTTATTTATTGGGCTTTATAGTGTGTATTCTATTTTAAAGTTAATTTTTATTTCGCATTTGTTATTGGACATTTTGTCCCATTTCTCTCTGTTTTGGTCGATGACGAGACCACCTTCGATTCTCTGTCAAATTATTGATGAGAAATGAAGGATCTGAGACCACCTCTTTTCTCTCCTCATTTCTTGTCCCGATTCGGTTCACCGACGCTATCAAATAATCATCAATAAGGAATCAAATTCTTTGTATTGAATTAAAAAGAGAGGATTGGGTGTAGACCTCTTCTTCTTCGAGCGTTGGGATATCCACTGTAGTGAGGGTGGTTTCGACGCTCGTCTTTCAATACGAAGACGACATTCTCTCTCCTCCTAAAAACCTCGGTCCCGCACCGAGTGACTTTTCAAACCTTCCCTCCTAAAACCTCGGTCTCGTACCGAGCGCATTTTCAAACACTTTCAATAATAAACCAATTATCTTTGTATTGAATTAAAAAGAGGGGATTAAGTGTAGACTTTCTTCCTCTCCGAGTGTTGGGATGCCCACTGTAGTGAGGGTGGTTCCGACACTCGTCTTTCAATACGAAGACGCTTCCCGTCCATTTTCAAATCTCATCTCCTTAAAATCATTTCTTTGTGTTGAGCTAAAAAGAGGATTGGGTGTAGACCCCTTCTTCTTCGAGCGTAGGGATGCCCACTGTAGTGAGGGTGGTCTCGATGCTCGTCTGTCAATACAAAGACGCTTCCAACATTTCCTCATAAAACCTCGGTCTTGTACTGAGTATACTTTCAATAATAAATTAAATTCTCTTCGTATTGAATTAAAAAGAGCGGATTGGGTATAGGCCTCTTCCTCCCCGAGTGATGGGATGCCCACTGTAGTGAGGGTGGTCTCGACATTCGTCTTTCAATACGAGGACGCGACTCCACCCATCACCTATCTCTTTTCACCACCTCTTTCTACAACTTCCTTTCGCAACCTTTCCCACCTAAAATCTCGGTCCCGTACCGAGTGCTTTTTCAAACTCTTTTCTTAACAAAACTTGAATGGTCGTGGAGTGGTTAGGCGTAGGCCTTCTCCTATCCCGAGTGCTGACGTTTACCGTAGGGTTCTCTGTCGCAAAGCATTTACCATTCAAAACCAAAAACATCTTTAATAAGAGAACGAAGTTCTCTTTGCATTGAATTAAAGAGAGAGGATTGGGTGTAGACCTCTTCTTCTCCGAGCGTAGGGATGCCCACTGTAGTGAGGGTGGTTTCGACGCTCGTCTTTCAATACGAAGACGCCTTGTTCGCCACACCCTTTTATAACAAAAACTTTGAGATAAAGAATTGGGTACTACCCGTAGGGGTTACTATCCGAGGACCTGTCTCGCCCCCTAAAAAACAATTCAATCAATCAAACGTGACTTCTTGCCTCGCGTGGCGAAAACTAATCATCTTTCAGAAAGGATATGTTACGTCCGTTCTACCGCAAACAGGTAATGCCTAAGTCTCCAACGAATGAGCAGCAAAACACCTAACTGCTAGAATGCGCACGATAGCGTCATCCATAAAAAACATCAACACACTGTTAGCACGAACTACGTTCGCTCTGATTTCTCATGTCAGATGAGAATACGTAGGCACAAGATGGCGATGTCTTGGCGAGCTCCCTTTTTCACCTTTCACCCGTAGTTGGCCGAACTACGGCTGCTCTGATTTCTCATACCAGATGAGAATACGTAGGCACAAGACGGCGATGTCTTGGCGAGCACATTCCCCCTATATCTGTAGTTCCCCGAACTACGTCGACTCTGACTTTCTCACCTCTATTGAGAATACGTAGGCATAGGACTGCGAAGTCCTACCGAGTCTGTTCTTTCTCTTTTCTTCCCCGTTCTCTCTTTCCTCCTAACTTTCTTATTTCTAACCTTTCTTTTACTCCGTGGAACACTTCTTATAGCATAATATTTAAGCAAATAAATTCACACATCGACAAACAAAAGGTTCCCATCGAGTACGATGGATGCGAGGGGTGCTAATACCTTCCCCTCGCATAACCGGCTTCCGAACCCGTTCTTGGTCGCGAGACCATCTTATCCATTTCTTTCTTAAGGTTTTCTCGATATTTTCCTTTCCCCATATGGGATAAATAAAGTTCGGTGGCGACTCTTCTGTCCTTTCTTTTCGCCTCCCCGTCGTTGCACGATGCATTTTTTCGAGTAGCGACAGCTGGCGACTCTGCTGGGGACACCTAGCAAGCCAAGCCTAATTTGTTTATCGTATTTGTGTTTTATTTGCTTTTGTTATTTGTGCTTTATTCTCTAACTGTTGGGTTTATTTGGATGGTTTGTAAGGATAAAAGCTTTCTACCCGAGCTTTCAAGTATACACTAAGACTAGGAGGTGGTTTCTTTCTGATTTCCGAGACTTAGGACTCGTTGAGTTGGATCGAATCCCACCGCTCAGATGAGACCCCTTTGGGATGATTATGTCTTACGTGTAGTCGTAATGGCGTTCTTATTTCCAACTTGGGAATCCGTGATTCTGAGGACCTTTTAGAACCTTATTCCAAAGGTTGCTAAAACATAACTCCGTGTTCATCCTTTGAAGGGATTACCGTCTTACGAGTAGTCGTTCTGATGGAAAACTTTTGAGGGTTAGTGCATGGGACTTTGTTTTAAAGCCTTTTGGGATACCCTCTTTATAAACCAATAGATTGCCCACCCGAGGGGAGAGATACCTTTTGTTGTTGTCTTGCAGGATCTATGACTTAGATCCTTGATATGGATCTGTTCTCGTGTGCACTCATAGCATTGCATTTGCATAAGCATTTTTGCATCATTTTGCATTTTCTCTAGCCAGATACCAAGGCCTTACCCATCCTCTGTTCATAACCCGTAGTTGATTTCCCGACACTCCCGTTGAACTCGTGAGAGCTGTAAAGAGTTTGAAGCAAGGGGAACGTAGACACCTTGAAAGTCCAAGTCAGACAATGCAAGTCGAGGTAACTATGGAGCAAAAGTGGACTATGGAGCAGGTCCAAGCAGAGTTAAGGGAAGTCCGAAGCCAGATGGGACAATTCATGGTGGATATGCAAGCTTTGCGTCAGGATCAGAAAATGCTCAAGGAAGAAGTTCATCAACTGAAGACTCAGATGGGCCAGATTATGGAAGTCATGGAAAGTGTGCTAAGAAAGGACGAAAATCTCAGGCCTGAGGTCGCAGCAGAAATGATAGTTCAACCCGTACCTATGGAATATCTTCGAGAGCGCGATATGCCTCGTAGATCTTTTGCACAACCTAAGATTCTGAGATTTCCCCGTCAGGAGATACCTCTTGTTTCACAGGACAATCCTAAGGTTAGGAGGTATGCGCATAGACTGAAGCGGCCCGATAGAAACTTCGACCGGATCCCTATGACTTATACTCAGTTGTTGTAAATTCTGCTTCAACTTCGATTGGTTGAACGTCGGACTCTAGCTCCATTTGTTGGTAAGCCACCACAAGGCTATGATGCAAGTGCCCATTGTGATTTTCATTCTGGGGCACCAGGCCATAATGTGGAAGAATGCAAAGCTCTTAAATACAAAGTTCAAGACTTAATCGATTCAAAAGCATTCGAGAGCGGTATAAAAGTGCCAAGTGGGCTTATTCCAGTTGCTATAAAAGAAGTGGATATCCCTGCTTTCTTCCCTGAAGCTGCATCAGGTCATGAGCGTATCTTACAATCTTTGGTTTCAGAATCTCCATGCCCACAACTATTGCCTATTCCTGGGCCAAATCTGAGGATGAAAGGGCCTGCACATGAGGAATGCCTTAGTCAGTGCCAACAACCTTATGTTCCTCAGCAACAGAACTGTCAGCGCCAAAATCAGAGAAGGCCTCGCAACAACTTGGAAAGAAGGACTGCTCCGCTTCACCTGATCCCTATGTCGCACAGTCAACTTCTTCCACATCTGATCCAAAACTCATTGGTGGAGCCTAAGACTCTTAAGCCTGTGCCAGAACCTTATCCTCCGGGGTACAATCCCAAAGCTCAGTGTGGATATCATGGTGGATCCATGGGGCACTCGACTGAAGAATGCAAAGTCTTCCAAGCCAAAGTGCAGCAATTGATTGACAAGGGGTACATCTCTTTTCCAGAGGGAAGTTTTGGTTGTCCATGTCAACCCTTCAGCTGTCTAAGCTCAGAGATTTCAAGGGTCATCTCCTAAGGCCAATGGTTCAGACAGGCAGACGTCCTTAACATTGGCAGTCCTTGAGCGCTTTTTTATCATTTGCATCTTGTAGTTTATTTCCTGTTAATTGCTACTTGTTTTTTTCCTAAACATTGATTGTTTCGAATGGTAATATTAATGAAGTGATTATGCATTTTCCGAATGAGTCATGTCGTATTCACTCATTATTTCCACTTATCACAGACACATACACTTTTTATCCACTCCACTTTATCACTGTTGTTTTAGCAAAGATCGGAGGGAGGATGACGAAAACGAAATACCCATAATTGCAAACCGTATGCTTTCGGATAGAACGTCGTCAATGATGTACAGGCATTGTTTCAAATCCCCTAAACACCGGAGATATAAGGAGTTAATCCCTAGTCAACCACTTCGAGCCTAGAAGTAGGAGTTTCCTTCGGATATTCAAACCCTTAATACTCAACCTGGGGCAGGGTAATGTTCAGTTAATCTAATCTCGCATTCGAATCAATAAAACAAAATCCAAAGACATGACGGTTGTTCATCAATGTCTCATGACATGGCAGTCACTATCCTCCAACAAAATTCAAAAAAAATCAAAAGCCTGCTAAGTCAAGCATTTCAAAGGAGACTTAGGCAAAAATCAAGGTTATCCCGATGGATCTGACAAACAAAGTCAGTCCATGCAAAAATTAGGAATCAAAATCAAAAGAGGTTCTCAAACCCTCAATAAAAACAAAATAAGATTCAGTGGTCACCCAAAAGGGTCACTGACATCCATCAAAATAAGGTGACTGCCATTTCAAGCAAACCTTGAACCATCAAGCTTACACCGTTAAGCAGGTGCAGAATTAACTGAACGTAGGTATGGAGATCATCAAGAAGAAGGGGTGGGTACAAATCATACTTTGAGCCTAATATCTTTTTGTTTCATAACCGTGAACCAGACCATGTTACAACCCTCGAAAGACCTAATTGAGGTGAGATTTATTCTGAAAGCATATTATCGCAAGGTTGCGTAAATTGACTCCCCACATATTTGCTAATCATCAGTATTGGTGTCGTTATCCTTGCTATATCTTTCACACCAATCAATTTAGCACAACGTTTGGACTAAATGGTCCATTCGTTTCACTATCACGACACTCAAATAAGCGACATTTCTTTTAAAACTTGCATGAACTTCGCATTAAGATTACCATTCGTGAACAAACAATTTCAATTGCAAGTCAGTAGTTGGCATCAAGGAAATTCCAACACGAAGCGATCAAACAAGACTTGACCATTTCAGTAGTCTGGATCAGAATCGAGCATGCTTTTTTAGTCCCATGGAGCTGGGGCATTGGCATCAAAATATGGAATCAGTTAGCTCAAGGAAAATCCCCAAACATCAGTTGATTATGGGGCAAATCATTCAAGAAGCGGTTGATCATAAGTGAATCACATCAATCAGGGGCAGGCCACCTGGAGTTTCTTTGACTTGAGGATAGATCCATCCAATGTTCAATCATGATAAGTTAAGTCGCTTCAACGCTCTTTCAAGAGCAAGCTATTCCAAAGAGTATATTCAAGTCAACCACCAGTATTTGTTTAAACAATGATGAACCCTTTTGTGGTACAAACTCTGGGGCAAGCCATCTCGAGGTCGTCTCATTGGCAAGTTATTCAAGCAAGTTCATCCTCATCAACAATTGTTGAGTTCAAAACGAGTGTTGGGGAATCATACCATCACCTCACCCAAATAACCTTAACCTTCCGAAAAGGCCTTGCTGTCATTGGATCCTTCATCCCACAGCCTAAACCTGTCAAAACCTTGTAACCTTTAAACCTCCAAAGTCCAGTTCTTGCCTGGCAAACCTTTGTACCGGTACCAACTGGTCAAACCTTTAAACCTTCAAACCAGTCCTATCTGGTCAACCCTTCGCTGAATACCAATTCCCGCCTGGTATATGTCAGCTTTTAAACCAGTTCTCATCTGGTCACCCTTCTTTTAGCCATTTCACCAGTTCTTGTCTGGTAAACCTTATTCCAAAGTCCAGCTTCCATCTGGCAAACCAAAAAATCAGCTCTCCTTTGACAGCTTAACCTTTCGCCAACCAGTCCCATCTGGTCTACTTTCCGAACACCAGCCCTCACCTGGTACTTCCAACTCAAAGTCCAATCAGCATTGGCAACCACCAAAGTCCACCAAGCTGGTGTCTCCAACCTGTATTCCCAATCACCTGCATTTCCATTACCATCTGCGATCATATGCATCATACGCATTGCATTCGGCTTTATAAGCATTTTGCATCATACGCATATCCAATATCGTATCATGCTTCTCCAGCCCTTGCATCTTCGCGCTCTAGCATTTGCATTTGCATTTCCATTTATGAAACATCATTATCATTAAGCATCCGCATATGCGAATTCAGATCCAGGATCAATCTTGAAGATTCCCAAGATCATCATCAGCCAGTCAGGGGCATTCTCCGCAAGATTGTGGGTGTTCCCCACGAAGTTGTGCAACTTTTGTTGCGCAAATTCAAGAGCTTCAAAGCAACCATCATCCTAGTCAGGGGCATCCCCTGCAAGACCGTGGTTTTCTCCCACGAGAGTCAGAGGATTTCAAGATCATAATCAGCCCAGTCAGGGGCATTCTCCGCAAGGCCGTGGGCGTTCCCCACGAAGCTGTGCAACATTTGTTGGGCAAATCCAAGAGCTTCAACGCAATCAGCAGCCCAGTCAGGGGCATTATCTGCAAAGGCCGTGGGTCATCCCACGAAATTCAAGAAAATCCAAAGCAAAATCCAGCCCAGTCAGGGGCATCTTTTCAAGACCATGGGTATTTCTCATGATTTATTGTACCCTCGTGGTTAATTAGATCTTCAAATCAACATTCAACCCAGACAGGGGCATCTTCAATAAATCCATGGGTGTTCCCCAGTGAGTTGTCTCCAGCAGACTTTAGTGATAAGTGGCAATCTCTACAGAGAAGCTTATCCTTCATCAACGATAAGTGGCAATCTCTTGGGAGAAGCTTATCCGTCTTCAGTGATAAGTGGCAATCTCTTCAGAGAAGCTTATCCGTCTTCAGTGATAAGTGGCAATCTCTTGGGAGAAGCTTATCCGTCTTCAGTGATAAGTGGAAATCTCTTCAGAGAAGCTTATCCGTCTTCAGTGATAAGTGGCAATCTCTTGGGAGAAGCTTATCCGTCTTCAGTGATAAGTGGCAATCTCTTGGGAGAAGCTTATCCGTCTTCAGTGATAAGTGGCAATCTCTTCAGAGAAGCTTATCCATCTTCAGTGATAAGTGGCAATCTCTTCAGAGAAGCTTATTCATCTTCAACGATAAGTGGCAATCTCTTCAGAGAAGCTTATCCATCTTCAGCGATAAGTGGCAATCTCTTCAGAGAAGCTTATCCATCTTCAGCGATAAGTGGCAATCTCTTCAGAGAAGCTTATCCATCTTCAACGATAAGTGGCAATCTCTTCAGAGAAGCTTATCCATCTTCAGCGATAAGTGGCAATCTCTTCAGAGAAGCTTATCCATCTTCAGCGATAAGTGGCAATCTCTTCAGAGAAGCTTATCCGTCTTCAGCGATAAGTGGCAATCTCTTCAGAGAAGCTTATTCATCTTCAACGATAAGTGGCAATCTCTTCAGAGAAGCTTATCCATCTTCAGCGATAAGTGGCAATCTCTTCAGAGAAGCTTATCCATCTTCAGCGATAAGTGGCAATCTCTTCAGAGAAGCTTATCCGTCTTCAGCGATAAGTGGCAATCTCTTCAGAGAAGCTTATTCATCTTCAACGATAAGTGGAAATCTCTTCAGAGAAGCTTATCCATCTTCAGCGATAAGTGGCAATCTCTTCAGAGAAGCTTATCCATCTTCAGTGATAAGTGGCAATCTCTTCAGAGAAGCTTATCCATCTTCAGTGATAAGTGGAAATCTCTTGGGAGAAGCTTATCCGACTCCCTTGTCATCCTTTTGGTGTTATGGTTGATTTTTGTTTCGCTTCATCATCCTTTTGGTGATGGGTCTGGCATCTCTTTTGGTGTCATGACTAGCGTCTCCGCTCCATTCTCCTTTGGTGATGGGTCTGACATCCTGTTTGGTGTCATAACTAGTGTATTTTCCACTATCCTTTTGGTAGTGGATCTCTTACATTCTTTTAATGTCAGGGCAGCGTGTGTGAGTGTACTATCATCCTTTTGGTGATAGGCTTGTCATCCTTTTGGTGTCAAGTTTTCTCTGTTAACATCTTTTGGTGTTAGCGATTTTTGCAAGGTATCCAGTATTTCATTCCCAAATATCTCACTTCTTGTTGGACAAATTCAGGGTCTTCTTTTTATCTAATCATCTTCTACCTCGAAAGATTAAATGACCATAGCATTTCATCTTACTCGGTTTAAGTCAATTAGATAGGGGCATCTGTCATACCCTAAATTTGCCCTACCTTTCTTACTTTTCTCATCATGAATAATAGTTGATTGGTGCTTGTTCTCTAGGTGATCATTTGACCCTGGGCCAGGATCCCCTAGCTTTTTTCTCGGGTCTGGGAGTTTTGTTGGTTTGTGTTTAGTATGATCACAAGTTTTCGCAAAATATGTTGAGTTCAAGTGAAGATAGAAGAAAGATGAGCCTATGTACTTGCAGTCGAGCAATAAAGATGATCAAGTGGATTCCAAACCATGTAGTTAAGCTTTAGTTTGAGCCATATGGTGTGAGATATTTCGAGGCTTTGATCCAACTAATTTCAAGTCTTATTTCAGTTTGTTTTAAGCAATATTTCAAGTGGATTTCTAGTTGAGTTGATTTTTGCTTCAAGCATTCTTCAAGTTGAAACTCAAATCTTATTGAAAATTCATGATGGAGTTGATTAGTGCAAAGCTAGGCGCGTTTTCAAGGCATGAAGATTTGTTTCAAGTTATGTCACGGGCTTTATTTTGTGAAGCAATGAGATTTTGAATAGTTAAATGACATTTCAAGATATAGGCCATTTCTTTGCAATGATTCGTCAAGAAGAGAATTTTTATTCAAAAATTATTTCTATGAAATCATGTTCTTTTCTGTTGTTTCAAACAAAAAGCCAAAGGCCTATTTCACAAATTTAAATCAAATTGTGTTGCAATGATATACATCTATCTACACAAGAGGAAAGCATGTTAAATAATAGAGTTCATTGGGATTTTGAACTTTGCTCAAATCCATTTACATAATTCCAAAACTCATATGCAATATCTAAAAGCATTTGTTCCCATTACATTGTTTTTGTCAAGCCTGTTTGGGTCATGAAAGAACGGCAAACGAAAAGTGGTGTAGAGTCCGCGTGAAGTAGCTACTGGTTGCACCTTGTCAAGAGGTTCACAATAAATGGTACAAGATACTGCAGCTAATGTATCCAACACCTCACAGTAACCTGCTGCAATGTAGTACAATCTGCAAAAGCCTGCACATCAAAACAATAACAACAGCCCCACAAGCCACGACGTGTGCATAGAAAAGATCCTTGTGCTTGTTGATGAAATATGCCGAGGAACAGAAACTGCAAAAGGGACTTGTATTGCAGGCATCAGCATTGAAACACTTGATAAAATTGGTTGTTTGGGTATTGTATCTACTCACTTGCACGGAATATTTAAATTGCCACTAAACCTCAAAAACACGGTGCATAAAGGAATGGGCACAACGTGCATTGATGGACAAACAAAACCTACTTGGAAGCTGACAGATGGAACTTGTAAAGAAAGTCTTGCGTTTGAAACTGCCAAGAGGGAAGGAGTTCCTGAAATTATTATCAAAAGAGCTGAAGATCTTTATCTGTCAGTTTATGCTAAGGAAATGCTTTCTGCAGAAAATTTTGCAAAACAGGAAGAAATGTCTACTTACGTCAATGGTAATAATTTGAATGGAACACATATTCATTCCAAAAAGGTTATATCCGGTACTTCTCATGAGGGAATCTCTTTAGCCCCTCCAACTTCTCTCGTTTGTGACCTCGCGACCTGCGGTGAAAGAAAACCAAACAGCTCGTCCCTTTTGTGTAAAACGCAACAGCCATATTATGGGGTAGCTCAAATTCCATTTCACCGTTGAAGGAATCGTACACGCAGCTATTACTCTGTGATGAAAATGTTGAATAAATAGGCAGCAGTATAGCATAATAATAAAAAAAAACTCTGGAGAAGAAAGGAAGAGAAAATCGGTAAAAAAAATATACCAGCTGCGATATCTTTCACAAAAGCGACATGATGTCGTTCCGTACGCGATTACCCTTTGCTCCTTTTACTGGTGTCAACCATCATGGTCAACCGGTTCTCTTTGGTTGTGCTTTTCTAATTAATGAACTGAGGCTTCCTTTGACTGGCTTTTCAAGACATGGCTTATCGCCATGTCTGGACGTCACCCACTCTCAATAACTACCGATCATGATTCTGTTATTCAGTCCGCCATTATGCAAGTATTTCCCAACACCCGTCACCGTTTCTGCAAGTGGCACATCTTTAAGCAGTGCCAAGAGAAGTTGTCTCACATTTTCCTCCAGTTTCCAAGTTTTGAAGCTGAGTTTCACAAATGTGTTAATTTGACTGACTCAAATGACGAATTCGAGTCTTGCTGGTCCACACTTGTAGATAGATACGGTCTCAGGGACAATGAATGGCTTCAGGCAATACATTCCGCTTGCAGGCAGTGGGTACCTGTATATTTGCGAGACACCTTCTTTGCCGAATTGTCCATCACTCAGCGAAGTGATAGCATGAACTCTCACTTTGATGGCTATGTCAATGCTTCCACCAGTTTAAATCAGTTCTTTAAGCTTTATGAGAAAGCGCTTGAAAGTCGCAATGAGAAAGAAGTAAGAGCAGATTATGACACAATGAATACTTTGCCTGTATTGAGGACCCCGCCTCCGATGGAGAGGAAAGCATCCGAGCTTTACACAAGAAAGATTCTCATGAGGTTCCAAGAAGAGTTGGTTGGCACACTAACATTCATGGCATCCAAACCAAAGGAGTTCACATTCTGCTACAACACTCCAAACCGTAAACCTGTGACACAGTAAAGGACGACTGATTAGCCTTTGTTTCCAAATAAAACCCCACACAACCAAACGTACAGAAGCTCAATTTGCAATACAGGCCTTTCACAACAAAACAAAACTGTACCTGCTACTTCAAAGACACACCAGACAAATTCTGCCAGCAGCTCCCAGTACCACTACAACCAGTACGACAAAACCTGCAACAGCAAAAAGCAGAGAGCATCTTTTACCATAGACAGCCAACAAATCAAGAACAACTGATATAAAAAGTTTGGGGAGAAAGGAACCTAAGGAGGAGGCAGCCTCAAAACCCTAGCCGCCAGCCTCTTGAGAGACTATCTTCAACTCTCTTAAACCCAAAAAAAAAAAATACCTTCTACCTCCTTCAACAAATCCCAAAGGAAATCTTCCATTTCCATCTTCAATCATCTACTCCAAAGAAAAACCATCACACATCTTTTTAACTTGACTTCTCCAAACCACACGCCACTTCCGCAAAATCCACAACTCATTTCGAAACGCCAACCAAATCACACCACTAAATCTTCAATCTTCAACCCAACAATAAGGGTCCTCCGTCAACTCTTCATTACCGAACAACCCAAAATCAAACACGACCCACGCACCACCGTGAAACCCCATCATCGCCGTACGAGCTCAACCTTCGGCCTACCCAGAATCCTTCATCACCTCCATGAGCAAAACCCATCCGCACACAGAACCTAAACCCAACATCATCTTTGTCTTTTTTTCGTCAGCATCAATAATCAACACCATAGACGAATCTCTAAGCTTTTCAGAAATCAAATAGAGGTTTGAGTTGAATAGAGAAAGAAAAGATGATATGAGACAAATATAAGTGTTCATGGTGTAGAGGGAGGACGAATCCGGAGAAAGAGATGAGGAACTTGGATTGAGAGTGGGAACGGTCTGAGCGCGTAAGAAGGAGAAGAATCTCGGGCCATTTTCATTTTTGCTGTTTTTGATTGTTTTATTTTATTATTATTATCATTACTATTTTATATAAAACAGTTTTCATCTTTTTTTTTATATTTTTATATTTTTCTTTTAGTATATTATGTATATATATTTTTTTATAATAGCTTTTTATATATTAGTTTATAACTTTTTCTTTTAGTACACTATGTATATATTATTTTTTTTATAATAGCTTTTTTTGTATATATTAGTTTATAACTTTTATTTATTGGGCTTTATAGTGTGTATTCTATTTTAAAGTTAATTTTTATTTCGCATTTGTTATTGGACATTTTGTCCCATTTCTCTCTGTTTTGGTCGATGACGAGACCACCTTCGATTCTCTGTCAAATTATTGATGAGAAATGAAGGATCTGAGACCACCTCTTTTCTCTCCTCATTTCTTGTCCCGATTCGGTTCACCGACGCTATCAAATAATCATCAATAAGGAATCAAATTCTTTGTATTGAATTAAAAAGAGAGGATTGGGTGTAGACCTCTTCTTCTTCGAGCGTTGGGATATCCACTGTAGTGAGGGTGGTTTCGACGCTCGTCTTTCAATACGAAGACGACATTCTCTCTCCTCCTAAAAACCTCGGTCCCGCACCGAGTGACTTTTCAAACCTTCCCTCCTAAAACCTCGGTCTCGTACCGAGCGCATTTTCAAACACTTTCAATAATAAACCAATTATCTTTGTATTGAATTAAAAAGAGGGGATTAAGTGTAGACTTTCTTCCTCTCCGAGTGTTGGGATGCCCACTGTAGTGAGGGTGGTTCCGACACTCGTCTTTCAATACGAAGACGCTTCCCGTCCATTTTCAAATCTCATCTCCTTAAAATCATTTCTTTGTGTTGAGCTAAAAAGAGGATTGGGTGTAGACCCCTTCTTCTTCGAGCGTAGGGATGCCCACTGTAGTGAGGGTGGTCTCGATGCTCGTCTGTCAATACAAAGACGCTTCCAACATTTCCTCATAAAACCTCGGTCTTGTACTGAGTATACTTTCAATAATAAATTAAATTCTCTTCGTATTGAATTAAAAAGAGCGGATTGGGTATAGGCCTCTTCCTCCCCGAGTGATGGGATGCCCACTGTAGTGAGGGTGGTCTCGACATTCGTCTTTCAATACGAGGACGCGACTCCACCCATCACCTATCTCTTTTCACCACCTCTTTCTACAACTTCCTTTCGCAACCTTTCCCACCTAAAATCTCGGTCCCGTACCGAGTGCTTTTTCAAACTCTTTTCTTAACAAAACTTGAATGGTCGTGGAGTGGTTAGCCGTAGGCCTTCTCCTATCCCGAGTGCTGACGTTTACCGTAGGGTTCTCTGTCGCAAAGCATTTACCATTCAAAACCAAAAACATCTTTAATAAGAGAACGAAGTTCTCTTTGCATTGAATTAAAGAGAGAGGATTGGGTGTAGTGTTGGTGTAAGCCCTAGAGGCCAATACTTTTTGGTACTTGTATCAGATTATTCGTTTAATAATAAAAGGCATTTCTTTATTATGTTTGTCTTTCAGAATAATAAAGTCCCTAGAATAGTTAGTCTGTTTAATGAAATGTTAAGTGTGACTTAATCATGAGATCCCATTAAACATAAAGACATTATTCTTAAAATATCCGTAGTCAAGCTTTATTGCAAAGTGGGATAACATTAAAAGCATTGAGACTATTATGAAGATAGACTGATGATCACATCTCATGGATCATGGATAAAGAGTTATCAAGTCTTGACATAGGTATAAATATTAGGAGTAATATTTATACCGGATTGACCCGCTATGAGAATACTACATAGTATGTTATGCAAAGTGTCATAAGTTATTCTCATGGTGATAATGGTGTATTACCACCCTTCGACCTGAAACCACTATGGACCCTAGATGTAGAGTCGGGTGCTTTATTGCTGATCAAACATTATCCGTAACTGGATGATCATAAAGACAGTTGATGGGCACTCCACGAAGCATGCTGAGGGACATGAGTGTCCTAGATGGAATTTGCCAATCCTGCATAACAGGAGAAATGTCTAAGGGCCCAATATTGAACTGGACAAGGATGACACAGTGTATGCCTTGTGTTCAATATAGACATAGGGGCAAAAGGGTAATTGTACAAACATATATTATCACGAAAAAGGTTTTGTCAGATCACATGACATTTTCGTGACTTGGGTAGCAGTGATGTGTTGCTAGATACCGCTTACTGTTTATTATGTTAAATATATATAATTTAATATAATTACCAACGTTACGAAATCCTACAGGGTCACACACATAAGGACAGTTTGATGAGAAATAGAGAAATCAAAGGAACACCGTAAGGTACGGTGCACTTAAGTGAAAAATAGAAATTCGGATAATATAATAATAATTATTGTTATTTTATAATGGTTATAAAATAATAATAAAATAAATATATTTATTATAATAATAGTTATTATAATAATATATAATATTATTATGGATCATGTGAATTAGGGTTTTAGCCCGCAGCCCACAAGAGAGTCTATAAAAGGAACCCTTGTGATGAAGTTTCACTTGATGCAATTTCGTTTTTGATTCTCTTTTCTCACTCAAATAATTCCGTTCGTAAGCAGCTAGCACTGTGACCGGAAGCTGTTCGTGTGGACTGAGTAGAGGCGTTGCACTTCATCAACGCTTGTGATCGCTGCATCAAAGATCTGAATCGCCACAAAGAGGTAACGATTCTATCACTGACCATGCTCATTCGTGAGGATCACTAAAGGAAAATTTTTGTTTTCCGCTGCGTTTAGATCGCAATTTTCCTTCAGTGGTATCAGAGCCACTTACGAAACCATGGATCTGATAGCTGTTAAATTTCCGTCTTTTCTGTATTTGATTCGATTAAAACACAGAATGAATTTAACAATAAACGATTAATTAAATTTGGCATCTGTTGTGTACGATTTGGATGATTGATGTTGATTATGCTTCGGAATCCGACATTAGTATGGTGAAGTTGTGCGATACATTGATCATCCATAGGTTACACAATTAGATCGATCACTTTTATATAAGATATAAGAAATTCTGATGCAAAGATGGTATATGGGATATACTGTTTTGATTTCATCCATTCAATCACATAAGGATTGTAATTCTTTTGAAAGATCATCACTTTCATTCGCTTCGGAATCCGACATTAGTATGGTGAAGCAATGACATATTGATCTATCATATTGAGTTATCAATCGAGTTGTGTTTGACGGCATGAAATTGTTGCATTAGGATTAATGGCAGTACAAGTGTTGTATTGCCGCAGACTTTTCCGGTTGGGGTTGTAAATGCACAAAAGTTGTGCAGGAACCACCGTCCGCTGACCGGGCAGCGGAACCCCCGGCTAAGTCTGCAAAGTGTGATCAATCAGCCGAAATTTAATTTAGTTTATTTAATTATCGGAATTTTAAACTAATAATAAAAGTGTGTTTATTATTATTTATTTGTGGTGATCAGTTATGGCCTTAGTTTTTCCTTTATTATTGTTTTGGGATTTTTGAATACGGCCTGCGTGTCGTGCCTCTCTCTCAATCTCTTTATGTAACTTCTTTTCTCATCTCACTCCCTCGTATGTAAAACGAGTTTTCTTATATGTAATGTAATATTATGTTAGAAAAAAAAAAAGGAAGTATTCAATATTAAAGGAGGATAACCTTGGAGATCATGCTTGGAGAAGCTTAGGTCGTTATTAGGTTAGCTTAGGTTCTCTCATTGGCTTGAGAGAACAATTGCGTTAGGGGCCATAATTGTATCTTTTTATATGTATGTTGATGCATGTAATTGTATGTTGATGCATGTGAGAGACGTTTTGCATGTTAAGCCGGTGAGATCAAACTAATAACAAATTCCCTCAAAATTAAATATTAAGTTTATGCTTTCCAATTTTTAGCACTCATCAAGACTAGTATCGAGCATTGTAGGTTTCGCCTACGCGAGGTGCATGTTCTATATTAGTAAGGTGTGATGGGATAATTGTAATATCCAATTGCTAAAACAATGGGTCAAACTTAACTAAACAAATTATAATAAGATTATATATGTTTAGAAGCAAGAATTGGGAATGATTCATGTGATGGATCAGAATAAGGAGTTATTCACCCAATTGAAAATATTCGAGAGTTGTATGAGATACAATTGGAAGGAGTTCCTACCTAAATAACTTAGTTTTGTGTAATCAGCCTAACGCTGACTTAAAACAAAGTGAAACATGGATCTCGACCCACTAGAAAGTCTTCCAACGGGATTTTCCGAATCAAATGATGAGGGTCATTTGTTTTGAATAAAATAGTGGGAGCATATTTGATTAAAGGCCTAATTAAATATGTTGTTTTAATGATACTTATATTTTCATATTTCTCTTGTAGATTATCATGACAACAAACACATCGAACAATATTTTGCGATCCATCCTAGATAAGGAAAAATTGTCTGGGACAAATTTCCTGGATTGGCACCGTAATCTGAGGATTGTCCTCAAGCACGATAAGAAGCTGTATGTCTTGGAGACACCAGTTCCTGAGGAGGAACCTCCTAGTTCTGCACCAAAGGCAGAAAGAGATGCTTATAAGAAGCATTTCGATGATGCCAATGAAACCGCTTGCCTCATGCTTGCTACCATGAACTCTGAGTTGCAAAAGCAACACGAGAACATGTCTGCGTTCGATATGATCGGACATCTGAAAACGCTTTACCAAGAGCAAGCAAGAAATGAGAGGTTTCAGGTTTCAAAGTCCCTTTTTAACAGCAAGTTAGCTGAGGGAGCCCCTGTAAGTCCCCATGTACTCAAGATGATTGGGTATGTGGAGAACCTTGACAGATTAGGGTTTCCCCTTGGAAAGGAACTTGCGATTGATCTGATCTTGCAATCGTTGCCAGAGAGCTTCAGTCAGTTTGTCCTGAATTTCAATATGAATGACTTGGACAAAAGTCTTCCAGAACTGCTAGGCATGTTGAGAACTGCTGAGCAGAATATGAAGACAAAAGGGAAATCCATTCTGATGGTCAGTAATGGAAAGAAACAGAACAAGAGGCCCATCAAACAGGGTGGTAGAGGGAAAGGCAAGGAAGTTGCCAAACCCAAACCCACTCCTCCTGTTTTGAAGCCTAGTGGAGGAATAGCAAAGGAGGGCACTTGCTTCCATTGCGGTAAGACCGGACATTGGAAGAGAAATTGCCCAAAGTACCTGGAAGATAAGAATAATGGAGTAGAGACTTCAAATTCAGGTATTTTTGTTATTGAAATTAATTTATCTACTTCTGCATCATGGGTATTAGATACTGGATGCGGTTCTCACATTTGTACTAATGTGCAGGGGCTAAAAAGGAGTAGAAATTTGGCAAAAGGTGAAGTTGACCTACGAGTTGGCAATGGAGCAAAGGTTGCTGCTTTAGCTGTAGGAACTTATGTTTTAACTTTACCTAGTGGTTTAATAATTCAGTTAGAGAACTGTTATTATGTACCTGCAATTAGCAGGAATATTATTTCCGTTTCTTGTTTGGACAAGTTTGGTTTTTCATTCATAATAAGGAACAATTGTTGCTCCATTTATTTGAATGATATATTCTATGCTACTGCAAAAATGAATAATGGACTATATGTCCTTGATCTTGAAATGCCAATTTATAACATTAATACTAAAAGGTTGAAACCTAATGAGTTGAATCCAACTTACCTTTGGCACTGTCGATTAGGCCACATAAATGAGAAACGCATTTCCAAACTCCATAAAGATGGACTCTTGGACTCTTTTGATTATGAATCATATGAGACATGCAGATCTTGTTTAATTGGAAAGATGACAAAGTCCCCATTCACAGGAAAAGGTGAAAGGGCTAATGATCTTTTGGCACTCATACATACTGATGTATGTGGACCACTGAACATACCAGCCAGAGGAGGTTTTCAGTACTTCATCACTTTTACTGATGACTTCAGTAGATACGGATATGTGTATTTAATGAAACACAAATCTGAGTCCTTTGAAAAGTTCAAGGAATTCAAGAATGAAGTACAAAACCAACTAGGTAAGAATATTAAAGTTCTTCGATCAGATCGAGGCGGTGAATATTTAAGCCTAGAATTTGATGACCATCTAAAAGAGTATGGGATTCTATCCCAACTTACTCCTCCTGGAACACCACAATGGAATGGTGTATCTGAGAGAAGAAATCGAACCTTGTTAGACATGGTCCGATCCATGATGAGTCACGTCGATCTTCCAAACTCCTTTTGGGGACATGCATTATTAACAGCAGCTTACACACTTAACCGTGTTCCATCCAAAAAGGTTGATAAGACACCATATGAGATATGGAGTGGTAAGAAACCACATATGTCTTACATGAAGATTTGGGGTTGCGAAGTTTACGTCAAACGACAAATTTCAACCAAGCTTGAGCCCAAATCTGACAAATGCTTATTTGTGGGGTATCCTAAAGAAACAAGAGGATATTACTTCTACAATCCTTCTGAGGGCAAAGTGTTTGTCGCTCGAACTGGAGTCTTTCTGGAAAGGGATTTTATTTCCAAAGGAAACAGTGGGAGGAAAATAGAGCTTGAAGAAATTCAAGAATCACAAAACATTGAAACACCTATGGAGGAACTAGAGCAGGAAACACAAGTAGTTGTGGAAGAGCAACCTGCTCAAGAAGAACAAGACCAGCGTAGGTCAAGCAGGATACGTCACCAACCTGAGAGATATGGATATCTCATAAGTGATCAGGGTGATGTATTACTCATGGATCAAGATGAGCCTGTGACCTACAAAGAGGCCATAACTGGTCCTGAGTCTGAGAAGTGGCTAGAAGCCATGAAATCTGAAATGGATTCCATGTACACAAACCAGGTTTGGACCTTGGTAGAACCTCCTATAGGAGTTAACCCTATAGGATGCAAGTGGGTCTTCAAGAAGAAGACTGACATGGATGGTAAGGTACATACCTATAAAGCAAGACTGGTTGCAAAAGGCTATAAACAAATTCATGGGGTTGACTATGATGAAACCTTTTCACCAGTTGCAATGCTTAAATCTGTTCGGATTTTACTTGCCATCGCTGCATATCATGATTATGAAATATGGCAGATGGATGTCAAAACTGCTTTCCTTAATGGGAATCTTCTTGAGGATGTGTACATGACACAACCTGAAGGATTTGACATACCACAAGATGCCCAAAAGATATGCAAGTTACAGCGATCAATCTATGGATTGAAGCAAGCTTCCAGAAGCTGGAATCTTCGTTTTGATGAAACCGTAAAACAATATGGATTCATCAAAAATGAAGATGAACCTTGTGTCTACAAGAAGGTTAGTGGGAGCATGATCGTGTTTCTGGTATTATATGTAGATGACATATTACTCATTGGAAACGATGTCCCTACCTTGCAACAAGTGAAAACTTGGTTAGGGAATTGTTTTTCTATGAAAGACCTAGGTGAAGCAGCCTATATATTAGGAATTAGGATCTATAGAGATAGATCACAAAAACTGCTTGGCCTAAGTCAGAGTACATACATAGATAAAGTGTTGAGACGCTTTAATATGCATGATTCCAAGAAAGGATTCATACCTATGCAACATGGTTTGTGTTTATCAAAAACACAATCCCCTTCAACTAAGGAAGAAAGGGATCGCATGAATAAGATTCCATATGCATCTGCAATAGGATCTATCATGTATGCCATGTTATGTACTCGACCAGATGTCTCGTATGCATTAAGTGCAACGAGTAGGTACCAATCTGATCCCGGTGATGCTCACTGGGTAGCTGTCAAGAATATCCTTAAGTACTTGAGAAGGACTAAGGATTCATTCTTGATATATGGAGGTCAGGAAGAGCTTGATGTAATTGGTTACACTGATGCTAGCTTCCAGACAGATAAGGATGATTTTAGATCACAATCTGGTTATGTGTTCTGTCTCAATGGTGGCGCTGTGAGCTGGAAAAGTTCAAAGCAAGAAACAGTTGCTGATTCTACAACTGAGGCCGAGTATATTGCTGCCTCAAATGCAGCAAAGGAAGCTGTTTGGATCAAGAAGTTCATTAGTGAACTTGGCATAGTCCCTAGCATTGTGGATCCCATTGGTTTATATTGTGATAACAATGGTGCTATCGCACAAGCTAAGGAGCCTAGATCTCACCAACGATCCAAACACATACTTAGGCGTTATCACCTCATTCGAGAGATAATCGATCGGGGAGATGTGAAGATATGCAGAGTACCTACACTTGACAATATCGCTGACCCATTAACAAAGCCTCTTGCGCAACAGAAGCATGATGGTCATACTAGATCTATGGGTATTAGGGGTATGCCTAATTGGCTCTAGTGCTAGTGGGAGATTGTTGGTGTAAGCCCTAGAGGCCAATACTTTTTGGTACTTGTATCAGATTATTCGTTTAATAATAAAAGGCATTTCTTTATTATGTTTGTCTTTCAGAATAATAAAGTCCCTAGAATAGTTAGTCTGTTTAATGAAATGTTAAGTGTGACTTAATCATGAGATCCCATTAAACATAAAGACATTATTCTTAAAATATCCGTAGTCAAGCTTTATTGCAAAGTGGGATAACATTAAAAGCATTGAGACTATTATGAAGATAGACTGATGATCACATCTCATGGATCATGGATAAAGAGTTATCAAGTCTTGACATAGGTATAAATATTAGGAGTAATATTTATACCGGATTGACCCGCTATGAGAATACTACATAGTATGTTATGCAAAGTGTCATAAGTTATTCTCATGGTGATAATGGTGTATTACCACCCTTCGACCTGAAACCACTATGGACCCTAGATGTAGAGTCGGGTGCTTTATTGCTGATCAAACATTATCCGTAACTGGATGATCATAAAGACAGTTGATGGGCACTCCACGAAGCATGCTGAGGGACATGAGTGTCCTAGATGGAATTTGCCAATCCTGCATAACAGGAGAAATGTCTAAGGGCCCAATATTGAACTGGACAAGGATGACACAGTGTATGCCTTGTGTTCAATATAGACATAGGGGCAAAAGGGTAATTGTACAAACATATATTATCACGAAAAAGGTTTTGTCAGATCACATGACATTTTCGTGACTTGGGTAGCAGTGATGTGTTGCTAGATACCGCTTACTGTTTATTATGTTAAATATATATAATTTAATATAATTACCAACGTTACGAAATCCTACAGGGTCACACACATAAGGACAGTTTGATGAGAAATAGAGAAATCAAAGGAACACCGTAAGGTACGGTGCACTTAAGTGAAAAATAGAAATTCGGATAATATAATAATAATTATTGTTATTTTATAATGGTTATAAAATAATAATAAAATAAATATATTTATTATAATAATAGTTATTATAATAATATATAATATTATTATGGATCATGTGAATTAGGGTTTTAGCCCGCAGCCCACAAGAGAGTCTATAAAAGGAACCCTTGTGATGAAGTTTCACTTGATGCAATTTCGTTTTTGATTCTCTTTTCTCACTCAAATAATTCCGTTCGTAAGCAGCTAGCACTGTGACCGGAAGCTGTTCGTGTGGACTGAGTAGAGGCGTTGCACTTCATCAACGCTTGTGATCGCTGCATCAAAGATCTGAATCGCCACAAAGAGGTAACGATTCTATCACTGACCATGCTCATTCGTGAGGATCACTAAAGGAAAATTTTTGTTTTCCGCTGCGTTTAGATCGCAATTTTCCTTCATGTAGACCTCTTCTTCTCCGAGCGTAGGGATGCCCACTGTAGTGAGGGTGGTTTCGACGCTCGTCTTTCAATACGAAGACGCCTTGTTCGCCACACCCTTTTATAACAAAAACTTTGAGATAAAGAATTGGGTACTACCCGTAGGGGTTACTATCCGAGGACCTGTCTCGCCCCTTAAAAAAAAATTCAATCAATCAAACGTGACTTCTTGCCTCGCGTGGCGAAAACTAATCATCTTTCAGAAAGGATATGTTACGTCCGTTCTACCGCAAACAGGTAATGCCTAAGTCTCCAACGAATGAGCAGCAAAACACCTAACTGCTAGAATGCGCACGATAGCGTCATCCATAAAAAACATCAACACACTATTAGCACGAACTACGTTCGCTCTGATTTCTCATGTCAGATGAGAATACGTAGGCACAAGATGGCGATGTCTTGGCGAGCTCCCTTTTTCACCTTTCACCCGTAGTTGGCCGAACTACGGCTGCTCTGATTTCTCATACCAGATGAGAATACGTAGGCACAAGACGGCGATGTCTTGGCGAGCACATTCCCCGTATATCTGTAGTTCCCCGAACTACGTCGACTCTGACTTTCTCACCTCTATTGAAAATACGTAGGCATAAGACTGCGAAGTCCTACCGAGTCTGTTCTTTCTCTTTTCTTCCCCGTTCTCTCTTTCCTCCTAACTTTCTTGTTTCTAACCTTTCTTTTACTCCGTGGAACACTTCTTATAGCATAATATTTAAGCAAATAAATTCACACATCGACAAACAAAAGGTTCCCATCGAGTACGATGGATGCGAGGGGTGCTAATACCTTCCCCTCGCATAACCGGCTTCCGAACCCGTTCTTGGTCGCGAGACCATCTTATCCATTTCTTTCTTAAGGTTTTCTCGATATTTTCCTTTCCCCATATGGGATAAATAAAGTTCGGTGGCGACTCTTCTGTCCTTTCTTTTCGCCTCCCCGTCGTTGCACGATGCATTTTTCGAGTAGCGACAACACTCACTGATGATGCGGAAGAATGGTTTTACTCGCTTCCCGCTGGGAGTATCACAACATGGCAAGAGATGGAAACTGCGTTCCTGAATGAGTATTTCCCTGCCTCAGTGTTCATCCAAAAAAGACACGACATTGTCAACTTCAAGCAAAAAGAAGGAGAATCTTTAGGGGATGCATATAAGCGGTTTAAGAGGTGTCTTACAGCATGTCCTACTCATAACATGGATGCCACGGAGCAGATGCAAAACTTTGTGAATGGATTACGACTCAAAACGAAACAGCTCATAGATACTGCTGTCGGTGGCTCAACAAACTTCTCAACGGCCACAGGTATCAGAAGGATCATAGAAGCAATCGCTGCGAACAAGCACCTTGAGTTGTATGATCGCACGGTTAACCAACCGGAAGGTAAGATTGATCTGAAGCTGGCAGACCAGGTTATTAAAATGGAGGATCAGATCACCGCTGAGGTAGAGAGAAGGTTAAAGAAAATGAATGTTGAAACTCAGGTAGTGGCACAGGTTGAACTAGTTCAAGCAGCACCTTGTGAAATATGCGGTGGGCCACACTTTACAATGCATTGTGTAGCAACTCAAGAGCAAGTGGAACAGATTAATATGTTGAGGCAGAACAATCCTTACGCCAACACATATAATCCTGGTTGGAAGAATCACCCAAACTTTTCATGGAAAGATCAACAAGGTAATGTGCAAAAACCGGTTCAAGGCCAACAACCGTATCAACCTCAGCTACAGCAGTACCAGCAGACACCGTACCAACCTCAATATCAACCACAAGCGCCTCGAAAAGCTGATTGGGAAGTGGCCATTGAGAAAATGGCCGCCCAAAGTTCTCAATTTCAAGAAGAGACAAGGAGTAACTTCAGGAATGCTGGAGCATCCATAAAGAATCTTGAAGTACAAATGAGTCAAATTGCCCAACAGCTAGCAAGTTCACAAGCGCCGGGTACACTTCCAAGTGCCACAATACCAAATCCGAAGGATCACCACCAAATTAAGGCGGTAGTAACAAGAAGTGGAAAAGCCAAGGAAGTAGGAGAAGAGGAAACGGAACTAAATGATCAGATGATTGAAGTGGAGCTGGAAATTAAAGAGAATGAAACAGTCGAGGAAGAAGTGGTGACACCGGTACCGGTAACTAAAGAAAAAGTGGTAGAACCGAAACCGGTGATCAAGCTGCCATACCCCTCAAGAAATAAGAAGAAAGGACAGCAAGAGAAGAATTTCGAGAAGTTCCTGGAGCTGTTTAAAAAGTTGGAGCTGAACATTCCGTTGTTGGAGGCACTAGAACAAATGCCCACCTATGCAAAATTCATGAAGGACATCATTGCTAAGAAGCGGACGAGTGAGTCCGAACCTGTTATTCTAACGGAAACTTGTAGTGCTATTTTGCAGGGTCTGAAGATTCCGGTCAAGAAGAAAGACAGTGGAGTTGTTACTATCCCATGCACTATTGGCGATAGGTCATTCAACAGAGCTTTAATTGATTTGGGAGCAAGTATTAGCCTCATGCCCTTGTCTATCTACAAAAAATTGGATATCGGTGTGGTTCAAGACACTCGGATGACCCTCCAGTTTGCTGATCATTCAGTTAAGCGGCCATATGGAGTGGTTCAAGATGTACTAGTTAAGGTAGATAAATTTGTGTTTCTGGTTGATTTTGTGATCCTAGAGATGCCGGAAGATGAAGAAATGTCGTTAATTTTGGGCCGACCATTCTTGGAAACCGGGAGAGTCATGATAGATATGGAAGGTGGCACCCTGACCTTGAAAGTATATGACGAGGAGTTAAAAATTGATGTTAGTAATACCATGAAGCATAAACAGGATCGTGGAACCAGTAGCAATATCCAAGTGCTAGAACAGGTCGTAGAGAGCGAACATTTGGAGAGTGTGACCCAACTACCCCTGGAGAGAGTGCTAAGCATGTCAATCTTTAAGGAAGACAAAGAAGTAGATGAGAATGACAGAGAGGTAGTCGAAATGTTGGACACTCGACCATTCCAAAGGGGATCCCGACCACACCGATGGGAGGATTTACGGCAACCTATAGAGCTTGAGGGTAATGACGAAAAGCCTAAAGGTTCGGAATTGAAACAACTTCCGGAAAATCTCAAATATGTGTTTCTAGACACCGAGGAAAAGTGTCTCGCCATTATCAGCTCTAGTTTGAAAAGTGTCCAAGAGAAACAACTGATTGGGGTTCTAAAAAAATTTAAGAGTGCTATTGGTTGGAAAATAGAAGACTTAAAGGGTATCAATCCTACAGTTTGCATGCACAAAATCCTTATGGAGAAGGACCATAAACCGGTTGTGCAGCCCCAGCGAAGACTGAACCCCGTTATGAAGGAAGTCGTAAGAAAGGAAGTGGTGAAATTATTGGATGTTGGGCTTATCTATCCTATATCCGACAGTTCATGGGTGAGCCCTGTTCACGTGGTGCCTAAGAAAGGAGGTACAACTGTGGTGACTAATGACAAGAATGAGTTGATTCCTACGCGTACCGTCACTGGTTGGAGGGTATGCATTGATTATAGGAGACTTAATTTAGCCACCAGAAAAGATCACTTTCCGTTGCCCTTTATTGATCAGATGTTAGAAAGATTGGCTGGTCACGATTACTATTGCTTTCTAGATGGATACTCCGGATACAACCAAATCGCGGTTGCGCCGGAGGATCAAGAGAAGACAGCTTTCACATGCCCGTACGGAGTTTTTGCTTATAGGAGGATGCCATTCGGGTTATGTAATGCTCCAGCCACATTTCAAAGATGCATGACTTCTATTTTTGCGGATATGCTCGAGAAACATATGGAAGTCTTCATGGATGATTTTTCGGTTTTCGGATCATCATTTGATGATTGTTTAACTAACCTGTCACTTGTTTTGCAGAGATGTCAGGAAAGTAACTTGATCCTGAATTGGGAGAAATGTCATTTCATGGTGAGAGAGGGCATCGTCCTTGGTCACAAAATCTCACACAAAGGGATCGAGGTTGATCAAGCAAAGGTGGAAGTAATATCCAAGTTACCACCACCCGTAAACGAGAAAGGTATCTGAAGCTTCTTGGGGCATGCAGGGTTCTACAGCAGGTTCATAAGAGACTTCTCCAAGATAGTTAAACCGTTGACGTCCTTGTTAGTCAAGGAAGCGACGTTTGTGTTCAACAAGGAATGCGCTGACGCATTCGAGAACCTGAAAAATAAGTTAGTGTCAGCACCAATTGTGATAGCCCCAGACTGGTCGCTGCCGTTTGAGATCATGTGTGACGCCAGTGACATCGCAGTAGGAGCTGTATTGGGGCAGCGGAAAGAGAAGCTTTTGCATGTGATTTACTATGCGAGTCACGTTTTGAACCCGGCACAGATGAATTATGCAACTACCGAGAAGGAGTTGCTAGCGGTGGTGTATGCCTTTGACAAATTTAGGCAATATCTGTTGGGTTCTAAAGTGATTGTTTATACTGACCATGCAGCGTTAAAATATCTTTTTGCTAAACAGGAGTCGAAGCCCAGGCTGCTGAGATGGATCCTTCTTCTCCAAGAATTCGATGTGGAGATTCGGGATAAGAGAGGATGTGAAAATACTGTGGCTGATCACCTCTCGCGAATGTCACCAATTGAAGAGAACGAGGAAAAGCGCCCGATAAAGGATGAGTTTGCTGATGAACACATCCTAGTTATTCATGGCGTTCCTTGGTTTGCGGATTACGCCAACTATTTAGTCGGTGGTCTCATACCCGACGATTTTGACTCTAACAGACGGAAAAAGTTTGTTCATGACTGCAGGTTTTACTTATGGGATGATTCGTTTCTTTACAAGAAAGGGGTGGATGGACTGATCAGACGATGCGTTCCGGAAAACAAGCAAAGGAAGGTGCTCGAAGCATGTCATAATTCAGATTATGGAGGGCATTTCAGTGGCGACCGCACCGCAGCCAAAGTCCTCCAATCAGGGTTGTATTGGCCGTCTTTGTTCAAGGATGCCCAGAACATAGTTAAGGAATGCGACAGATGTCAACGGACTGGAAATATCTCGAAAAGAAACCAGATGCCGCAGAATTCCATGTTAGAAGTAGAGTTGTTTGATGTTTGGGGGATTGATTTTATGGGACCATTCCCACCATCATTTGGAAAACACTACATACTGGTAGCAGTTGACTATGTTTCGAAATGGGTAGAAGCAGTGACACTACCAATAAATGATGCTAAAGTAGTGGTCAGATTTCTGAAGGAGAACATATTTTCGCGGTTTGGAGTACCAAGGGCCCTTATAAGTGATGAAGGAACTCATTTCCTAAATCATCTCATGGAAAAGCTACTCCTTAAGTATAATGTGAAGCACAAAATATCTACTTCGTACCATCCTCAAACCAACGGGCAAGCCGAGGTGTCAAATCGATAACTCAAATAGATATTAGAGAAAACAGTGCGTGCATCCCGTAAGGACTGGGCAGTAAAGCTGGACGACGCTCTCTGGGCGTATCGCACTGCATACAGAACACCCATTGGTATGTCCCCTTACCAACTGGTCTATGGTAAAGCTTGCCATCTGCCTCTAGAGTTAGAACACAAGGCATTGTGGGCATCAAAAGTTCTTAACCTAGACCTCACTAGAGCAGGAGAGTCCAGAACCCTCCAACTCCATGAGCTAGAGGAATTCAGGAACCGAGCGTATGAGAATGCAAAAATGTACAAGGATCAAGCAAAGAAATGGCATGATCGACGTATTCAGAAGAAAGAATTTTGGGAAGGACAATTAGTACTGTTGTACAACTCCCGACTGAAACTATTTCCGGGAAAGCTTAAATCAAAATGGTCGGGACCATTTGTAGTACATAAGACGTTTCCGCACGGAGCAGTCGAGCTGAAAAATCCAGCAAATGGAGACATTTTTAAAGTAAATGGTCAGCGTCTGAAACCTTACTATGAGGGACAGCAGAAAGATCGAAACGATGTTGTTCATCTCACATGATACAATGACGGACCGTCGAGCCAGGCGACGTAAAACGAAGCGCTTCGTGGGAGGCAACCCACGTATTTCACATTCACGCTTTCATTTTGTTTTTGTTTTAACAGGTTTTGATCAACTCGCAGTCATCGGTGAAAGAAGAATGTCGGAGACCGGAGGAGAGGAAAAAAGTTGAAAAACAACACCCTGACACGGGTGGCCGTGTTGTACAACACGGGCCGTGTCAGGCCCAGCATGACAGATGTGAGAAAGCTGGAAAAAGGTGGAGCAGTGGAGCAACACGGGTGCCCGTGTTGCAGAGGCGTGACTTTGAAAAAAATATATGCTACAGGGGGAGCAACACGGGTGCCCGTGTTGTGCAACACGACCCGTGTTGCAAGGCGCGGTCAGATTTTTCAATTTTTACCCCGTGGGCCCCACCACTTTAACCCCCACTTATCATTACCCACCACACAATTCCTATCATTTTTTCATCTTCCTCCTTCTTCTCCCTCACAAAACCCTTAACCTCCATAACCCTCTCTACACAAAAGCTTCATTATCTACCACACCCACTCACCGGAACCACTTCCGTCCTTCACAAAAAACACTCTACTCATCATTGTGATTAATTCTACGGTTTCGTTTTTCACTAACATGGATTTCGAAATTTTTCGAACCATCTGTATTGTTTGTGTTTTGCAGGTTCAGAATGCCTCCTCGTAGAGATACCGGAAAAGCAGTGGCGGAAACTTCACGCCCCAGAAAGAGAGCACACCGTATGGCGAACCCTCACGGCATACTCTTTGAAGACCCGGATCATCAGAGAAAGTACTCTAACATCATCAAGCGTAAGCTCACGCCCACAAGGTATATCTGTAACACTACGCTTGATAATCTAGGGATGAGAATATAGGTCCATAGGATGTTTCACACTCTGGGGATGTTAGAATTTATGCAATTAGAAGCGCCAACTTATGAGCGCATAACTGTTGAATTCTTGAGCACTTTAGAATTTCAGTTGAAGCACAGGTGGACAGGGGTGGAGGAAGAATATTATGGTACACTGAGGTTCAGGTTATTTGATATTGACCATAGCCTGACCATAGCCGAGTTGGGAGATATACTGAAGCTCCCCAATTTTGGTCCCGGAGCCCCTCCGGGAAATTTTAGTGCAGGGGACTTCTGGAAGGCTATTACAGGCAGAACTGATTATATCGCGAAAGCGGCAAAAGCCTCTTGTATCCATAACCCTTGTTTCAGGTACGCTAAAAAAGGATTGGCATATACACTGTTCGGCAAGGGTGACAGCATAGGGGTGGCGACTCAGAGGGAATTGTACTTCATGTACGGCATGGCCAATCACGAGCTCATTAATGTAGCTGCCTTTGTAGTTGATCACCTGAAGAGGGTTGCGAATGCACCTTCAGGCGAAATAAGTGTAGGCGGTATGATTACTCAAATCGCGAATCACTTTGGACATGGTGCTCTCTTGAGAGAGGAACCCACTGTTACAGGTAAGACAAAAATAGATCTTGCCACACTGACTGCCCAAGGTATGATTCGTGTCTTTGATAATTACTATTCCTTGGTAAGCCGAAACAGTCATCTCCTTGCTTTACCTGCCCCTGACTTTATTAGTATTCAAAATGTGAATAACTGGCTATATGAGAGCCCCCTGCAAGATGAAGAAGACCAATTTTATGATGGTACAGGTGCAGAATTCTTTGAGGATGAAGGCGATCAGGTAGAAGAAGCGCCTATACCGCCTACTCGATTTTCACCCCATCAGGAATCAGGCTCAGGCTCGTGGAGCTTATCTAAAAAAGAATGGGACTGGATGGAGAATGAGATGTGCCATCTCCTAAGTGAGCAGACGAGGCAAGGCGAGGAGCAGACAAGACAAGGGAACGAGCAAATCCGACAAGGCAGGTTGATCGGTGAGATGCATGAATGGATGCGGCAGATGATGCTGCGCGACCAACCTCCACAACCATGAACTCTGTGAGTCCCCTGCTACTAGTGTTCCAACAGTGAGGACACTGTTGAATTCTAGTGTGGGGGTATTTTATTTGTGTTTTATTTTATTTGTGTTTTTATGTTATTCGTGTGTTTTCAATTCTGTTGCAGTTATTTGTCTATTTAATTTCCAGTCCAGTGTTAGTTTGAGAACATGATAGCGATCCACAGGAAGACCCCCCTGACATTGAGCTAATAAAATTAATAAAATTGTTGGTTGGGGAACTTGTTAAGTGAAGATGTTGAGTGAGGTGATGAGAAAGTATATAGAATACTCAGAAAAGAACCGTGAGGATGAAATTGGGATAATCTTGAGAGATAGGTAAAAGGCCAACACCCTGGGTTTCCCAAAGAGGAACGAGTTCGACGTGTAGATTTGTACCATAGTGCTTTGATCTGAGAAGTACCCCTGAGTAGTTTATTTTGACAATCAGGCTCCATCAAAAATAATCGTGTGTACAAGGATAATGAAAAATATAGAGTTAAGGCACAGAAAAAAACAAACAAAAAGGGGCAAGTAGGCGACTAATCCTTCTAAGTTGGGTAACCCTCACCCGGTTATTCAGCCCAACGGCGGTCGAACCTGAAAGCCATTCAAAAAGAATAACAGTGCCAGAAAAAGAAAAAATATCATTGATAAATCGTGTGCACACGAGGAAAATCATAAAAGCCATATAGTGATTGTCCGAATGAAAGGGAGGAAAATCGAAAAAGAAGACTTAAGTACAAAGCATAGTCGGAGAGGTTACCCATAGGGAGACTGAGGTCTGTGGTTTACCGCAGTCTAGTGTTTGCAGGTTACCTGTTTTGAGGGAAAAACCGAGATAAATCCTAGGGGACTTGGAATGAGAAAGTTCAAGTATGAGTATTATCACCGTAACTCACAATTCTATGGACGGTTCCGTTATGAAAAAAAAAAGATATTAAGTTCGGGTTGGTGAGCTTGTTGCTTGAGGGCAAGCAAAAGTTCAAGTTCGGGGGAGTTTGATCGGTGGATTTCATTTGTGTTTTCAAATGCTGTTTGTGGTTAATTTCGCAATGTTTTTATCTAGTTTTCGAAGCTTTAGTTGTTACTATCTGCATTACTCGTAGTTGTGTGTCTTCGAGTCTTATTTTGAAGTTTATGTTGCTTTTGCCGCTGGTGCGTTTGATTTGGTTTCTTTTAGTGTGTTTTTGGCAGGAATGGAGAGCACGACAATCGCACCGCATTCGGAGGAAAAGAAAAGGCGAAAAAGGGAACTCAGAGCTGCAACACGGGTACCCGTGTTGCACAACACGGCCCGTGTCATGAAGGACACGACTGGCAGACACGGGTGGACCAAAGCAGATGAAAAAAGAAGACTCAGACTTGCAACACGGGTGCCCGTGTCATGCAACACGGCCCGTGTTGCAGCCCTTGGAGAGGAACACGCCCTGAAGAAGCCAGCAGCCTGACACGGCCACCCGTGTTGCACAACACGGCCCGTGTCAGGGCCACTGAACGTGAAATTTCTCTGTTTTCTGATTTTTTGCTGTCAGACCTATTTCGAAGGGCATTTGAGACATTTCGCTATGTAATTTGAATTTAGATATAAGAGGCACATTTTAGAAAGAAGAGAAAAAACACTTTTGCACGGATATTAGGATTGACAACTGAGAGGGGAGTTCGGTTGGAAACAGAGGATCGATCAAAAGCGGAAGCAATTGATGATCCACGGATTTCAACTTGCATTGTAATGATTTTCTCCTTTTTAATTCTAATTACTTTTATGTTTACCCAGAACATGAGCAGCTAAACCCCAAGTTGTTAGGGGGTGGTCCTTAGTGCGATGTAATGACGTTTGTTTAATTATTCTATGAGAACTATGTTTTTACCTTAATATATTTTATTTTGCATTAATCTTATTCGTATTTATATTGGAAAGTAGAATTCGAATTGTGCTTAGGCGTTAGTCTGGAAAGTCAACCTAACACTTTTGCAAAATAGTATCACGGTCGATATTGCTTAGGAATGAGGATATCCCGTATCACGTATTTTATGGTCGGAACTATTGCTTGATGTTTTTCAGGGACACTGAGGAATTAGTGAACAGAAAAATCATCAAAGGGTTTCCATTAAGGAATTAAGGCAACTAAAGTGGCCAACTGATAAATTAAGGTTAATAACTAGTATAGTAGAATAATCATACAGGGTCTTTACTCGCATCGTCTCCACTCCCCTAACACTGTTCTTAGATTGATTAATTAAGTTTGTATTTACTTGTGATATTACTCTGCTACCAAACAAACCACTAGACCTTTTGTTCAATTGAATCCTAAAAATTCCGTTAATTACTACGCAGTCCTCGAGATCGATACTTGGGACTTTTCCCTTATTACTACAATTGGTAAAAATAGTACACTTGCTATTTTCCCGATCACTTGTTCGGGTAGCCACGAATTTTGTAGCACTACTTTGCGAAGTGACATGGTTTTTCAGAGTATTGACAAATGATAGGATTGTTTACGGTTGATTTCTTGGTGTTGGAGTCCTGGATATGATAATTGTTATTGCGGCCAATTTAAGGGCGCATCCTCGACCATAATGACGATGAGCCATGTTGGCAATGATATGAGTCGATGTAGAGATGTGTTCTTCGCGTTGTAGATAAATCTCAAAATCCACCAGCTTGTCATAAAGTTCCTTTAAAGATATTTGAGAATCATGAGTGTGAATTGAAGCAGTGAATTCTTTAAATTTTGGTCCAAGATCATTCAAGGCACTAATAATCATTTCAAGGTTATCAATAGGATACCCAATAAGGGCTAATACATCAGCAATATTGCGGATTGAATGCAAATAGATTGAGACGAGAGAACTCCTTTTGGTTGTGGAGATGAGGTGTTCTCGAAGTAACATAATTCTTGATTGAGGTCGATTTGAAAATGCATGAGCAAGGGCTAGCCAAGCTTCGTGAGAAGTGTCAACAGCAGCCATGTCAGATCATGCTTTTGAGTCACACGAACCAAGAAGAGGAAGGTAGATGAGTTTGTCTCGTATGATTCACAAGGAGTGAGCAGGATTTGCTGATGCAGTTTCACCCGTGCCAATAGTGGCAGGAGGACACTTAGTTGTGCCTATGACATAGCCTTCAAGATCACGAACTATGAGAAACAGGTTTACTTATTTATATCAGGAATGATAGTTTGTATCATTGAGTTTGATTGGAAGGTGGGAGTTTGTGTTGAACTCCATGAGTTCTTTAAGGTCATTAAAATTGGAATTGTTTGATGGTGCCATGAGATATCGTAAAATAAAAATGTTGTGAAGTGATTGCTTAGTCAGATGCCATATAAAATAATAAGAATCATGTATATTCCAATTCTATTTTGTACAAGTTTACACAATATATATATATATATATATATATATATATATATATATATATATATATATATATATATATATATATATATATATATATATATATATATATATATATATATATATATATATATATATATATATATATATATATATATATATATATATATATATATATATATATATATATATATAGTAAATTGACTAGTTATTAGTAATTAAAATGAGATAATAAAAAGGAAAAGATACTAACAACGAGTAATGAGACAATAATGAGACATATCATCAATATAATGACAAATAATGTATAATAGTTGAGGCAATAACTATGAATCAACACTTAATATGCTAATAGAGATAATATTCATTTGGTCCATAATGTCTTTCGGTGTAACATTAATATTGATTATGAATAAATGGAGATAAGTCTATGTGTTGTAGTAATTACAACTAGGTTAGACCTCATTCTAACTAAATACGAGTAAGAAGAGTTTTTTTTTTTTTTTAATATTAACAACAAATGAATCAAACACATTATTTTCTCCAATTTTTTAAATATTAACAACAAATGAATCAAACACATTATTTTATTCAAGTGCATGTACATTTTAGTTCACATAAAATGTTAGTGCAATCAAGACTACACAAAAGAATTCAGAGGATTAGCGGGTTTTGGACTATAGAATCCAAATTCAAATGGAACATCTTATAATGATTTTAGATTATATAATCCAATAACAGTCTTTTACAACATTAAATTTCATATTTTTTTATAATACCACCATTAAACGACACCAATATAAACAATAACTTAAAATGACATTAAAAAATTAATCAAAAAATATCTAAAATATTAAATAATGTAAGATTTAAAGTAGAATATATTATAATGTTGTAAATAAAATACAATCTAATCCAAATCAAACGATCTTAAAAATAATATTTGTTAGAACTACGCTGAATGCATAGCCTTTTTAAAGACAATTTTAACAGGGAGTTGACAATTTGAGAATTTTTTTTTTAATATAATAACTAGGTTTTTCAACAAAAATACCAAACAAATTGAACTTTCAAAAAATGTATTAAAGTGACTATAATTTAACTTTGGATTAATAAACTCGCCATATGGGTTGGCGACACTGTCTACGTGGCCTGGGCTGAGTCGCCATTTCGTTTGGCTACTTGGCCTAATTACTTTTTTTATTTCTTTTAGGGTTTACGAATTTATTTTAGTTTAAATAATAAAAAAATAATTAAATTCAATTTAAGTTATTTAAAAAATATATAAATATGAATAGGTATAATTAAAATATTTATATAAATTAAATTTTAAATAATTTATGTTTTGTAGTTTTCATAATTAATTGAATTTTAAATAATGTTTAAAAAAATGGAATAAATATTAAATTATATTTTTTTCATAATTAATTAAAATGTAAATAATGGAAAAAAATGAAATAAATATTAAATTATAGTTTCTGTTTTTCATAATTAATTGAAATTTAAATAACATTAAAAAATATAGACATGTAATAAATATTAAAATATATTAATTTACAATATAATGAAAATTACAATTCAACAAAATAAAATTAATGGTTGACTCTATCCAAGCAACCACAGGTGCCACATTGTGGAGGATGCGCGTTGCGACGAGGTCTACGACGAGGTTGTTGTGGTGTGTCCGGTCTTTGTGTATTAAGTTGTGGAGGAGGATTTTGTTGGGACGGTCCCGACGTATCAGATAAATTTTGAAGCATTTGACCCCAATAGCCGGGAGGTCCACTATCAACGGTGTTTTCGTAGTTAAGCCTAATGCCCATGTTTTCGTAGGATTGTCGGGGAGGTTGGGTGGAGTATGGACAGTATGGTTGTCCGAATTCGTACGTCGAATTGGGTTGGAAATGGTGTGTTAGTTGTTGTGGGGTTTGGTAGTCAAACAGTGGATAGTTGGAGAGGGTAGGGCCAAATGAGTTATTTGGGCTATAGGTGGAGGGAGTAGGGTCAAAAGACGTATCAAAGCTATATTGGTATGGTGATTGATGTTGTTACTGGACGGATGGCATGTACGGGTCATGGTAAGGATGTTGTCGTTGATGTTGGGCATTTGGTGGCATGTATGGGTTATGGTAAGGGTGATGTTGGGTATTGGACTATTGTTGCGTGTTTGACGAAGAAGCACGTTGCCTTGGGTCAATCAAATAGGTTGGCTCGAACAAAATTGGCTGAGATGTTGTAACCGACCTAAACCAAGTCATATATTGATAACTTGACCTAACCCCTTCCACAATTTGGTCGGTTAAGATGTGTTGCCTTCTGTTCTTCCAATGTTGACACATCTCCTTCGTAAACTCCTTCCAATGACTGACACTCCACTGTGAGTCCACCCATTGCTGATGCCACTGCCCCAATGATGTCGGAGCATCTGGAATATCCTGATGCATCCCAAATTGTAGCTTCACCCGGTCACTTTGGTGCATCTCCATCGTAGTGAACCTAATGATGGGTGTTTTTGATATCCACACAACAACATCATTGGCGTCGGGCTGGTGGTTGAGACCCTCGTACGGCATCCAGACAAACTACAATAAAGGTAGATACATTTAGTCAGACAAAGATAGACAAGTTTATGCATATAAGTTAGACAAAGTAAAGGTAGATAACTTATATCATCTGCCCAAGGTGGTCGATGAGGTTCCGGTATACAATTATGGAGTGTCTGGGACATCTCTGATAATTCATCCTTGGAACAGACCACCTAAAAAAAAGAAACACAGATAAGTTAGCATCTAAAACACATCTCACAAATAGATGGGATGGGCGAGGACACAGATAGTCTTGAAAAGTAACTTACTTGTTGGCGTACAGGAATGTAAACGGATTCCGGTTTACTGGAGCAAGCGTTGGCATCCTAGACCAACCCCACGCTTGAAGGAGATAGGCGCAACCATAAAAGGTACAAGATTTTTTTTTGGAATTTTTACACAGTGCACTATATAGATGGGCGAGGACAGCTGATCCCCAACTATATTCGCACACTTTGTTTATGTTTTGTAGCAATGGTAAATACATAATATTTACGGTATTTTCAGTGCCCTTTGGAAATAAAAAATGACCAAACAAAATCATAATATAGCACCGAGTTTTGAGTATTTTCTCATAGTCGGTGTTATCCTCACTTAAGACAATATTGATGTATTGTTGTCTGAGGTATTTAAGATTTATTCCCTGACCCCTCGGGCGACCCTCACGTTCTGCCTGAGTTGTGTCCACACAAAGAGGGGCGCCCAATAAATCTTCGCAAAGTTGGTCGTTAACACCAACTTTTCCGTTGACGGCCTTATCATTGATGTGTAGGCCGAGAAACATGTAGATATCTTGAAGAGTCATAGTGCACTCACCGAAAGGTAGGTGAAATGTATGTGTCTCTGGTCTCTAGCGTTCAAACAACGCTAGAATGAACTTTGTATCGAGTGAGTATGATTTGATTTTAATCAAGTTACCAAACCCACAATGTTGAAGGTATCCCTCTATGAGGGGGTCGTGTGGTATGTAATCATGCACACGACATCGAAACCTTGATGCATCCTGCAAAACAAATAATGTTTCGTTAGTTTTATATGAGAACTAAAGATCGTAAACATAGACAAAAACTAAAAACTTACAAACTCAGTGATGCTCTCAACTGTGCCTCTGTGAGAGTTGCCCATTGTGAGTAGAGACATTGTGGTTTACGAATTTACTGGGTGAGTATAGTTTGAGAGTTTGAGAGTTTGAGAGTTTGAGACTTTGAGACTTTGAGAGTTTGAGAAACTGAGAATTTGAAAGTTTGAGACTTTGAAACTTTGAGACTTTGAGAGTTTAAGAGTATGAGAGTTTGAGAATTTGAGAGTTTGAGTGTGAGCAGATTTTGCTGGATAAAGAACCTCTATTTATATTCCACGAATGCATATGACCTGTAGTTGGATGCAGAGCAAGTGTTTTGATGCATGTGACCTGTAGTTGGATGCATAGTAAGTGTCTTGATGCATGTGACTTGTAGTTGGATGCAGAGCAAGTGTCTTGATGCATGTGACTTGTAAATGCATGCAGGGCAAGTGTCTTAATGCATTTGAGGCGTGCAGCTAATAAGCAATGTGTTATCTTATCAAGCATGCTGCATGCAGAGTAAGAATCTCGTAGGCCTGCAGGCAGGGTCATCGTAGGCATGCAGGGAATCAGTTCACTAGGCAGAGTGCAGCTGTTAAGCAATGTGTTGTCTTGTCAAAGCAAAAGTTTTAGGTTTACTCGTTATTAGGGCAAAGAAACTCAGTTGCGTCTTCTATTATGCGTTACTCGTTATTAGGTTTATTATATTTTTAATTAGTAAGAATGTAATAATAATATTGGCTTAATAAATGTAAACATAATATTTTTAGCGTCAAACATAATATTACAAGTAACGCAGCAGCAAATATATTCAACATTTAATTTCAAAAATGCATTATATGGTGTTCAGACTGTTACTGTGGCCATGTGACAGAGTGCAGCTGGTAAGCAATGTGTTGTCTTGTCAAGCATGTTGCATGCAGAGTAAGAATCTCGTAGGCCTGCAGGCAGGGTCATCGTAGGCATGCATGGAATCAATTCACTAGGCAAAGTGCAGCTGTTAAGCAATGTGTTGTCTTGTCAAAGCAAAAGTTTTAGGTTTACTCGTTATTAGGGCAAAGAAACTCAATTGTGTCTTCTATTATGCGTTACTCATTATTAGGTTTAATATATTTTTAATTAGTAAGAATGTATCAATAATATTGGCTTAATAAATGTAAACATAATATTTTTAGCGTCAAACATAATATTACAAGTAACGCAGCAGCAAATATATTCAACATTTAATTTCAAAAATGCATTATATGGTGTTCAGACTTGTCGCAACTGCGAAAAACACCCGGCGGAAAACAGAAGAGTCGCCACCTTTCGTTATTTATCCCAAAGAGAGGGAAAGGAAACGATCGGAAAAACCTAACGAAAAAGGGAAAAGACAAGGTCATCGCAACCAAGTCCTGGATTCGGGAGTCGGTTACGCAAGGGGAAGGTATTAGCACCCCTTACGTCCGTCGTACTCGACGGGATCCATGCTTGTTGTCTATCTAAAGGTGTGTTTAATCTATCTACGCTACAGGCTCACAGGACAAAAGAAAAGAAAAGAGACTCGGCAGAGCATCGCCGCTCTGTGCCTACGTATTCCCTCGTGCAATGGGAAAGTCAGAGTCAACGTAGTTCGGCTAGCTACGGGCGAAAGGGGGAAGGTTGCTCGCCAAGACATCATCGTCTTGTGCCTACGTATCCTCAACTGGTATGAGAAATCAAAGCAAACGTAGTTCGGGCTTACACGAAACCACAGGTTGATTAAGTGTTTTAACCGAGTAGGGTTAAACCTCCGTTCTAGCAGTTAGGGACAAAGCCTGTTTGCGGTAGAATCGAAGCTTAACAACACTCTTTTCTGAAAAAAATTTCCGATTAATCCCGAAGGAAAAAGGTTTGAAATTTTGGTTTGTGTTTTTTAGTGAAGTGAATTAATTCAGTTTGTGATTCACGTTGCATTAAAGACTATGACATAGGAGCAAATGCGTCGGGTATCGCCCCCAAACGGGACGTACACTAAACACTCTAGACAAGCGATAGGAGACCCCTTACTCATCATTCCCCGTGTAGCTTAAGGCTCGTAGCGCACAACATTCATCGTATTTATTAGATGAGTTAGAATTGTTTTTAGATGAGAAAGAGAGACGCACGGAAGGTCTAAGGGAAACTCGGCCCTAACGTTGTCATGCAAAGTGGTCTTAAGGTTTGGATTAAAAGGGGGGACATCTACCCTTTATGTTAGCATGCTTGGATTGAAGACCTAATGTCTCTCCTACTCCCATCCTAAATGGAGGGACTAGGAACCTTATAGGGATCATGGCAAAAAGCACAAGAAAGCGCAAGATAAATTCAATCACAAGTACGAGATGCAAACATGAAAGATAAACATGCAAAGAGGGAGGAAAGTAGTGTGGGGCAGCATCCGCCACAAGCGCGTCTTGACCTCTTGGAAGCAAGCAACAAATGCAATGCAAAAAGAGAAATGCAAGAAGGCAAGCAAACATGAACATGCAAGCACAAAAGAGAGTGGATGAGACAAAACGGGAGAAGTGAACTTCTACAACCGTCGGCTATCAATCATCGGAGACAAGTGGGAGGAAAAGAAGTGCGGGGCAGCAGCCGCCACAAGAGAATCTCGACCACTCGACTCAAACACTCAAGCGAAAGATAAACATCACGTTGAACGACATATACGAGAGTATGCATTCAAGTGGAAAACAAGCACATGTGTCAAAGAAATCTCGATTAAATAATCAAGAACAGCGACAAAATGTCCAGAACATTTCACCTCTAATGCATCGTATTGAATTACGATGATTCGATGCGAAATGGTACCCAAATATGCAAGAAAATCAGCAAAACAGACCCACTGGCACAGTGTTAATCGGTTAACCCCAGCGGTTAATCGGTTAACGACTGTTAACGTTTAAAAAAATTGAATATTTGAACTGGTTAATCGGTTAACCATATGTTTTAACCGATTAACACTTTGAAAACTTTGAAAATTTTGAAAATATGTAATGGTTAATCGGTTAACCATATGTGTTAACCGATTAGCATTGTGCCAACAGCAGAAAAACAACAACAGAACAGAATTTTCAGCAAATAAGCACTTATCCGATCAACCGGATGATCGCATAATCACTTAATCACGAAATTAAATCAGCAAATCATGATTCAAACAACATGTGAACATATTAACACAACCAAATCATGGATCAAACGGATCAAATTAACCAAAATTGAATCAAAGATGAAAATCCACATGATTATGTAAATAAGCTAAAAACAGATTCGGATCCAACCTTCGGAGCGGAGATTTGCTCCGGTTAGTATTGATTCAACTGGAATTGAATATATCCAATGCTAGAAGTCCAGAATACTTCAAGATCCACACTGATTCTTGTGATAACAATGAAGATCCTTCAAGATTAATCCAAAATAAGCCAAATAATCACTTTCAAAATCACTTCCAAATTCAGATCCAATTTAGCACGAAAATTGGATGAAGAAATCAATTCAATGAAGATGATGGATGGAGGTTTAAGCTCAAGAATTCATTGATTCCATGGAAGAATCAAAGAATTCAATAGAAAAGTGCTTTGGTGAAGGTTTTGGAAGATGAAAAATTGAGAGAGAATTGATAGAGAGTGAGATCAATTCTGAATTTGAAATGAAATTATGAGTGATTAGGTGTGTTGGTTTGGAGTGGATCACTTAAATACCAATTAGGCTTGGATCCAAATGAAAGGTTTGTAAAATTTGGTTTGGACTGAGGAATGGGCATTTGGAGGGAAAATGAAATTAACCAAACTTCAAATAGGTTCTAGATCCTTCCCAAAGTAAAAATCAAGTTTGCACATGACCAAAATTGGACTCCAAAACAGCCTGCATTAAAAATTCACGTACAGAGGCAAAAATTGTATTGGTTAATCGATTAACCATATAGGTTAATCGGTTAACACCTTTAAAAATCTCAATGTACCCTAATTTTGTCTTGGTTAATCGATTAACCATATAGGTTAACCAAGTAACACCTCCAAAATTTGAATTTTGGCGCCTTTTGGAGGGAAATCTGCCCGTTTGTCCGTTTCTTGCCGTTTTGAGCTCTGTTCAACTTCTGAAACTTGCTTTTGAATGTTGCAACTGTAAGAATGCTTGATATGAGTCTGAGTGCTGCTTCCTGAGCTGAAAATATCTTGCAAAATAAAATAAAATCGGCCGCTGGGCAAAATAAATGCCAGAGCCTCTGATGCTCGTTGTTCAGTCTTTCAGTCCTTTGCGCCGAAATGAGCCTGAGCCACAGGAATGCCCTGATCCCATGCCTCGGGAACTAATGCTATGATATGCAAAAAATGCAAAATGCAAAGAAACAAAAGTCAGTTAAGGTTAAAACGAAAAGGCAAATTTTGGGGTGCTACAAGACTGTTACTGTGGCCATGTGACAGAGTGCAGCTGGTAAGCAATGTGTTGTCTTGTCAAGCATGCTGCATGCAGAGTAAGAATCTTGTAGGCCTGTAGGCAGGGTCATCGTAGGCATGCAGGGAATCAGTTCACTAGGCAGAGTGCAGCTGTTAAGCAATGTGTTGTCTTGTCAAAGCAAAAGTTTTAGGTTTACTCGTTATTAGGGCAAAGAAACTCAGTTGCGTCTTCTATTAAAACTTACTCGTTATTAGGTTTAATATATTTTTAATTAGTAAGAATGTAATAATAATATTTTCTTAATAAATGTAAACATAATATTTTTAGCGTCAAACATAATATTACAAGTAACGCAGCAGCAAATATATTCAATATTTAATTTCAAAAATGCATTATATGGTGTTCAGACTGTTACTGTGGCCATGTGACAGAGTGCAGCTGTTAAGCAATGTGTTTTCTTGTCAAGTCTGTTGCAAGCAGAGTAAGAATCTCGTAGGCATGCAGGGTCATTGTAGGCATGCAGGGTCACATGTGAACCGCAGAGTGATGTCTTGTCATGTATTGTCATGCAGCTCACCAAATTGTTATTAATACAATAGAGAAATCTGTAGTATTATCATATCAATTAGTAAAACATTCTTTCCAAACACAATTTTCGCCATGTCTCAAACACCACAATATATGATTTTTGCACATCTTAACGGTGAAGTTTTTGAATGTGAAATAGCGGGTTACAATTTCAGAAATACTGATATTACGAGATTTTTAATTGACAGAAGGTCTAGTTTTTTTACACCTGAAGTCAAGAATAGAAAAAAAAATGCAACGTGGTCCAGTTGGCCAAATAGTATACAAAAATCCAGTGTTTTTTGGTGGGCATGGCGAGTCCAAATTTTTCCCGTTAAAGGTTCGAGACGATGAAGATGTGCGTAACATTTTCCGCAGTCATGAGTATTCTGGTTTCTCAGATATCGTGTTACATGTTACGTTACAACAACAACAACTGTCTCAACAACTTGATTCTTCTCAAGTTTTTTGCGAATCTGACGAGGAACACGATGAAGTCAATGTCATTGACAAAGAAGAAGAAGCATTTGAATTCACTGTTGACGAGATGGTGAACAACGAGGAAGAGGGGGTTCCACCCGGCCATGTTTATTGCCCACTTCAGCATATGACAACTCTCGACTTAGGTGACGATGAACCCTCAACGAATATTTTCTACCACCCAAACTACGCAACAGAAGGGAAAATAAATAGGGTGATGAGTTTTGTACCAAAGAAGATTGTGTCCGGGCAATTAAACAATTTCACATGGAGTTGTCAGCCGATTATAGAGTCGATCAGACAAATCCGATGCGGTATATGATCTATTGTCGTAACGAGGAGTGTCCGTTCCGATTAACAGCGTCTTTCAGGAAGAGAAGCGATTCCTGGAAGATAGGGTCAATGGGTCCGGACCACACTTGTATAATCTCGAATCCGATGTAGGACCATCGCAAACTCATCTCTCGATTGATTTGTGATAAGATTCTGTCAGTCGTTAGCGACAACCTGTCTTCGAAGGTGAGTACCATAATTGCACATATGGTTCAAAGGTACAATTACACTCCTTCATAACGAAAAGCCTGGATTTCTAGGACTAAAGCGGTTGAAAGGGTGTTTGGAAATTGGGAGGAGTTGTACAAGGAACTTCCAAAATTCCTGGTGGCTCTTAAACACTACTCTCCAAGGACTGTTTCCATATTGGAGACAATGCATGTGTGTACACCAGACCGGACTTGCGTTGGTGGAAATGGAATTTTTCACAGACTCTTCTGGGCGTTTGAACCATGCATCAAAGGGTTTGCATATTGTAAACCTATAATTCAAATTGACAGCACATGGTTATACGGGAAATATAAGGGCACCCTACTCATGGTTGTGGTACAGGATGGGAACAACAATATTTTTCCAATAACCTTCGCTATAGTTGAAGGGGAGACTGTTGGGGGCTAGAGTTTTTTCTTAAAAAATCTCCGCTTTTACGTGTCTCCCCAACCTTACTTATGTTTGATCTCTGATAGAAACCCGTCAATCGAGAGCGTATACAACAACCTTGATAACGGTTGGCAGGATCCTCCCCCGACCCACATCTATTGCATAAGACATATCGCCCAAAATTTCATGCGGGAAATCAAAGACAAAACGCTACGGAAGAAGGTTGTGAACGCAGGATATGCACTAACAGAACCCACATTCAAATACTACCGTGAAGAGATCAGACTAAAGAATGCGGATGCATTAAGATGGATTGATAACATTGATAAAGAGAAATGGGCACGGGCATATGACAATGGGGTGCAATGGGGACACATGACAACTAACCTCGTTGAATCAATGAATTCTGTTTTTAAGGGAATCGAAAACCTACTGATAACTGCCTTGGTAAATGCAACATATTTTAGGCTAGGTGCACTCTTCGATAGCAGACGTACGAAGTGGGGTTCAGTATTACAATCGGGTCAGCTGTACAGTGATACTTCAATGAAATTCATGAAAGAAGAAGCTGCCAAAGCCAACACACATGTGGTCACAATCTTTGACCGTAATAAAGGTTGGTTCAGTGTTGCCGAGTCGATTGATCACACCGAAGGAAGGCCTAGGGGATGTTACTGTGTTGAACTGGATAAGAGCTGGTGTGATTGTGGGAAGTTTCAGGCATTCTGTATGCCATGCTCTCATGTTATAGCAGCATGTTCGAAGGCGCGCCAGGACCCAACCAACCTTCTTTCTGCAGTTCACCAAGTGATAAGTCTATGCAATGTCTACACATGTAGCTTTCAGGTGGTGGCAAAGGAGGACTATTAGCCTCAATACGAAGGTGAAATTGTTTGGCATAATGACTTGATGCGCATAAAGAAAAAGGGTCGCCCTAACAGCACGCGCATTTGAACGGAGATGGATACCGCAGACAAGATGGTAAGATTATGTAGTTCGTGTCGACAACCAGAACACAATCGTACAAAATGTCCTAACGTAGGATCAAGCAGCAGATCATAGCTTCATATGTAACCGTGTCCCTCTAAATCAATAGAAAATTTCATTCCATTTAAAGCATACTTAACTGATTACAATTAGCATGCAACAGAAATTAAACAAACATAACTTAATATCACAACAACATTCCGAAAATAACAACAACATAAAGACATAAAACAGAACAATGCACCAAGGCGTCTACGATATCACGACCATCAATGTTATCTTCTTTAGTGTTAACATCATCACAAGGACACCAACATCATTTTCCACTTTTCTCCATTCACGAGTAACTCCGTTTCTCCCAGCCTCCTCGACCAACCTCTCAATTTTCCTAATCTTTTCTCCTGGAGCAATATCTCCTTCTAGCCAGCGGTCCAGTTCCCTATGCAAGTGCTCCAACGTCTGCGTGTTCCACAGGAGCACCTTCATCGGAGGCTTTGTTGCTGGGAAAAAAACTAGGACATTTCTTTTCATTAGATCGAATGTTGGAAAGGGTTCCTCCGATGCTGATGACGACGACGAAGAACGTTGATTTAGAAATGCAGACATTCTAGACTCCACTTCACTCAAAATTGTTAACACTTCAGTCTTTTGGTATACAATGTTGTAGAAACATATATGTGTTTGTAGTCGTATTTATAGAAAAATAAAATAGTATGTGTCCCATATGATATGTCTTAAATACCCTTACAAAATTTATATACTTTAAAATTCAACGGTTAATCATATATTTATTATGTTTTAAAATTTAAAACTATTTATATTTATTGTGTTTAAAAATTATATTTAAATCAATTTTTATTTTTTATTTAAATTCATTTATAATTAAAATTTTAAAAATATTTATAATTTAAAAACAATATTTATTATTTAAATCAATTTAAATTAATTTTTATTTTAAATCACTAATATATTTAAAATATTTTTTAAAATTATATTACAATTATATTTATCATTTTAAATTTAATTAAACCTAAATCAATTTAAGTTTATTTATATTATTAAACTATACTTATTAATTTATAAAATGTATAACAAAATATTTTAATTAAAATGTATCAATTTATATAAATATTTTAATTAAACCTATTCATATTTTTATATATTTTTAAATAATTTAAATTTAATTTAATTATTTTTTTATTATTTAAATTTAAAATATATTCGTAAACCCTAAAAAGAAAAAAGAAAAAATAAAATGGGCCAAGTAGCCAAACGAAATGTCGACTCTCTTGGGGCCAGATAGACCTTGTCGCCAATTCATTGGGCGAGTCCAATTGTTATAGCCTGAGTTGTCAATTGATGTGGCGACCCAAGGTTGAATTATGGCCACTTTGGTACATTTTTTAAAAGTTCAATTTGTTTGGTATTTTTGTTGAAAAACCTAGTCATATTAAAAAAAATCACAATTTGAAAGTGACTGTGATAACACAATATATTTAATTTAAACTCACAAACACTTTCCACAAAAATAACTCGTATTTCATGGCTAGACTTAATGCATTTTTCTAACTAGAATCTCCTTATTTTAAAAATAGAAGACTTAAATTCACACTTGGTCTTTTTATTTTAAAAATAAATTAAATTGTTGACTCCTTCATTTTCAAAATCAACTTTTTAATCTTTTAATTTTATTTTATTTTACTGTTTTTGGTTTCCACTATATTTTGAGGACAATGTCTCTAACATGACTTTGCTTAAGTGAAAAAATTTATGACACTTTAGCAAAATTGTCCTTAAGATGATATGGATATTAAATGTGTTAAGTACAATCATATTAGCAAAATCCACCACAAATTAGAGTAGGGTGTTGCATCCTAATTTTTGACTCTAAGATCCCGCATATTTTTGCATCATCGGTATAGTTTATCATCTCTTACATTTTTCATAATATCCAATTTATCAGCTGAAATAAACTTTTTAGGCAGTTTAAGTCGTTTTAGCGGATAAAATTTATTTCAAAATTTGACAAAACGCTGTATTTTTCCGAATCGTGTATTTTTTGCTGATCACTTTGGTGTATTCATTTTATTTTTTCGAGCACTTCGATACCGGTCCAATTTTTTTCGTTTTTTTACCGTTTTTATTTATACTTTTAAATAATATATTTTTTAATTAATCAATTTTTTTTAGTTAATACCCTTTCTTATTTTTAATTTTTGAGTTTTAATTTTAATTTTTTATTTTAATTATTTTTTAGAAACTTGTCAAATAAGTCTCATAAATTACTTACTTTTTAGAAACTTGTCAAATAAGTCTCATAAATTACTTACTCTTTAGAAACTTGTCAAATAAGTCTCATAAATTACTTACTTTTTAGAAACTTGTCAAATAAGTCTCATTAAATTATTTACTTTTTAGAAACTTGTCAAATAAGTCTCATACACTCTTCTTTCTTTTTCAACCTATATAAAGGAAGCAACCACACCATAAAATCTCACACTTCATGTTCTTTTCCTTATCACACTTCCACATAAACTAAAAACTCACTATCCACCATATTCTATCATCACTCTTTCATACACAATATCTTTCATGATATGAATAACTCACCTTCATTTTTTCAATAATAAACCACCACCTACATTTCTTTTTCTTCATGCTACCTCTAACCTCACATAAAATATCATCCTCCAAGTAGACACAATACTCCCTCATCTAATCTTTATCAGGTTTTTTTTTCTTCTTTTCTTTTACTTTATTCATTTATTTAGTTTTTTTTAATTTGTAAAATATTTGGAAAGACAAAAAGGGATTTTTAATTATTTATCTTTTATTAGTTAATTGTTAAATATTTAAAAATGCAAAAATATATGTTGTAATTATTAATTAATTTAAATATTTGTATTTAATTTGATTAATTAAATTATTAGTTAATCTTGTTAAATATTTATATTTAAATTGATTAATAATTTTGTTGGTTGCCTGATTCTATTTGTGACTGATTTTCTTCCATGTACATGTTACTTTACTTCTATTCCTTGTTGACCTAATCCAAGGAAAGGGACTGTGTGTTGACTTATTATCATTGTGCATGTCCCTTGCTTACCTGTCTTAGTTGTTCTTGGTTCTTAGAACCTAACAAATCGTAGTTTCACGAACTACGGACGCTCTGATTTCTCAAGTCCCTCTTGAGGATACGTAGGCACAAGATGCAATTTCTTGGCGAGCTCACTAACCACTAACTTCCTGTTACCTTTCTCAATTTAGGATCTGAGTCTCCGAACTCACATTTAGCGTCCCGCCGTGGACATCCTTTACCCTTTTATCCTAACCTTAGGATCTGAGTCGCCGTACTCATGTTTAGCGTCCCGCCGTGGACATTCTTTACCATAACAATCTCAACTTAGATTCAGGAGTCGCCGCACTCCATGTAAGTACTTCCCTTTGAATGCTTACATCCCCTTGGAACCTTGACCACAGTCAAGAGTTCCTCCCCCCTAGATAGGGGAACTACGGTTGCTCTGATTCCATTCCCGTCAAGATACGTAGGCACAAGATGCGATGTCTTCGCGAGCATACTTTACATACTTTACATACTTTACATACTTTACAAACTTTATACATACTTTATACTTTATATCTTTACCCCTAGCACTTTTCCTTTAGCAAGCAAACTTTAGCAAACACAAATATTAACAAGAGGTTCCTGTAGAGTACTACAGATGTTTAGGATGTGAAATACCTACCCTAGGCATAACCAACCCCCGAACCTTTAGATCTCTCTTTGCTTAGCTTTAAGCCTTGCTTTTTGCTTTGCACTTTTATAGGTTTTTTCTTTCTTTAAACCTTTCCTTTTTGGATAAATTAAAGTCCGGTTGTGAATTTAAGAATTAAGATTCAAGTTAATCAATAGCTTGGTATCACAATTCTCACCGCAACAGAAATGACGACTTCACTGGGGACTCCCCTAAGAGGGTTAAGCCCACCTTGTTTATATTTGTGTTTGCTATATGATTGTTTGCTTGTATATTTGTATATATTTGTACATATATTTGTCTGTGCCTGGGTTTATCTGTATGTAGGGTTATTACTTGGAGTGGTGAGGATAAGTCCTATACCCGGACTTGAGTGCACCTATGATAGGATGGTGGTATATGATAACACGAAATCATATAGATATTTTCAGGCATAATTCAACTAAAAGCTAACCGTTTCGATCCGATTTCGGGTTATTTCCGTATATTTGTCTGATGTTTTGCAGGTATTCAACGATCACGTCTAAACAAGGCAACATGAAGAAAAGAAGCAATCTCAGATGAAATATGGACGAAAAAGGAGTGAAAATACAATGAAAAGCGCAGCAATCAGTTTTTGCTGATGTGACGACCGTCACAGCTTCATGACGACCGTCACACGGGTGACGACCGTCACACCTTGTGACGACCGTCATGCAGGCAAAAACGCCCCACTCAGATTACACGTCAAAAGAGCAGTTCCAATTCCCATAAAGTGGACCACTACTCCCTAAATTATCTGCCTCAAAGTCCATCATCATCAGAGATAACCGTTGGGATTCCACTTCTATAAAAAGGGAAGCAGAGGACTTCAGAGAGTGTGTTGCATTCATATCATGAAGTGCTGCCAAATTTAATTTCCAGAGCAAATTACTTTCCAGTTTTTATTTGTATTCATTTCCCTTTACATTTCCTTATTCCCATTTCCGCTCTTTTGTAATTGCTATTGTACTGTACGATCAAATTGACACTAAAGACCAGAATCCTGCCAACATCTGTGGAGGATCTGCCCAAAGGCCAATTGGCATATTTACAGGTTTTCATTTTGATCGACTTCTGTTTTATTATAATGCAATTTATCATTTATTATTCTTATTTATATTTTGTTTTTCCCAATTTCATGTCTAGCTAAACTTAGGTAATCGATATGTAGTAATAATTCGAATGGGATTTGATAACTCTTGTTTGAAAACTTTCTTTTCACAAAAGTAATTTATGGTCTGAGTGTTTAAAATTGATTCACTAAATAAACTTCGTCGCGAAAGCGAGAACTTATTTAAAAGTAGTTTTGCCACGAAAGTGGGAAATTAATTAAGATACGAACCAACAAGCGAAAGCTGCGGTAAGGTCAGATAGTAAACACTAGGCATTTGTTTTAATAACAGCGAAAGCACTTTAAAACGAATTAGAATTTAGATATTTCCAAAAAGTAATTTTAACCCCGAACGGAATACGAAAGTGTACGTTTGGCCCTTAGGATTATGATTAGCGTCAATAACCATCGTGAGACGAGAGTCTTCGAATCTCCATTTTCTGCTTAAATAAACTGTGAAAACTATTTCATACACCAGTAATTTATCAAATCCCTGAAGAACACAATTACTACGTATCGATTCAATTAATTAAAATCTAAATAGTAATCTTAGTTCCCTTTTTAGTGACAATCTTATCCCCTTAAACATATTCTACCTAGCTAAACACAGTAACTCCCGAGAACACTAGTTTGATTACGAGTCCCTGTGGGATCGATATCTATTATTACTACGCGATAGACTGTGCACTTGCAGTTAGTTGTATTAGACATAGAAAGTCGCGATCAAGTTTTTGGCGCCGTTGCCGGGGACCCGTTTAGTCAATAATGTAACCTTCTGTTACGCCGTATAGACTAGGTTAACAATTTTCATTTTTCCTTTACTAGTTCTGTCGATTGTATGCCAAGAAATCGCCCGCAAAGCGATATCGTAAAACCTTCAGTCGCAGAACTAGAACGCTTCTTACACCTAAGAAGTAGAATCATTGAGTACCAACTCAAACAAATCAAACATAAAACTCCCGAACCTCTCACTCCCATTCCCAAATCAGAAGAAGAAGAACCAGAGATGGCTGAAGGACCTCCGAACAAACCGCTGAAGGCATACGTTACACCATCTCAGATGGAGCGTAAAAGTAGCATTGCTGCCCCAGCTATTACCCGAAATGATTTTGAGCTGAAACCATCATTGCTGTCGGCTGTACAACAAAACCAGTTCTCAGGAAACGCAACTGAGGATTCGAACGAACATCTAACGAAGTTTGTACAATACGCAGACACAGTGAAAGCAAATGGAGTAACTCCAGACGCGATAAGACTTCGTCTTTTCCCATTCTCTCTTAGAGACAGAGCGTGGACATGGTTACAATCGTTACCATCCAACTCCGTTACGACGTGGGAGCAATTGAAGAACGTCTTCTTAGCGAGATATTTTCCGCCAAGCAAAACTGCTATGCTTAGAGCTCAAATCAACGGATTTCGACAGAAAGATACTGAATCTCTTTACGAAGCATGGGAACGATTCAAAGATATGATGAGAACATGTCCTCACCACGGTCTAGAAGACTGGGTGACAATCCATACCTTCTATAATGGGCTTCTATACAATACTAGATTGACAATAGACGCTGCCGCGGGCGGTGCACTTATGGATAAGCCATACGATGAAGCCTATCAATTAATAGAAAACATGTCACAAAACCATTGCCAATGGGGAGGTGAACGCACTCCAACTGAGAAAACCACAGCGAAAGGTGGGATGTACGAAATCAGCAGCCTTGAAAAGTTCAATGCTAAAGTAGATGCTCTAGCACAGAAGATTGATAGTCTGACCGTTAACCCCACTGCAACTGTCGCTGCAGTAACTCCAAATTGCGAGTTATGCGGAAGCACTACTCATAATGCACCCGAATGCCCATTGCTAGCCGGAATCCCGCTAGACCAGGTAAATTATGCTCAAGGAAATCCCTATGCAAATACATACAACCCAGGTTGGCAAAATCATCCAAACTTTTCTTACAAAAGCGAAAATGCATTGCAAATGCCTACTGCTCCGCCAGGATATCAGAAACCAGCTGCTCAGAATGCACCTAGGAAATCAAACCTCGAATTGATGATGGAAAAGTTCATAGCTAATCAAGCTCAAACAAACAAAGAGTTCCTAAATCAAAACATACACACTAGCGAGCAAATTAAACAGTTGACAGGAAAAGTAGACGCTTTAGCCACCCACAACAAAATGTTAGAAACTCAGATATCACAAGTGGCTCAACAGCAAGCATCTGCTGCCGCACCTGCCGGCACATTTCCTGGACAACCCGAACAGAATCCCAAAGGCCAAGCAAATGTTGTGATACTAAGAAGTGGAAAAGAATTGGACGAACCGATCGATCCGAGGACCGAAAACTCAGCCATGCAACAAAAACCAACTGAACAAGCAGAAAAGGAATCCGAGTTAGAGAAGAAGGAGGACAACGAGAAGGAGGATACCGCAAGTGAAAAAACTCAAGCACCTCCAGCGCCATATAAACCACCTATCCCTTATCCGCAAAGACTAATAAACTCTAAAACTTCAGGACAGTTTAAGAAATTTGTAGAGCTCCTTAAACAGCTGAATATTACTATTCCTTTTACAGAAGCAATAACTCAAATGCCGTCATACGCTAAATTTCTCAAAGAGATCCTGTCGAATAAGAGAAAGATCGAGGATAACGAAACAGTTACACTTACTGCAGAGTGTAGCGCTATTATTCAAAACCGCATGCCTCCTAAATTAAAAGACCCAGGTAGTTTCTCCATACCCTGCGTCATAGGAAAGTTCGTAATAGACAAAGCTCTATGCGATTTAGGAGCCAGTATCAGTGTTATGCCCTTATCTATATGCAAAAAGCTGAATATGGGAGACCTCAGACCAACCAAAATGTCCGTACAATTAGCTGACAGATCAGTAAAATACCCCGTCGGAATACTGGAAAACGTTCCAGTACGCATAGGACAATTCTACATTCCAACCGACTTCATAATCATGGACATCAAGGAGGACACTGTAACCCCAATTATCCTAGGAAGACCGTTCCTAGCTACAGCCGGAGCCATTATAGACGTGAAGAAAGGAAGGCTAACATTCGAAGTAGGAGAAGAAAAGATAGAGTTCATTCTCACCAAGTTCTTACAAGCACCAGCAATAGACGATACCTGCTATTTAGTAGATGAAATCGACGAATGCATAAGAGAACTTGAAAATGAAGAGACCACGTATTCAGAAATAATAAAGATTCAAATACCCGACATTTCTGAAGACGATAACTGGCGTAAACCGTACAAAGACGACAGCCTAAGCGAAAGCTTAGCACTGACTCCAAACCATATGCCAGGTCCGAAGAACCCATCTTTATAACTTAAAACACTACCCAAAAACCTTAGATATGAATTTCTAGACGATGAACTAAAAAGACCAGTGATAGTCAACGCCGACTTAGGACAACCAGAAACCGAAAAGTTATTAGAAGTCCTAAAAAAGTACCCCACCGCGTTAGGCTATAACATAAGCGATTTAAAAGGTATAAGCCCTTCGATCTGTATGCATAGAATTACAATAGAGGAAGACTCTAAAACCTCTCGAGAGCATCAGAGAAGACTGAACCCCATCCTGAGCACTGTAGTCAGAGATGAAGTAAAGAAATTACTCGATGCAGGAATCATCTATCCGATCTCCGATAGTGAATGGGTTAGCCCAGTTCATGTCGTACCAAAGAAAGGAGGAGTCACAGTAGTTAAAAACGAAAAAGGCGAATCAATAACAAAAAGAGTCGTGACTGGAAGTAGGATGTGTATTGATTATAGGAAGCTTAACAAGGCTACGCGCAAAGATCACTTCCCGCTACCCTTCATAGACCAAATGTTGGAAAGATTAGCCAAACATTCATATTTCTGCTATCTAGATGGTTACTCAGGATTCTTCCAAATTCACATCCATCCTGATGACCAAGAAAAGACTACATTCACCTGTCCTTACGGTACTTTTGCTTACCGCCGAATGCCGTTCGGACTCTGTAACGCTCTGGCAACCTTCCAAAGATGCATGATGGCAATCTTTGCAGATTTCATAGACGACATTATGGAAGTGTTTATGGACGATTTCTCGGTATGTGGACAAAGTTTCGAAGGATGCTTACAAAACTTAGAAATGGTACTAGAACGTTGCATAAAAGTAAACCTCGTCCTAAATTGGGAGAAATGCCATTTTATGGTCCGACAAGGAATAGTTCTAGGACACGTCATATCAGATAGAGGGATTGAGGTAGACAGAGCTAAAATAGAGATTATAAAAGATCTCCAACCTCCAAAATCCATACGAGAAATATGGAGTTTTCTAGGACATGCCGGTTTCTACAGAAGATTTATAAAAGATTTCTCGAAAATCACAAAACCTCTGACCGGCCTGCTGATGAAAGATGTTGAGTTCGTCTTCGACGACGACTGTTTAAAAGCATTCGAAACATTGAAATCAGCCCTTATCACCGCACCAATCATGCAACCACCCAATTGGAGACTACCGTTCGAAATCATGTGCGACGCGAGTGATTACGCTGTAGGCGCAGTTCTAGGACAAAGGAAGGACAAGAAACTCCATGCCATCTACTATGCCAGTAGAACCTTAGATCCTGCCCAAATAAACTACGCTACCACAGAAAAGGAACTTCTAGCAGTTATATTTGCGCTTGACAAATTCCGTTCTTACTTAGTAGGAGCAAAAATTATAATATACACAGACCACGCTGCCATAAGGTACCTAATAAGCAAAAAGGATGCCAAACCAAGACTATTGAGATGAATCCTGCTACTACAAGAGTTTGACTTAGAAATCAAAGATAAGAAAGGAACCGAGAACGTTGTTGCAGATCACTTATCCCGAATAGAAGGCATCAGACACGAACCAGTACCGATAAATGACGATTTCCCGTACGAACGTCTAATAGCCAAATTAGAAAGTGACATACCCAACTCAATCTCGGAAGATCCAGAATTCGAAAAAGCCGTAGAAGCCGTCTATGCCCAAGTCACATTACCTTGGTATGCTGACATCGTTAATTACCTCGCTGCGGGCGTGCTTCCACCGGATCTTACTTATCAGCAAAAGAAGAAATTCTTCCACGATCTGAAACACTATTATTGGGACGAACCCCTACTCTTCAAGAGAGGGACCGACAACATATATCGTCGCTGTGTCCCAGAGGAAGAAATAGAAAATATTATTTCCCAATGCCACTCAGCGCCCTATGGTGGTCATGCTAGTACGTCCAAGACGTGCGCTAAGATTCTCCAAGTCGGCCTATTCTGGCCTAATCTCTGGAAAGACGTTCACATCGCTGTGCAAAAGTGCGATAGATGCCAACGAACTGGCAACATCTCGCGATGCGATGAAATGCCCCAGAAAGGAATCTTAGAGGTAGAAATCTTCGACGTTTGAGGAATAAATTTCATGGGACCTTTCCCTCCTTCTTTTGGAAATAATTACATACTCGTCGCTGTCGATTACGTGTCTAAATGGATAGAAGCCATTGCTGCTCCAACAAACGATGCACGAGTAGTAATCAAACTCTTCAAAAACACAATCTTTCTTAGATTCGGTGTACCCAGACTCGTCATTAGTGACGGAGGATCTCACTTCATATCACGAATATTCGATAAACTTCTTTCTAGATATGGAGTCAGGCACCGAGTAGCTACACCCTATCATCCGCAAACTAGCGGACAAGTAGAGGTCTCGAACAGAGAAATAAAACAGATCTTGGAAAAGACTGTCGCTACCTCAAGGAAAGATTGGTCATCGAAGCTACAAGAAGCTTTATGGGCTTATAGGACCGCATTTAAGACACCAATAGGTACTACCCCCTATAAATTAGTTTACGGTAAATCCTGCCATCTCCCTGTAGAGTTAGAGCATAAGGCCTTTTGGGCCATTAAAACACTCAACTTCAACTACACCGAGGCAGGAGAAAAGCGGATCTTGAACTTACACGAGTTGGAAGAACTTCGATTAGACGCTTACGAAAATGCCCGTATCTACAAAGAACGAACTAAAAAGTGGCATGATAAACGTTCAATCAGGAAACAATTCAGTGTGGGAGACATCGTATTGCTCTTTAATTCACGATTAAAACTCTTCCCAGGAAAACTAAAATCTAGGTGGTCTGGGCCCTATGAAGTGACTAAAGTACTTCAGAGTGGAGCTGTTGAAATTACCGATAAGACGAATGCACCATTTATCGTAAACGGGCAACGTCTAAAACATTACAATAAGAACGACGACAGTCCTCAAGTAAGCAATATAACATTGCTTGAGCTTCCAGCTCAGACACCCGAATAGCTTCTCACCAAGCTATCGTCAGGCTTTAGACGTTAAAAACAGCGCTTATTGGGAGGCAACCCAAATTTCCCTCGTTATTGAATTTCATTTTTCTTTAAAAATTCTACTTTGAAAAATCCAACAAAAATTCTAAAATTACTACTACTTTCTACTTTCGTTCATTTTCGTACTTTTATTCTTATTTTATTTTTTCTCTTTTGTCTTTTGTTTCTACCACTTTTCGTTTCTAAAAATCCTGACTTCAATTTCCTGTTTCAAACTTTTCAGGATTTTTAAAGTCTTCAAAACATTCCTTCTGTTTTCTCCGAATTACCTGCGAATATGGCCGAGTACGACTTCACAAAGGTTCACTTCAGAGGACTCGCTCAAAAGGCAAGATTTGCAGCACTGACCGAAAGAGAATTCGCCTTAACGCTGTATTATGACAAGGCCACTATGGATAAACTAGGGATCACAGATAGCATTCAATACCTGTTCAATCAACTAGGTTGGGAGAACACTGCTCTGAAAACACGTTTCGCTACCTACAAGGATCTTACCTATGAATTCCTTAGTTCTTTCAGATACACACCCAACTATGGTTTTGGATCCAGCTCAGAGTTGATTACCTTCAGATTGTTTGGAATGGACCAAACTCATAGCCGGATGTCACTAGCTAACCTCCTAGGATTCCCTAGCGGACCGCATGTGTTCATCAGTGCAGAAGATGACGATATTGATTTGCAACTCGATCACTTCTGGGGTAGAATCACAGGCGACTATCACCCTAAACCAGACAAAATGTACAATGATGACATTCATAACCCAGCCTTTAGATACTTCCATAAGATACTAGCTCACACCTTGTTTGGAAAAGAAGAAAATATTACTACAGTGTCTAAGGAAGAGTTATTCATCATGCTCTGTGCTTCTCAGGGACGGACAGTAAATGCAATGCCTTTCATGATGAGATCCTTCAAACGCCTCACGCTGGAACCTCAGACACCTATTCTTATAGGAGGCCTAGTAACAATGATTGCCCACGAGCTTGGCCTTAGATTCCATTTAAATGCCAGCACTCGTTTTGGTACCATCAGACCCATGAACATACAATTCTGCTTTAACAGGCGCATCTTAGGGACTATGGGACCTGGACCGTATGAGTACCTTATTAACGAAAAACCAGTACAGCTATTCACACTGCCTGATCATCTGATGACAAGCATCCACAACAAGGATAACTGGCTCTACGAATTGGATGAGCCTATGGGACCTCCTTCACCACAGTCAACACCCCAGAACTATATGTATGACAGTGACCACATCTCTGAGGCACACGACTATATGTACTATGAGGACGCTGCCTCTGAAACTGAAGTAGACCCTATGACTCCTCCACACTACAATACTTATCCTGAGCCTATCCCTGAGGAGACCACCGACAAAATGGATACCGTGTTACTCAGATTGGACGACGTTGATAAAGCTCTGACTAATGTAAAAGCTGATATCACAGGCATGCACAGTGACCTGGTAGGCTTTATGGATCTAGTCTGCGACCAACTCGACTACTATTCACAGAAATTCGATGAGTTGAAGGCACGAAAAGATTAGTTATTAGCTCGTAGCAGTAGTTTCAGTTTAGTCTAGTCTAGTTTAGTTTCATTTAATCATTTGGATTTTTCGCATTGTTCGTTTTCATTATGTACTACATACAATTGTTTCAATTTTATGTTATTTCAATTCTAGTTTTTATTCAATTATTTTGTTTTCGCATTAATTGTTGCTTGTTGGCTGTTATATTACATTACCGTATCAATACTAAGCCTTAAAATCACCACGAGTACGCCCTCGGAGCAAAATTCTGCGTTCTGCAGATTTTGCTGCTGTGACGACCGTCACAGCCCCATGACGAGTGTCACGCGGGTGACGACCGTCACACCTTTGTGACGACCGTCACGCAGTCCAGAACTGCTATCTGATAAAACAGGGTTCGTGTTCCCTTCCACTCCCCCCATTATCACTTTCAAACATCCTAACTCCTACCCCACTACGAACTTTCGTCCTCCCCACATTGAACTATAAACTTCAACTCCAACTTCAACCTCCAAATCACAGTTCTGTCATTTTTCCCTCTCTGCAGAAAAAACCCCAAAACCTCAGAAACCTCTCCAACTTCCAACAATGGCCAGGAATGCAGAAACCCCAGATGTCAGCAACATTACCTTCAGTGAAGGCGAGTTAGGCGAAAGACAACGAGCAAACTACATTGCATTTCATCAGAGGTCACTCCAGCCGACTCACTACCCGCACCTTCCATCGCTTACGGAGCTCGGACTCCTTGAAGGTGTAACCTGGATGCTTCAAAGAGCAGGCATCTGGAACCTCTGCACCAACCCCCAGCCAACCTACGAACAACTCACTCTTGAGTTCTTGAGTTTGTTCACTTACGTCACAGGCAGCGGCGAACTCAACCAGCATTCAGGTGTCGCTTGCTTCCGGATGTTTGGCGTCAACTATCAGATGCACCAAAACCAGATTGCCGGCATCCTACAGCTACCTCGCGGCGACAACGCTCATCGCCGCATCACTGATCAGTTCCAGCACGAAGCCTTCGCGCTGTGGTATCAGTTGACCGGCCTAAATGCCGATGGTTGGGACTCCCTGCACGCCACTCACATCCATAACCCCACCATCAGGTACTTTCACAGAGCGTTGAGTAACGCTATCTTCGCCAGAGACAGCAACCACAAAGTGAACTCCAAGGAGCTCTTCTTTCTTCATTGCGTCTTCAACAATGAACCCGTCAACGCTGCCTCGTTTTTGCTGGCTCACATTCAGGCCAACTGCAATCGTGGCTCGAAGCCATTCTACTTTGGCGGGATTGTCACGGCTATTGCACTTGGGCTGAACCTTGGCGACCGCCTCCAGCACCTCCATTCCATCCCCTCGGTGTTCCTTGACACTGACCACTGCAGAGCCTCCCATCTCATCCGCTCCCGAGCTGACGGGAAATACCATCCGGTTGTGCGTGGCAAGACCGTCCAAAGCATCATCCTTCCGTCCCGCACCCGCATCCATCCAGAGGACCGTACCAACTGGTTGTTCGACCTCACTGCCCCTCCTGCTGTCGCTGTTCCTACTCAGGATACCACTCACGATTCCGAAGATGAACTCCAAGCTGAGTTGGACAGGTCTGAGCATCCAGAGGCATCGCAGCCTCCTCCTCCCGTAGGTACATCCTCCCGCCGCCGCCGTCATCATCCCGTGCCATACTACACAGAAGAGGACCTTCGTCGCTCCCTAGACCTGCAGGCACAGATACTCACGATGCTGCAGCAGCAGAACCAGCGAGCTGACCAGTTCGAAGCTTGGCACCGGACTCAAATGCAACAACTTCACACCGGCTAAGCTACGATCACTGAGAGCCTAGCGAATCTGACCCTGCAGGTCGAAGGACTCCGAGACACGGTCTACCACACCGGAGCCATGAGCTATGAGGACAGAGTAGCCCTTGCTAGAGCCAGAGGACGCCAGCGCGGACGTGACAGAGGCCGAGACTAGATTCCCCTTTATTTTCCTACATTGTTTACTATATTTCAGTATTCTGTATTTTCATTTTCAGTTGTATCTCCCTCTCGCATGCTTCAAGAATCAGTGAGGACACTGATCGAGATAGTGTGGGAGCGGAGCCTTATTTCCACTGTACTCGGAACTTCCTTTATTTCCTTTATTTCCATTTCACTGCACTTTGAATTTTAGTAATATCTATTTTTTACACTTTCTATTTCTAGCAAATAAAGCTCGTCTATATATTTTTCACGTTACGCAAACAATCCCCGCATTATTCAACGTAAACAAAAATTTTAGTTCGTTCCTCAAAAGCAAAAGCACCGCGAGAATGCACCTGAGTTCAAACCAAGTTTTGAAACTCCGAGGAAACAATAGTTCTAACAAAACCAGTATCATCCAGACACCTTAGATCTCTAGTTTATGCGAGTCGGTTTCACCACCTACGTGTACCAAAGTCTCAAGTGTCTACGCAAACTCAACCCCAAGTAGTTTATACTAGCAGTCAGCACCATCCTAAAACTCTTCTAAGCGAGCGACCGATGCAAATAAGTGTATGATCTCCAAAAAGATGAAAAATCATGAAAAGAGAGCTAAAAAGCCCAAAAATATAAGATACATTTCCTTCTAAGTTAGGTGCTCCTCACCCGAGCATTTAGCCCAACGGCACGAAAAACTCATTGAAAATCAATGACATAAAATTATGATCAATGAAGAAGATCAAAAACAGAAATGAGATCATATTCACTAACAGGTTGACTTGCCATGAAAGTGTGCGGACAACAGGCTTAATGTGATTGCGCTAGAACAAACAGGGTGAACTTGCTACGAGAACCTTGACACCAAGATACAGTAGCATGACTGAGACCGATTTGCATAAAAAGGAGACCTCCGAAGACTTGTAGTCCAGTGTCGTCATGATACCCGTCTTGTTCCTACCAAGAATCCCGGTTTTTCCAAACTCTGCGAACGAAGAAGTTGCCTCGCGCTTGCCGATTTTTCCATGTTTTACTTGAGGACAAGCAAAGATTCAAGCTTAGGGGAGTTTGATAACACGAAATCATATAGATATTTTCAGGCATAATTCAACTAAAAGCTAACCGTTTTCGATCCGATTTCGGGTTATTTCCGTATATTTGTCTGATGTTTTGCAGGTATTCAACGATCACGTCTAAACAAGGCAACATGAAGAAAAGAAGCAATCTCAGATGAAATATGGACGAAAAAGGAGTGAAAATACAATGAAAAGCGCAGCAATCAGTTTTTGCTGATGTGACGACCGTCACAGCTTCATGACGACCGTCACACGGGTGACGACCGTCACACGGGTGACGACCGTCACACGGGTGACGACCGTCACACCTTGTGACGACCGTCATGCAGGCAAAAACGCCCCACTCAGATTACACGTCAAAAGAGCAGTTCCAATTCCCATAAAGTGGACCACTACTCCCTAAATTATCTGCCTCAAAGTCCATCATCATCAGAGATAACCGTTGGGATTCCACTTCTATAAAAAGGGAAGCAGAGGACTTCAGAAAGTGTGCTGCATTCATATCACGAAGTGCTGCCAAATTTAATTTCCAGAGCAAATTACTTTCCAGTTTTTATTTGTATTCATTTCCCTTTACATTTCCTTATTCCCATTTCCGCTCTTTTGTAATTGCTATTGTACTGTACGATCAAATTGGCACTAAAGACCAGAATCCTGCCAACATCTGTGGAGGATCTGCCCAAAGGCCAATTGGCATATTTACAGGTTTTCATTTTGATCGACTTCTGTTTTATTATAATGCAATTTATCATTTATTATTCTTATTTATATTTTGTTTTTCCCAATTCCATGTCTAGCTAAACTTAGGTAATCGATATGTAGTAATAATTCGAATGGGATTTGATAACTCTTGTTTGAAAACTTTCTTTTCACAAAAGTAATTTATAGTCTGAGTGTTTAAAATTGATTCACTGAATAAACTTCGTCGCGAAAGCGATAACTTATTTAAAAGTAGTTTTGCCACGAAAGTGGGAAATTAATTAAGATACGAACCAACAAGCGAAAGCTGCGGTAAGGTCAGATAGTAAACACTAGGCATTTGTTTTAATAATAGCGAAAGCACTTTAAAACGAATTAGAATTTAGAGATTTCCAAAAAGTAATTTTAACCCCGAACGGAATACGAAAGTGTACGTTTGGCCCTTAGGATTATGATTAGCGTCAATAACCATCGTGAGACGAGAGTCTTCGAATCTCCATTTTCTGCTTAAATAAACTGTGAAAACTATTTCATACACCAGTAATTTATCAAATCCCTGAAGAACACAATTACTACGTATCGATTCAATTAATTAAAATCTAAATAGTAATCTTAGTTCCCTTTTTAGTGACAATCTTATCCCCTTAAACATATTCTACCTAGCTAAACACAGTAACTCCCGAGAACACTAGTTTGATTACGAGTCCCTGTGGGATCGATATCTATTATTACTACGCGATAGACTGTGCACTTGCAGTTAGTTGTATTAGACATAGAAAGTCGCGATCAGTATATTCAAGAAGGCTTATAGGGAGTTGATACCCGACCAAGCTAACTTGAGAAACCACCGCTCAGTGGAGGCCGTCTTGAGAGTTAGTTTTGTTGAACGAGTATTTGTGAAAACATTACTACTTTCGATTTAGGAGCCTTTGACACTGAGGACCTTTAGTTACCTTTTATCCCCACTTAGCCTTTTAGGACGTAGTGCGATGACTATGAGGGAGTATTCCCGAAGTAGTTGATACGCGATACTACACTCAGACGAGACTCTCTTGAGAATATTATTGATTTCCAAGTATTTGGTGTGTCGATAATATCCGAAAGATGGGTCGATGACTTTGGGAACTTTGTTAGAACCCGCTGTGCAGGTGTTTTACCCATAGTACATACCCTGTGTTTAGTTCTTTACCCAGACCTCATGCTGTGATCTCGAACCTGTGATCCTGTTATGTGTGTTTTGCATCATGTCTTGCATCGCATTGCATTGCATTTGCATCTTTGCATGGTTTGTAGCATACCTCTGTTTGTCCAGTCGCTTATCTTCAGTTGTCTTCATCGTCCAGTGTGCCTTTGAGTCGCCAAACTGATTCCTCGACACCGATATCGGACTAGAGCTAACTATAGACGCAAGATGTCAGAGCAGGAAGCACACAACGCAGAAGTCCGAATGGAGATCGATGAGTTGAAGTCAGGCATGAATAAACTTACCGAGATGCTTCAAGTATTGATTTCCAGAGGAGAGCAACCTCAGCAGACTATTTCTCAAACGCCAGTGTTTCAGACAAGACAAATTTAGTCACTAGGCCTTTTGTTTCTCATTGTTTGCATTTTCCTTCGTTTTGTTTAAGCTTGTTTGCTTTTATTTAGTGTTTGTACTTTCATCTAATGAATGAGCATCACAACTTTTGATTCCAAATCATTTTGCCTATTGTTTGCACTTTTATGCTTTATCTTTCAAATATTTACTCCTTGTCCAAACTTTTGATTATGCAATTTTTTGAGGGAGAATGATGAAAACGAATTATCCATAACTGTTGTTAGTATGCTTTCAATCAAACTTTGTTGACGATGTAAGGCATTGTTTCAAACCCTAAACACTGCAGAAATAAGGAAGGTAATCCCTCGTTAACCCCTTCGAGCCTAGAAGTTGGAGTTTCTTTCTTTACAAAAACCTGCAATTTTAACCTTGGGGTGGGTAGTTCTCAGTTAACTTGGCTGTGTGTTCACGCAAGACAGGTTGCAACCACAATTTATTTTCCTTCGCACACAACAAGCAAGTGTCGGAGATGTTTTTCAATACCAAAAAGCCGATGATGGTTCACCGTGATCATTAAGCCAGGCAGTCACTTTCTTTCAAAAAAATCAAAAGATAAAAGCCCGCTAAGTTAAAACCTATGAAGGAGACTTAGGCAAAACTGGGGCATCCCGCTAACTGTAAGTTTCAAAAGAAACAGTTCAGGCAAAAGTTAAGGATAATAAATAGAGGAGATCTTTAAATCCTTTAATTTCAAAAACAACAAAATGTTATAAAGAGTAGTGACTACCTTTTTTAGAAAGTCCTTTGACTTCTGAACCATCATCACAATAATCAGTGCAATTCCTAACCTATGGGAAACTGAGTGAATAGTATGAGCTAACTGAGCGTAGGACTGAAGATCATCACGTAGATTGGGTGGGCACAAATAAACTTTGAGCCTTTATCCTTTGTTTCTTAAACCGTGAACCAGGCCACGTTATAACCCTCAAAAGACCTAACTGAAGCAAGGTTATTTTGAAAGCATACAACAACAAGGTTGCGTAAACTGACTCCAAAAGATCTTTGCAAATCAATTATTTTGGCAGTACACCTTTGCTTTAAACTTTGGGTGTCTTGAACCACCATGTTCTGACCAATGACTCATTTATTTTGCACCTTTCAAAAATGATTTTTGATTTCAAAAGTTGCATGCTTTGCATTACCATGTTTGTATGAACACTTTTGTTTGCAAATTGGCTTTCCTCTCAAGGATTTTTCAAACATTGAGAAACTTGGTTGGTGATCCTATAAGGGGCAAGTTCCTTTTACATCCTGTTTAAGAATCAATTGAAGATTTGTTCAAGGCATGATATTCTCAGATTTGGTTTATCCAGAATATATTTCAAGACTCAGACTGGGGCAAGCTCTCTAAGCACCCGATGCCTCGGTCAACATCAGACAAGCTGAAGTCATCATCAGTTCATCTTTAACAGACAGCTAAACTGGGGCAGTTTACTTGAAGAAACCCCAATCAGCTCCTTATCCTTCCTACAAGGGTTATCTATTTGATACAATTTATCAGTGCAGCATAGATGTGTTCATCAACAGCATCTTTAGTCCCCAAGCAGATTGAAAGTGATCTTCGTGTTGAGGAATCATGTCTTCCAGTCTTGTCTTCTCACCAAAAGAGTTGAGCCTTGTCGTCGACATTTGCATTTGCATTTGATCATATGTCATCTGCATAATTTACACATGCGTGTATCATAAGCATAATTCATGTACATGTGCACATCATGGGTGTTTTATCCCCATTTGCTTTTTCTCCCGAGGTCGTGTGTTACCCGCGTCTTACCTTGTGGATGAATTTCAATTTATCTATCATCATGGGTGTTTTATCCCCATTTGATTTTTCTCCCGAGGTCGTGTTTTACCCGCGTCTTACCTTGTGGACAAAATTTCAATTTACCTAGCATCATGGGTGTTTTATCCCCATTTTCTTTTTCTCCCGAGGTCGTGTTTTACTCGCGTCTTACCTTATGGGCGAATTTCAATTTACCTAGCATCATAGGTGTTTTATTCCCCATTTGATTTTTCTCTCGATGTCGTGTTTTACTCGCGTCTTACCTCGTGGACGAATTTCAGTTTACCTGGCATCATGGTTGTTTTATCCCCATTTACTTTTCCCCCGAGGTCATGTTTTATTCACGTCTTACCTTGTGGTCAAAATTCCAACTCACTTGGCACCTACCAAACAGTTTGTGTCGTGACTTATCTGATGGTTTTCCAGATATTTATTTCTCTCTCTGATGGGTTTCCAGATTGAGTCTTTGTTCTTTGTTCTGATGTTCTTCCAGAACTTATCTGATGGTTTTCCAGATATTTATTTCTCTCTCTGATGGGTTTCCAGACCGAGTCTTTGTTCTTTGTTCTGATGTTCTTCCAGAACTTATCTGATGGTTTTCCAGATATTTATTTCTCTTTCTGATGGTTTTCCAGATTGAGTCTCTGTCTGATGTTTTTCCAGATTGAGTCTTTGTTCTGATGTTTTTCCAGATATTTACCTTGATTCTGATGTTTTTCCAGAATCCATCCGTTGTTTTTCCGGATATGTTTCTCTTCCTGATGTTTTACCAGAATTTATTTCTTTTGTCGTCTGATGTTTTTCCAGAACCCCTTTGTGTCTTTAAATTCTGATGTTTTACCAGAATTTATTTCTTTTGTCGTCTGATGTTTTTCCAGAACACCTTTGTGTCTATCAGAGTTTTGTTCAATGCACTTCTGACAAAACCTCTGGTGACTGTGACTTTTCCCCCAGTAAGTTTCATTTGCTTTCTATATGTTTTTGTTATCTCACTGTGTGTTACTTTCAGCATCTGATGTTTTTCCGGATGTTTGTGTCTTTGTTTAGGGTTTGTCCCTCTCTTTTCAAGTATTATTGGATACTCTATGTCACATTGGCAGATGTTCATAACATTTTATTTTCCTCAATTGTGTCTCCTAGATACTTTCTCCCGTGAAGTTGTCAGTCATTCCCCATTGGAGTTGCAGCATCTTCCCAATATATATTCGTCTCCTGTGGCATCTTTCCTCATAAAATCTTTATCTTGCATATCATATCATATCATAAGTATTTTGTGGCATCTTAGGGTCAAAAATTGTGCATGTTTGTATTTAAGTCTCTCCGACCGTGTCGAGACGAAAATTTCAATTTTCACCTCTCCGGATCGAAGTAACTTAAATAGGGGCATCTGTTGCATCCTAATTTTTGACTCTAAGATCCCGCATATTTTTGCATCATCGGTATAGTTTATCATCTCTTACATTTTTCATAATATCCAATTTATCAGCTGAAATAAACTTTTTAGGCAGTTTAAGTCGTTTTAGCGGATAAAATTTATTTCAAAATTTGACAAAACGCTGTATTTTTCCGAATCGTGTATTTTTTGCTGATCACTTTGGTGTATTCATTTTATTTTTTCGAGCACTTCGATACCGGTCCAATTTTTTTTCGTTTTTTTACCGTTTTTATTTATACTTTTAAATAATATATTTTTTAATTAATCAATTTTTTTTAGTTAATACCCTTTCTTATTTTATATTTAATTTTTAATTTTTGAGTTTTAATTTTAATTTTTTATTTTAATTATTTTTTAGAAACTTGTCAAATAAGTCTCATAAATTACTTACTTTTTAGAAACTTGTCAAATAAGTCTCATAAATTACTTACTTTTTAGAAACTTGTCAAATAAGTCTCATAAATTACTTACTTTTTAGAAACTTGTCAAATAAGTCTCATAAATTACTTACTTTTTAGAAACTTGTCAAATAAGTCTCATTAAATTATTTACTTTTTAGAAACTTGTCAAATAAGTCTCATACACTCTTCTTTCTTTTTCAACCTATATAAAGGAAGCAACCACACCATAAAATCTCACACTTCATGCTCTTTTCCTTATCACACTTCCACATAAACTAAAAACTCACTATCCACCATATTCTATCATCACTCTTTCATACACAATATCTTCCATGATATGAATAATTCACCTTCATTTTTTCAATAATAAACCACCACCTACATTTCTTTTTCTTCATGCTACCTCTAACCTCACATAAAATATCATCCTCCAAGTAGACACAATACTCCCTCATCTAATCTTTATCAGGTTTTTTTTCATCTTCTTTTCTTTTACTTTATTCATTTATTTAGTTTATTTTAATTTGTAAAATATTTGGAAAGACAAAAAGGGATTTTTAATTATTTATCTTTTATTAGTTAATTGTTAAATATTTAAAAATGCAAAAATATATGTTGTAATTATTAATTAATTTAAATATTTGTATTTAATTTGATTAATTAAATTATTAGTTAATCTTGTTAAATATTTATATTTAAATTGATTAATAATTTTGTTGGTTGCCTGATTCTATTTGTGACTGATTTTCTTCCATGTACATGTTACTTTACTTCTATTCCTTGTTGACCTAATCCAAGGAAAGGGACTGTGTGTTGACTTATTATCATTGTGCATGTCCCTTGCTTACCTGTCTTAGTTGTTCTTGGTTCTTAGAACCTAACAAATCGTAGTTTCACGAACTACGGACGCTCTGATTTCTCAAGTCCCTCTTGAGGATACGTAGGCACAAGATGCAATTTCTTGGCGAGCTCACTAACCACTAACTTCCTGTTACCTTTCTCAATTTAGGATCTGAGTCTCCGAACTCACATTTAGCGTCCCGCCGTGGACATCCTTTACCCTTTTATCCTAACCTTAGGATCTGAGTCGCCGTACTCATGTTTAGCGTCCCGCCGTGGACATTCTTTACCATAACAATCTCAACTTAGATTCAGGAGTCGCCGCACTCCATGTAAGTACTTCCCTATGAATGCTTACATCCCCTTGGAACCTTGACCACAGTCAAGAGTTCCTCCCCCCTAGATAGGGGAACTACGGTTGCTCTGATTCCATTCCCGTCAGGATACGTAGGCACAAGATGCGATGTCTTCGCGAGCATACTTTACATACTTTACATACTTTACATACTTTACATACTTTACAAACTTTATACATACTTTATACTTTATATTTTTACCCCTAGCACTTTTCCTTTAGCAAGCAAACTTTAGCAAACACAAATATTAACAAGAGGTTCCTGTAGAGTACTACAGATGTTTAGGATGTGAAATACCTACCCTAGGCATAACCAACCCCCGAACCTTTAGATCTCTCTTTGCTTAGCTTTAAGCCTTGCTTTTTTCTTTGCACTTTTATAGGTTTTTTCTTTCTTTAAACCTTTCCTTTTTGGATAAATTAAAGTCCGGTTGTGAATTTAAGAATTAAGATTCAAGTTAATCAATAGCTTGGTATCACAATTCTCACCGCAACATAGGGAAAAAACATTTTTAAATATGGAGAGATCAGAATTTCATTTTGATCGTACCTGACCAAAAGGGGAGCTATGACCTGCCACGCGTCATTGATTTGCTAGCGGCTCACCGAAAGTATGGAGGAGGATTGGGTGTACCTGAAACACACTCTGATGCCAAAGTAAGTGACGAGCAGAGTGGAAGCAAGTATAGAGAGAGAGTAAGAAGTTAAGTTACCTGACCCTCTAGAGAAAAGGGTATTTATAGTGAGCCCCCAGCGCAGGGTCAACGGTTACCTAGCACTGCCAATGATTACCTAGCACTGGACTGGGCTTCCAGGCCCAATGTTAGTAACTGTTAGGGCTGACGTGGTGTCGTGAAGACCAGGACGTGGTCTTCGCCCTAGGATAACTGTTCCGCACTTTCAGGGAGGAGGAAGACTGAATCTCCAAGACATGGGTAGTTACTTTATGACGTGTCCCTGCGTGAGGGGCACGTGGAGAACGTGGGGGAAGGCCCTAGGATTTCCCCGGGAAGACGGAGGTGGTTGGTCGGATGCAAGGGTCCTGCCCGACGATGGGGAAGAAGGAGGCTGGCTGGTCGGATGCGAGGGTCTTGTTCGACAGCTGTTGGGCTATGCCCGACAGGGAGATGTTGTGCTTGACGGGGATCCTTCCCGTTAGCGTGGTATTCTTGGGCCCAACCTCATTAGGGCTTGGGTTTACTTGGTTGTGAGCTAAGCGTCGGCCCAGTCCATAACACATTTTTAAAAAAATAAGAGACTAAAAATATATTTAAATAAAAATAAAAATAATTTTATTTACATGTTTAATTTTTTTAAATAGTTTCATTAAACCTGCTCATGTGATAATTATTTCAAAATATTAAATTGCAAAAACTCGAATTCAAATTCACTATACATCACTTATTCATCTTTAAAAAATAAAATTATTGCCATTAAACAATTTGATCATAAACTTTTCAAAATAAAATATACAAAAAAATCATAATTGTAACATGACTTGACGGGAGATCAAAGTAGTTAGGCGAGTCTGCGTCGCCATAAAGTTCTCCATCATCAACTCAATATTGGATTTCTTTTGGGTAGTTGGGGCAGCATTTTAGGAACCTGGTGGACCCATAATCTGTTGAGGTTGGTTGTTTTTGTAAGAAAAAATAGGGTGGTTTCGCCACCCGAGGTTGTAGGTATTAGAGTAAGGATTGTTCCTCTAATTATTCACAAAATTGACATTTTCTTGGATAGACCCTCGGGTGAGGATCATTTGACAATCATTAGTCGTATGTCCGTGTATGCTGCAAATGTCGCAGTTGAGAGTAGTGGGGGTAATAGAAGCAACAGGGGTAGGAAGAGTGGAAGATGAAAGAGTGATGCTCAAATTTTCAATCTTTTGATAAAGAGCATTGAATTTAGCATTCATGTTGCGTGCTTCCCCAAGAATGATGTTTCTTGATCACTTCCTCTATAAAATTATAGGCCACATCTTGGGGGGTTGTTCATGAGGGCTGCGCCAGAAGCCGCATCAAGGGTCATCCTTGTGGAATAAAGGATAGTGATACCACTATAAAAGGTGTGGATTATTATCCATTTTTCTAGCCCGTGGAAAGGGCAAAGCCTTAACAAGTTCTTATAACGCTCTCATGCGTTAAACAATGATTTTCTTCCCTCTTACCTAAAATTATTTATCTTGTTCCTAACATGGATTGTCTTACTTGGCGAAAAGTATCGCGCAAGAAAAGCAACTTTTAATTGAGCCCAATAAGTGATGGATTGTAATCCTGAAAATTGGTTTTGTTGGACCATACATATCAATTAAGGTTTAACTTCAAAATTCTTTGCCTCAATAGGTGGGTGTACAATACTGCAGTGCAGTTCCTCTTCTGTAGGAATTGCATAATCTTTCAAAGGTATTGTATCAATAATGGGTGAAGCCATTGCAAGCTGTCTTTGAGTTCGGCGCCTTTCTAGTAGAAAGTGCTCGATCTCTTCAACGAATTTGATAGTATCAGCAAAACGCGTTCTTCGCATACAAAAGTAGAGGTAGAACTTAAGCAAGAAAATAAAACTCTAGTCTCTATGATGATCAAATAGAATTTCAATATTAACATAATTAGTCCCCGACAACGGCACCAAAAACTTGACATGCCGCAAGCATACAACAAATGTTAGAGTAGTTTAAAAAGGTATTGAACCTCAGAGACCAAAGGTTAAGTATCAATTTCTATCATATCGATGTAAAGTTAGAGCGACCAAAATGGGTTTTAAAAGCAACTTTTGTGAAAAACAACTTAAATGTATAAAAACACTTAAAGTATACAAAGCAAACAGGACTTGGGGTTATGAATCCTACTTTAGACTTCTCCACATGACTTAAGCATTTCTATTACGAGAATCCTGACTTAGTTCATAGAAAAATAGATTATTATGGCAATACCTACTTTCGTCAGCCTATTGCCCTACCTCTAACAAACGGGACGCTCGTCGGCTTTCACCTCACGCAGAAACGTTTGTTAGTGGTTGTTACATTTGCACAGCTATTAAAAATTGGAACTTTTCTCAATTTCATCTGATTACTTTCGTGATTTTGGACTTGATTGTTTAAAAAAATGCTTTTTGGCGTTCACCTTTACCCTTTCAGCGTAAAGCGAACGCCTAAAAACTCCTACTTTCATAGTGAGGTTTGAATTAAAAACTCATGCTTTTAAAATAAAAAGGGTGGAATTCTCGTAACTAGCTTAAGTTCATGCGAATAATCATATGATAGGGTTCATAACCCTTAGTCCCTAGTGGACTACTCACCCATGGTGAGGAATGATCTAGTGAAAGCAATTACTACATACAAAGACATAATTGATAAAATGATAAATAAAGTGATGAAGAACCTGATTAAACGAAAGGAAATGCTTGATTAAAAATATGATTTAGCGCTACAATGAAGACTTTTACAATAAGCAGTAAACTAATCGTGAAATATAAACTGGAATGTAAAAACTATATAAAAAACTCAAGACTACCTATGAGTTTTTATATAAAATACCAAACATGGAAAGAATCTCCTTAGTTCAATGCCAATTACAAACAATGAAGATCAGATCCAAGCAATCAAAGTCTTTTAAGCCGATGGGATCGGGCCAAAAAAGGAAACAAATTGGGAGAAAAGTCTCCTTCCTACTACGGCCCATAATAGCCATTACGGGTGGCCGTAACAGGGCTCTGGTTTTTGTATTGGGGCACCTCTTGTGAAGGGTTGGAGGATCATGCCTGTTACGGCCAGTAATAGCCATTACGGGTGACCATAACAATCCTCTGGTCTTTGTATGGAGAAATTTTGACTCTTTACCTTTTTCGCGTTCTATCCATTTCCCGTCCTTCTTTTGCTTGGAATGCTTATTATGACCTGAAAACAAAGGAAATGCAATACTGAAGCATAAAAAAATGGTAAAATGAAGGGAAAACGAATGAAAGCGGTAAAACATAAAGGAAAAATAACTAATAAAACGATATAAAAATGACTTATCACGCAGGCAGGCATTGAAACAAATTTCTTCCCTGATGGGTCTGATGTCAGGCGGGTCCTAGATGCCATCATGACGGAGGCACAAGGGACATTCGGAGACGTCGTCGGAGGACAGGGGGATTGATGGCTGAGGAGGTAGAGGAGAGGTTGTCAGACACACACAATAGTCTATTATTATATAGTACTAGTACTATGGTATCTACTTTATTTTAACGGTCTTACTACTCTATAGATCTCGATTGCATGATATTTTCGACATTTATTAGTATTTTATTTTTGTATGACATTTTTTGTCCATCTAGAATTATGTACATCTATTTTTATTTTCAATTGTACGATATAGTTTAAATCTTCATCTGAACATAGATAAACAACATATAACATGAAAGACCTATTATGATACGTTACAGAGATGTATCTCCGGAATATTTACGAAGATGCATCTCCGGTACAATTCAAATGTAAATGACTTCTAAGTAGGATATATTAAATGTTTTAAATTGTTTTGGAGATGCATCTCGGAATATTTCAACGTTTATTCAGAAATTGATGCGTCTGGAGATGCATCTCTACAAACTTGAGACGTTTAAATAATTTTGTGTAGTAGTTAAGTATTAAGGGTGCATTAAGAAATTCTCAACATCTTAAAATGGTTTCAGATTCTATAATCCAAAAGAGCCTTTTACAACATTAAAGTTGATGTTTTTGATAATAACACCTTTAAATCATACCAACATAAACAATAACTTAAAATGACTTTAAAAAATTAACCAAAAATATCCAAAATATTAAATAGTGTAATATTTAAACTAGAATACAGTATAATGTTGTAAATAAAATACAATCTAATCCAAATCAAACGATCTTAAAAATAATAGTTTGTATTGGGTCGCACGGAAATTACTAATCCTTTTTTTTCATCTTCTTTACTTACTATGCATTTTTTACTTCCCTTAAAATATCTTGAACAATGGTAGATATTGTAACGCCCCAGATTTTCATCAGGGACATTTTTCAGAAGTTATTAAAAATACATTATTTAAATTTAAAAAATCACATTTTTAAAAGTAAATGGAAATTTTAAGTAATATCTTGAGTAAAAATATGGGATGTTACATATATTAGTATCCTCTTGAACTGTCCCACAAAATAGTAAGCAGGTGGTCAAGTCTCATATAAGCGCATACAAGGACCAGACTACCCAAAATTCCACCTTACTCTATCTTTTCTATAAGGACTTTCTCCTCAGACTACCCAAAATTTCACCTTACTCTGTCTTTTCTATAAGGACTTTCTCCTAAGTTGGTTGAGAAACTGTACATAGATATATGATGGGAGTCAAAATATTTTTCGATCAAATAGCTCAAGTGGTTGAAATCTATCATTTAAAAATAAATAATTGAGATATTGTGAGTTTGAATTTGCGTCTCTATATTTTGTATCTGATATCTTCGTACAATTATCAATGAAATTCTCTCTACACTATCCATCTTGAAATGACAGTTATGCCCCCAACGGAATTTTAACACTTTAGAGCGCGCAAACACTAATTTCAAGTAATCTTTAAGAAGTTTAACCGAATCAGTTACATTTTCAGTTTTCAGTTAAGCCACTGTTCTCTCTCTCCCTCTTTTCTCTCTCCTCTCTCTCTGTCTGCATTGAGCTCTGTTCTGTGCATGGAAGCAACACGTGAGACTGAGATTTCCACAAACGAAGATCAAAGCTGGCATCTTTTCCACCATCAAGAACGGCTCGCAATGTCTTTCTCTCTCACCGACGGTTGCAAGAAGAGAAAACGGTGGCCCAAGATTTTCCGGCTACAATCCTTCGCAGACCCTGGGTGTCCGATTTCACCTTCAGGCCCTTTCCGTGAAAACGTTCGGTTCTTTCTTCAAGAAGCTGGTGAACCCGAAGATTACACGGTTTTGGGTAATCCTCTTTGGTCCACGTTTCTCATTCATGATAAGAGTAACCTAATGGCCCCTTTCTATACTCTTGAAGAAGAAGTTTATAACTCTTCTCATCCCTTCTGTGATCATTGCCGTTGTGTAGGTTCGTTTTCAATTTTCAATCTTTATCTCTTGGGGTTTGCTCTGTTAGGGATTCTTGAAATGGGTCCGTTCAGTTCTGCATGAAATTTGTTTTTTTTTTTCTTTCTGAATTGAATTTTGCGTATTTTTATATTCTGGAAATGAGTAGGTTCTGTTTTGCAATGATTTTGAATTGCTTATTTGTTTTCTCAATCTGTTATGCATGAATTTTGATTATGACGCAAGCTGATATGTGTTGTTTCCCAAATGCCAATTTTTGTTTTTCTTTTTCTTTCTACTATTAGGTAAATTTAAGTGGTGATTTGTGTGAGAAAAGGGTTAGTTTGAAGTGTATGATCTGTTATTAATTATGAAACTGAAATGGGGTTTTGGTGATATTGATATTGATGGTGTATGGGGTTTGGTTTATAATTGATAGGTTGGAGTGGTCATTTTGTATCGAAGAGAAGGTACCATTTTATAATTCCGATGGACAATGCGTGGCATAAACCGTTAAACGAAGAAGCTCTAGATAATCAAAGTCATCTGTTACATGGTGTGATTCATTGCAATGGTTATGGCCATTTGGTATGTCTTAATGGCATTGAAGGTGGTTCCAAATTTCTCAGTGGGAGAGAGATAATGGATCTATGGGACAGAATTTGTAGCAATCTTAGAGCAAGGTAATAGAAATAGTACTAGTTATAGTTACATATTTCTTGCATTCATGAGTCAATGTTTTATTTGGCCTTTTTTTTTTAATTCAGGCAAATTGCAGTAGAAGATGCTTCAAGGAAAAGGTCAATGGATCTTCGATTATTACATGGAGTTGCTTATGGACATTCTTGGTTTGGTAGATGGGGCTATAGGTTTTGTCGCGGAAGCTTTGGCGCAACAGAACAAAACTACTATGAAGCAATTGAAACTCTTGGTTCGTTAGTTCTTGACGAGATTGCTAGAGATTTAAGTAAGACAAAGTGCCATAAAGATATAAAACAGATGATTCGTTTCTATAGAGATATGAGTGAAACACAAATCATCACAATTAGAGAGCTTCTCAGATTCATGCTCACTGTCAAGTCTCGTCGACCCGTGTCAAAGATAACAATCACTTGTTCTTCTGGTTCTAATTCTACTTCTGCTTCACCTTCTTATTCTACTACAACATTTCTGTCAAGAAATTCGACCAAACATGCACTTTCATGTAGTAGATCAGATTCCATGAGTAAGGAAAAATCAGCAAGGTATAAGAAATTCAGCACAGCAGTGGTGAATATGGATAGTAGATGGCCAACAAGGAGACTAGAGTTTGCAGCTCAAGTGATTGTTGATGCATTGAAAGAAGACAAAGCTACGAAATCAGGATCTAGTGGAATGACAAGACAAGATGTGAGGGATGCAGCTAGGCTTCACATTGGTGACACGGGTTTACTTGATTATGTGCTGAAATCATTGAACAATGTGATTGTTGGAAACTACGTTGTTCGCCGCATGGTTAACCCTTCATCAAGGATCCTTGAGTATACCATTCATGAGCTTGGGAAAGGGTTCAAGGCACCTGAAGTGGAGCATGGAGTAATGACAGTTGCGGATAATCCTCAAGTAGATTCATCACCGTCATTGTCATCAGCTTCGTCTTTAACTCCTGGTAATGATGTTTACAGCGATGTAGTTTACCTCTACAAGAACGTGTTGTTGGGCTATCCAGAATCAGAGGCGGTGGAATTAGCCGTTCAAACAATTCTTGACTGCAGACACTTTGTGAAAGAGTGGGAATTGAGAGATGAAATGGAACAGGTTCTGACATTTATTTGCCGTCTGAAGCCGAATTTCGTCGAGAATAAAGATGATTTAAAAGGGCCAACTTGTGGTGAGATTGTAACTGTTCCATTGCATGCCACTGTTAGAGACTTGAAACAAGCTGCTGAGGCTGCTTTAAGGGACACTTATTGCATAGCTGAAAGACTTATAGTGACAGATATAAAAGAACTGATGGGTGTGGATGATAGCGAAGTGATTTTCGGATTGATTGAATCAGGTGTGAAGCTTTGTATTAGAGGAATTAGTATAGACTTGTGTACACCATTGAAATATCAAGGAGGGTCTGATAACTGGAAGGTGAGGTGTGAGTGTGGAGCACAGGATGATGATGGTGAGAGAATGGTGGCTTGTGATATTTGTGAGGTGTGGCAGCATACAAGATGTTGTGGAATAGATGATACTGAGACTGTTCCACCATTGTTTGTGTGTACTGGATGCTGTGATTCACTTGTGCCACCAAGGATTGAATCTAGAAGCTATGATATGGTGGATTGTGCTGATGCATTTCTGATTTTACCTGAGCCTACTCATTTGCTTGAGTATGGTTATGGGTACTGAATGTTATACACTGATGTAAACTGTTGAGCAAAACCTTGTTGGATTATACAATTGTTAATACAATTCTTTTGAAATGTTAATTTTTGATAGGGGATTAAATGTTTTAATGTTCATTCTTCTTCTTTTTTTGGCAAAATGTATAGTACTCTGTTTTCATTTGAGAGAAAGAGCTTGATATTAAGATGTAACTGAAATTGAGGCAAAGCATCTGTGAACTTGAGTAAATTTATTGCAAATATTAACCTTAGGTATTCACTTCCAAATTGTTTTCTATGCAAATGATAAGTTTTAAACAATGACGAAACGGAACTCATATTCAGAAAAATCCACAGCAACTTCAACATCTCATAACTTTGAAATGAGCTGTTAAGAACCGATGTTAGACAGATCCTCAATCCACTCTGTATATGCTCAAATGTAACAAAATACACACCTTCAGAAGCACCATTCCTTTAAACCCTTTGCATTTCAATGGTTGAATTGAAAATCTACAATATTTTACTAGAAATTTCGAAGAAAAAAATTATGAAAATATCATAAGCTGTTTTAATTAAATCTCCCAAACAGTGACAACTTATTCAGTAGATAAGTTCAAATAAGCCCATCCAGACAGGTCCGTAGGCCCATAGTACCAAGAGATAATAAGGAAGTTCAAGGTATACAATAAAATAACAATCCAAAATATTTCTAATCTTCAAAATATCATGACTAATAGATTCACCATCTATATGAACTTTATTAAGCATCTTCTTTAAGTTCGATAACTGAAATCATCAAAGGATTGGTGACACGCTTAAGGTTCCTAAAATAATGGAGCTCTGTGAGGTGTTCCTTTCCGTTTCCTTTTTCGCTTAGAAGGCTCAGAAAATTCCACCCGTGATTCATGAGAAGGAGCTTGGATGGAACTGATGGAAGGAACTGAATCATCAGATTTTCTTGAAACAGCTTTTACCTGAAAGATCAAATAAAAAAGATCAGACAATAACAACTAAATGTCAGAAGTGTATTGAAATGGAAACAATAAATGTTGTGGTCATCAAATTGTTGTCATCACCATGCAAGCAATGGAGCAGTACTGATACGACTGGGCTTCTTTCGACTTTCTACTGATGTTGCATGATGCCACATCATCAAATGTTGATCCACAAAGTGGAAGACGATTCAAAACCAGCTTTTTGTTGCATTTGAAGGGCTGCGATCAAAGAAGAATCAAATAGACACGGCAAAAAACATTAACTGCAACAGGAAGAAATAATGCTTTAAATCAATTTACATCTATGCTTTCGTGTTACATTTCATGAGACACAATAGAGACTTGCAATGATTTTTTACAACTTCTCTTAGTGAATTAAAAACCTATGATTAGCAAACAAAGTCACAAAGAAGTACACAACTTAGTAGTGAATCACATGAGTATTGATTGCGCTGCTTAAGTTTTTTATTCACAAATTTATGGTTAAGGTAAGATATAAATATAATATAATACCTGGATTTTTGAGCAGTCGATATAAGTTTCCAGAGCAGCAAGACAGACAACATCCTTGTAAACATTTCTGAAAACTTGAAGTATCTGATGATTTTGATGATGCCCTGAGGACAGACAACACTTACAAGCAGATACTTTGCAGTTTATACAGTAAATATTCAACTTATTCCTTGAATTCAAATGAGAAGAACACGGTTCAAAGAACTTTTTCTCCAAAAAATCGTCAAGCCACCTTGGCTGGTGAGCTTCACTTTGAACCTTTTGCTCATCCTACAAATGAAATCGTGTTACGAAATTCAATACTAAAAGTTGCAGAAAAACATAAAATCATCACATCATTGATCATGACTTTGTTAATTACTTCACTTTCAGCATATATTCTTTCTCAATTTTGATTTTCTCCAGCTGTCGCATACAATTATATGCATACCAAAATCGAAAACATGTTCTACACTCTTTATTCCTTTTTGGTGCCCTATTAACTCCCATCGCCATTACGATACAAAACTCAATACATATCACAAACAAAGCTGATTTATTACTTCCAAAGGCTACGTGTTTCATCTAATAATAACACAAATGCTCCAAATATCTTTTCATTATGATACAAAACTCAATACATATGTCTTTTCATTGCTTAGTTCCCCTTATTCAAAACAAAACTAGTTTTTGTGATAAAGACAATTTAGCAAACAGAACCAACATGATGGAAAGATGAGTGAAAACAGTGTGATGAAACAAAAAAATCATAATACAGATCAGATTGAATGTAATCATATAATAAGGATGCTTAATTGCAAAATTCTTTCGGTTTATGCCAGAGAGAACATATTTCCTATTCACATGCAACGAAATAAAGAACATAACCAAAATGAAAGAGCTTATCGATATCAACATGACAACTAATCTTCTCACAAAATACTATGTAACTTTGTGATCAAGGAAATAAAGATTGATCTGAAAACCAAAGAGGAGTTGTTAAATATTTGCTGAATTTAACATAAAAAATTACACATGCGAAAAATATTTAGTCAACTACCTCATTCATTTTTCTGGTTGAAAAAGAGCTCAGCATTCCTTTCTTGCAGATTTAAAATTGGAAAAAAGTTTGAAATTTCGCAATCAAAAGATTACGAAGGAGAATTTCTAGATTCAATTGGGTGATCTGACTGACGGCAAAACACCCGCAGAAAAGGGGAGAAAGGGGTAACCCTAGAAAGCAGACGTTTTGAAACGAGGCTCATTTTCTGATCATAAAAGAGTTTATATACTTGGTACTGAAAATAAAATAAACTCGAGAAAGACTAATTGACGAAACCGAAGCGTTTCTTCTCAATTCCTTTTCATAGTTGACAATTTGCAGTCTCGTATTAAAAAACCAATTGTCATTTGACGGGTTCCGTTTCATTTTCACGACCACGATTATTTTCCTTATCAAGAAAAATGCTAAGTTATACATTTGAATTTGAATGTAACTGCCAAATGTAACAATTGGCAAAATCACATTGGGACTTACTTTTGGTTTTCTTAGCGAATTTCTAATTTAACAAATGAGCCCAATGAAAAAGATGTCTTATATATCGAAAATATAATTCTACATACACTCTAAAGTTCAATATTTTAATTTTATTATTGCGGTCCATGGTGGAGATCCAAAATTCCGCAATAACGTCTGCCATATGGCACCACCATCCTTCACATATTTGACCATGGCAGAGAGCCTAAAACCTGCCACCAACATGGCTGATATTTGACAACACTATTAGAGAACGGAAGAAATGAAATGGGTTTCTCAATCTCTAAGCATCGCAACCCCGAATATCTATAGGCAAATTTTCCATTTTTGGCAAGACCTTGAAGTGAAATTCCAATTAAGTGTCAATCATTTAATCAACTACTTCTACATGAGATTCTTCCCTAAATAGCATCCACGGAAGATTGCACCTATATGAACTTACAACAATAAGAATTGAAATTCCAATTATGTTTTAGTAGTTTTTCTTAGTTTTGTCCTTGCAATTGAACATTCATGCACCAAATCTGGCACTATTAACCAACTTATGCTTTCAGGTAATAAGAATTGAACAAAGATGCAACAAACTAACATTACAATATGAATGAAATAGATTTCTCAACCTCAAACCATCACAACCTCAAATATGAATATCTACTAGGCCGTCTTCGAAGGCGTACAAGACGGACTACTACACAGGGCCTCAAATTTGTCAGGGTTAAACTATAGTTAAATAGGACCTCTATTTATTTTACTCTTATTATACTGTGACTAACCTACACGCGGCCTTCAAAAACGCGAGACAGCTCAGAAAATCTACATGCAAATTTTCTATTTTTGGCAAAACCTAGAATTGAAATTCCAATAAACCCTCAATCACTTAACCAACTACAACTACATGAAATTCTCCCCTAAATAGTATCCATGGTAGATTGCACCAATATGAATTCAAACAGCAATAATATTGTTCATGTTTTAGTAGGTGCTCTTGCAATTAAACATTCATATACAAAATCAAGCACTATTAAAACACCTAAGCATTCAGGTAATAGGAATTAAAACATATATGCAACAAACTACGATTAGAAATACAATTTTACCTAGCCATAATCAAAGCGAAAGAGTGAATTTTGTTGAGAACCGCAAATGTATGGAGGAAGCAACGATGGTGGGTGATCCCATTGATAGCAGTGATTTCTCGATTGAAGAATAAAGCGAAGGAAAAAGGATAAGTTTGAATGATTAGGGATTTCTAGGTTGGGTTCATAGCTGTTGTTTCAGTAAATAATTACCCAAATTAAATTTAGGTTAAAAAAAAGTGTTTTTGAAATTCAAAAGATATTTAGGATTTTGGTTTGATAATGTTTTTTTAAAGGAACCCTAATTTAGTGTTTATTTGGTGAATTTTTTTTTTCAAATAACCTGTTTTTCCAAAAAAAAATTACATATATAATATGGATTTAAAAAAAAAATTAAAATGGCACACTTTCAACATGCATGTGCCATTTGAAATGTCTCATGTATTGAAAGAGAAATCAAGTCGTCATATGAAATGGTTGATCCTAAACCGAGTCGTCATTTAAAATGGCGCCACCTTGTATGGATACCCTGAAAAATCTGATCATGCAGAGGAGGCGTCATACCATATGGCGTCTCAGGTATCCTATTTTTTTTTTAATTAATATTGTGTTGTAAAAGAAATAATTAAATGAAAAAATAAATTATAATATTTGTAATATAAAAAAGCGAAAATAGTATGCAACAGATGGAAAAAAAAATCAATGACCGGCCCTATCAAAAGGACCACCGGTTCCACATTGTAGAGAATTCGCGCTGCGTCGAGGTCTACCACGAGCTTGTTGAGGTGTATGTGGCATTTGCGTGTTGACTTATGAAAGAGGTATTTGTTGAGATGGTTCCAGCGTATCAGATGAATTTTGAAGCATCTGAACCCAGTAGCCAGGGGCTGCTGCCAACGGCGCTTCCGTAATTCAGTTGCATGCGCATGTTTTCGTAGTTGGGGCGGGCAGGTTAGGTTGGGTGTGGACGGTATGGTTGGCCGAATTGGTACAACGAATCGGTTTGGAAACGATGCAATGGTTGTTGTGGGGTTTGGTAGTAAAAAAATGGGTAGGTATTTTGATGGTAGGAAGATTGTGTGTTCATTCGTGGGGGGCTATAGTTGGATGGGTTGGAGTCAAAAGAGTTATCAAGGCTATAGGCAGAAGTGGTGTCGATTTCAAGAGGCTAGCGGTAGGGGTAAGGCTCTTGTTGTTGTGGTTAGGTTGGTGCCATGTATGGGTTGCGGTTTTGGAAGATTGGTTGGGTGGGCATAGTTTGCTGTTAGGTATAACATGGTGCTTGATGTTGGGCATTGGATTGTTGTTGTGTGTTTGAGGAAGAAGCACATTGTCGTGGGTCAATCAAATATGTCGGCTCAGACACAAATTGTTGTGATGTTGTAACCGACCTAAACCAAATCATATATTGATAACTTGGTTTAGCCTCTTCCACAGTAGGGTCGGTTAAGATGTGTCGATGTCGGTTCTTTCAATACATACACATCTCTTTTCCAAAGTCTTTCCAATGATTTACACTTCATTGTGTATCCACCCTAAGTTGATGTCAGTATTCCAAAGACGTCGGAGCGACTGGAATATCCTGATGCATGCCGAACTGCAGTTTCACCCGATCACTTTGGTGCATCTCCACTGTAGTGAATCGAATCATAGGTGCTTTAGTTGTCTACACGGCAGCATCATTGGCGTTGGGCTGATGGTCGGGACCCTCGTACGGCATCCAGACAAACTACATTAACAATAGATTTAATGAAAAAAAATAAGGATGTGTTATTAAATAGGCAAAGTAATGGTACATTATTGGTAGATAAATTACATCGTCTGGCTCAATGTGTTTTATAAGGTTGCGGTAGACGATTATTGAGTTCCTGAGACATCTTTGGTAATTTGTTCTCGGAACAGACCACCTAAAAAAAGCGACACAAATAAATTAGTTACAAAGGAACATTTCACAAATAAATTAGTTAGAGCAACTTTAGCGCATGGTTGTTAAACCAAAATGTTGTATAGCTTACGTTAGTGATAAAGAATTTGCATTATAGTAGAGCTGACATGGCATTTAGTGAACTAAAGTTTAGTTTCCATTATCTATATAGTTAACGTTAACTATTCAATGTGAAACATATTATAATATTATTTAATATTAATAAAATATTCCAACAGCATTAAATTAATGGTAATTTGAATAAAAAATATAAAATGTGGGGTCAAGTTTTAGTTTCTTATAGACAACCATCATTAAAGTAAAAACTACTCAAATCAACTATAAATTTTTTAAATCCTACAAAACACTTTGGGCCCACAAAAAATATCTTAGTTTACCCCTTTAGTTTACTCCCATTAAAGATGCTCTTACAAAGAAACATCGTTGGTATACACGTTTTGATTTTTAAAAATAAACTTGTTAGCGTAGGGGAATATGCATGGATTCCGGTTGATAGGAGTCAGTGTTGGCATTCTATACCAACCCCATGCTTGAAGGAGATAGGCGCAGCCATAAAAAGTACAAGAATTTTTTTTTTGAATTTTTACATAATGAACTATATAGATGGGCGAGGACAGTTGAACCCCAACTATATGTGCACACTTTATTAATGTTGTGCAACAATGGTAAACACATAATATTTACACTATTTCCAGTACTTTCTGGAAATAAAAAATGACCAAATAATATCATAATATAGCCCAGAGTTTTAAGTATCTTCTCATACTCGGTGGATTCCTCGTTTAACACGATACTATTGTAGTGTTCTCTTAGGTATTTCAAATTAATACCTTCGCCCATCGGTCGACCTTCACGTTGTGGCTGAGGTGTTTCGACACATAGAGGGGTGTCCAGTAAATCTTCACAAAGTTGGTCATTAACACCAACTTTGCCGTTGACGGCCTTACCATTGATGTGTAGGTCAAGTAACATGTAGACATCTTGTAAAGTGACAGTGCATTCACCGAAAGGAAGGTGAAATGTGTGGATCTTTAGTCTCTAACGTTCCAGCAACGCTAGAATAAATTTGGGGTCCAGTGAGTACGATTTAATTTTTATTAAATCACCATTACCCACATGAATATAGGTATCCTTCTATGAATGGATCGTGTGGTATGTAGTCATGCACACGACAGTGAAACCTTGATACATTCTTCCAAAGAATATAAATAGTATTAGTTTTAAAGAAAAATTCAACTTATTAAGGAATGACAAAAAAAAAATAAAGCAAAATACTTACAAACTCTGTGGTGTTCTCAATTGTTCCTATGTGATTTTTGCTTATTGTGAGTAAAGTTTGATGAGTGATGAGAAGAGTTTGCTGAAAGTTTGATGAGTAGAGTTCGTAATGTGATTAGAAGAGTTTGTACCTTGATGAACATGTATTTATAATGGTTAAATGTGATGTGAGGAGTCACATAAAAATGCATGCTGAAACATGATGACAATGATGCAAGGAAGCGCACAAGTGTTGTCTTACAAGATTAATAGAGTGTAGTCTTGTCATACATGTGAAGTCATTGCATGTGAAATATAATTTGTTGATAGAGTGTAGTATTGTCATGCATGCAGAGAATAGTATAGTCTTAAAAGTGTAGTTTTGAAAGTGTAGTCTTGCAAGAGTAATAGTGTAAGCATGTGACAACTATCACTATTAATGCTTGGTGAAACATGATGAACTTTGTGCAAGGAAGCGTGCAAGTGTTGTCTTACAAGATTCTTGGTCATGCAGAGTGTAGTCTTGTCATGCAGAGAGTCACATGAGGCATGCAAGACAATAAATAGTGTACTTGTAAGACTCTTGTGTTGAATTTTAATTTAGTGCAATACACGAATACAAATGAACTTTAATTTATTTTGTATTAAGTTTTGTAAATAACTATTAAAGATATGATCACATATTTATCTTTTCATTTCATTTCATAACTTTTTTACAACTAAATAACTTTATATTTTTTAAATTTTCAAAATATAATTTTAATTTCTTATTTGTAAAACAATATCACATGGACATCTTTTATTAAAGAAGCGTGTAAAACAATATTCTGCAAGACTAATAATGTAGGCATGTGACAATTTCTTGGTCATACAGAGTGTAGTCTTATCATGTAGAGAGAGTCACATGAGGTATGCAAGACAATGAATAGTGTGCTTGTAAGACTCTTGTGTTGAATTTTAATATAGTGCAATACACAAATACAAATGAACTTTAATTTATTTTGTGTAAAATTTTGTAAATAACTATTAAAGATATAATCACATATTTATCTTTTCATTTCGTAACTTTTTTATAACTAAATAATTTTATATTTTGTTAATTTTTAAAATTTTAAAAATATAATTTTAATTTGTTATTTGTAAAACAATATCACATGGACATCTTTTAGTAAGGAAGCGTGTAAAATAATATCCTGTAAGACTAATAGTTGGTAAGACTTTAGTATATTGTAGTCTTATCATGCAGAGAGTTACATGAGGCATGCAAGATAATGCATAGTTGGTAAGACTTTAGGCATGCAAGAATCTTGTAGGCATGCAAGACTATATGGTAGTGTGCATGCATGTGATAATAAATAGTGTTGTAAGAGATGTGTTAGTCCATGTGATAATTATAAATGATAATAGGTAATAGGTCATAATAATAATAACCGAAATAATAAAATCAGAACAAGACATGTGATGAGATAAGACAATTGCATGGAAGAAGAAGTACAGTGATAATTAAGAAAAAACAATACTAGGACCCAGCTATATGTGTATTAATACAATAGAGATATATGTTTTATTATTATATCATTTAGTAACATATCCTTCCAAACACTAAAAATTGTAAAACAATCCTTTCAAATACGACTTTAGTAACTATTTGTTATGGCTCAAACACCATAATACATGATCACTGCACATTTAAACAATGAGATTTTTTAATGTAACATAACCGGTTTCAATTTTTGAAATACAGACTTTACTAGGTTTTCGATTGACAGAAGATCAATTTTTTACATTTGAAAGCGAGATTAGAAAAGAAATTACAGTGTGGTCCAGTTGGCCAAATCATCTACAAGAATCCTGTGTTTTCTGGCGGGCACGAGCAATGCAAATTTTTTCAGTTAAAGATTCGAGACGATGAAGATGTGCGTAACATGTTTCTCAGTCATGAGTATTCTGGTTTCTCAGATATTGAGCTATATATTATGTTACAACAACAAGAACAAATGTCTCAACAACTTGATTCTTCTCAACTTTTTTACAAATCTAATGACGAACAAGCTGAAGTCGATGTCATTGATGAAGAAGAAGAAGAAGAAGTTGAAGTCATTGTTGATGACATGGTAAACAACGAGGAAGACATATTACCAGTAAGTCATGTTTATTTCCCACCTCAACACATGACAAGTCTCAACTTAGGTAAAGATGAACCATCAACAGATATTTTTTACAATCCAAACTTACAAACAGAAGGAGTATTAAAAGAGGGAGATAATTTCCGTACAAAAGAAGACTGTGTCCGAGCCATTAAACAATATCACATGGACTTATAAGCAGATTATAGATTCGATTGTACGAACCCGACTCTGTATAAGATCTTTTAGCGTACCAAGGTGTGCCCATTTCGATTAACAGCTTCTTTCCGGAAGAGAAGTGATTCATGGAAGATATGGTCAATGGTCCAAAGCACAGTTGTATAATCACGAATCCAATGCAGGAACATCGTAAGCTCAACTCCCAATTGATCTGCAATGAAATTCTGTCGGTCATTAGCGATAACCCTTCTTTGAAGGTGAGTATGATAATCTCGCATATGGTTCAAAGATACAACTATACTCCTTCGTACAGGAAAGCATGGATAGCTAGGACTAAGGCAGTTGAAACAGTGTTCGGAAATTAGGAGGAGTCTTACAAAGAACTTTCAAAATACTTTGTGGCATTTAAACAATATTCTCCAGGGACTATTGCCATCTTGGAGACATTTTCGGCATATACACCAGACGAGACTTATGTTATTGAAAATGGCATTTTCCACAGACTCTTCTGGGTGTTTGAACCATGTATCAAAGGTTTTGCTTACTGTAAACCTATTATTCAAATTGATGGCACATGGTTGTATGGGAAATATATGGGCACGCTACTCAAGGCAGTGGCATAGGATGGGAACAACAATATTTTTCCAATAGCCTCCGCTCGGAGACTACTGAGGGTTGGAGTTTTTTCCTAAAAAATCTCCGCTTATACGTTTCTCCCCAACCTAAATTATGTTTGACCTCTGATAGACACTCATCAATCGAGAGTGTATACAAGAATCTTGATAACGGTTGGCAGGATCCTCCCTCAAACCATGTGTATTGCATAAGACACATCGCCCAAAATTTCATGTGGGAAATCAAAGAGAAAACACTAAGGAAGAAGGTTATAAACGCAGGGTATGGACTAACAGAGCCCATATTCAAACAATACTGTGACGAGATTAGACTGACAAATGCAGATGCATTAAGATGGATTGATAATATTCATAAAGAGAAATGGACAAGGGCATACGAAAGTGGGGTGCGATGGGACCACATGACAACTAACCTCGTTGAATCAATGAATTATGTATTCAAGGGAATCCGAAACTTGCTGATAATTGGCTTGGTAAAGACAACATATTTTAGGCTCGCGGCGCTCTTTGATACAGACGTACAAAGTGGAGTTCAGTATTATATTATGGGCAACTGTACATTAATAGTTCAATGAAATTCATGAAAGAAGAATCTGCCAAAGCCAACACACATGTGGTCATAATATTTAACCGTAATAAAGGTTGGTTCAGTGTTGCAGAGTCAATAGATCATAATTAAGGGAGGCCTAGGGGATGTTACCGAGTGGAACTGGATAGGATTTGGTGTGACTATGGAAAGTTTCAGGCAATTCGTATGCCTTGCTCCCATATTATAGCAGCATGTTCGAAGGCTCGCTAGGACCCAACCAACTATCTTTCTACTGTTCACCAAGTCATAAGTCTATACAATGTCTATGGCACTAGATTTCATGTGGTGGTAAAGGAGGACTATTGGCCTCCATACGAAGGCGAAACTGTCTGGCATAATGATTTGATGCGAAGAAAGAAAAAAGGTCGCCCTAATAGCACGCGTATTCGAACGGAGATGGATACAACAAACAAAATGGTCAGATTATGTAGTTCGTGCCGGTAGCCAGGACACAATCGTACAAAATGTCCCAATGTAGGATCAAGCACAGGATCATAGTTTCTAATGTAACTGTGTCTTTTTAAATCAACAACAAATTTCATTCCATTGATAGTATACCTAAGCGATTACAATTAACAACAACATAACTTAAACAAACATAACTTAATAGCAAAATAACAATTCGAAAATAAAAATAACATAACTTAATACCAAAATAACAATCCGAAAATAACAACAACAAACCCAAATACAATAACTCAATGTATCAACTTGTTTAAGATATTACAACCATTAAGGTAATATCCTTTGGTGTTAACATCAACATAAGGACACCAACATCATTTTCCACTTTTCTCCAATCACAAGTAACTCCATTTCTCCCTGACTCCTCAACTAGCCTCTCAATTTTCCTGATATTTTCATCTACGTCAATATCTCTTTCTAGCCAGCGGTTCAGTTCTCTATGCAAAAGCTCAAAAGTCTGTGTGTTCCACAGTAGGACCTTCATCGGAGGCTTTGTTGCTGAACAATAAACTAGGGCATTTCTTTTTATTAGAGGAAATGTTGAAAGTGGTTCCTTTGATGATGACGACGACGACGATGAATGTTGATTTAGAAATATAGACATTCTAGATTGATTTGAAAATTGTGAAGAGTTGAGGCTATTGGTGGTAACTGTTGTGAAATAACAAATGAGTGTGCGGTCTTATTTATAAAAAAATAAAATAGTATGGTCCTCATATGATATGACGTATCTACCCTTTAAAAAGACATGATAAAAAACACTCAAAATTTAAAACACATGATTTTAAAAAAAAGGAATGTACTGAGGCGCCATACCATATGGCGCCTCCTCTGGAAACTAGGGTTTAGGGCACAGAGGGTGGCACCATACCATATGACAATTTGAATTGTGGCGCCATATGATATGGCGACTTGGTGAAATGAATATTGGTTCAGCCATATCATATGGCGCATGCACGTTGACTGTATGCTAGATTGGTAATTATTTTGAAATCTAAGTTATATCTGTATTTTTTTTTTTTTGGAAAAACACGTTATTTGAAAAAAAAAATATCTTATTTGGCAGATAAGAAAAGTTGATACTTTAATTTTATTGATCCCTAAATGTAGATTTCATTTTTTTTATTTAAATTTTTTTTCAAATGAGAGAATCATATCGGAATGGTCTGATTTCATGAGGTTAATTGGTAATTAAGTTTGAAGGAAGTTATGATACAAGGTTTTATGGGAAATTATTTTCTTCTTAAATTTCTCATAAATTTTTTTAATCAAAATAAAAAAAATCCTCTAAATTTTAGAATTTAAAGTATTGTTTTTGAGACGCCTGAATTTTAGAATATAAACTTGTATCGAAATAATTTTAGTAGACCATAAGAAGGGATAATGTATAAAGAAGAAGGATAAGTCAAACATGTTGGCGGAAGCCAAGCTCCACAACGAAGCCATAAGATGCTTGATATGAGAATAAGGTTGTTAGAATTTGGTGATAGGTCGCTCTATTAGGCTTGGACCGCTCGAAGTAATCCTAGTTCGTTCAATAAACGTGGGTGATGACGTGTCTCATAGTAACTAACTAACGAGAGAGTCCATGAGGGAAACAGTTCCTCCACGACTCCAAGGAGAATAAGTCTCCCCTTAACCATGTTTTTTGATCAGGGAGTTATGGCAAGACGCTCTCTGTCTCACTAGCTCAGGCCCAAGGAGACTCTATATATACCTCACTCTCAGAATTAGGGATGAATCTTCAATTTTCCCCAAGAAATCATATACATAGCTTCTCACCACTCTGCGTGAGCTAGCCCTAAATATTCTACAAATACCCTAAACACCACATATAACCTTACAAACACATGGCTACCCTTATTGTACTTTTATCAAGTACAATTTGCACCCACCACGGGGCCTGCTAAAACTAACTTGGGTAACACTCATAATCAACAACCAATTCATAACATGCCTTCATCATTTTCACCAATATGATGACTGGGAGAGCCACTGCTTCAACCGACAATAGTTGCGATAGTGATCACAAAGCTATAGCACAAATGTGCATTGCTATGGAAGATTTGTGTCGCCAAAACGAGACTTTGGAAGACAGTGTTCATGTTATCTAGTAGCTCCAGCAGGAGATTGAGCCCACTAAGGAAACATAAGTTTTAGATCCCCAACCTTTCTCTTATGAGATTTGGGGAGCCCCTGTACCATAGAACTTTAAGCCATCATCGCTCACAAAGTTCGATGGTAGAAGCTACCCACATGAGCACGTCGCCTCCATTAACATACAGATGGTGACTATTGGAACATTAGACTATATAAAATGTAAACTCTTCTCCAACACCTTCAAGGGCGATGCCCTAAGGTTGCACATGAACATGTCACATATGTCAATCACTAATTATCAAAACCTGGTCAAAAAGTTAGTCCATCAATTCTTAGCGAGCAAACACATGAAGATGTCTACCACCAGCCTGCTCAATGTTTGCCAGAGGTCTTTAGATTCCTTAGGGGAGTATCTTACATGCTTCAATGAGGAGACTATCAAGGTTATCCATCTAAATTATGAGATATCCGACAAATCCATCACTCAGAAACAGACCACCTCTACGGTGGAGGTTATGACACGTGTTGAATTTTACATTAAAGGTGAAGAAAGTAAAGCTGAGAAAATTTTAAGAGACGCCAAGGCGTGGGGTGTAACACCTTAAACCCCAATACTTATATATTAAGTTTTACACGATAGTTTAAGGTGTCACCAACAACAAAAACTTTAACAAATCAAAAACATTTATCAAATATGCAGTGGAAATATCAACTTCATACAACACATGTCATCGCACATTGCCTTCACTTAGGATATCATTGTAGCGGTATCAAACTTATTTCAATTAAATAAAACAACATAACTTAGACATTTAGTCTCAACTTCGAAAACAAACTCCCATGGTAGTGATGAACATGGAGATCAAAACAAACTCCCATTCTTTCACAAATTATGCAAGTTACGCATGTTACATGTTGTTTTGATTTTTAGTTGTCCATAACAACATAAGTTATGGCCAAAATCGTCAAGTGATCAAGCAAACAACAAATTATGCAAGTTACACGTTATTTTGATTTTTAGTTGTTTTTAGCAACGGAGATCAAAACAAACTCCCATTCTTTCACCCTCAGCCATCAAAATCAACTAAAAATAATACATACATGACACATATTCATCCAAAGCATATTATTTTCATGGTTTAGCACATTTAAACCATTAATCCCTCAAAATCGTGTTTACTCCAAAAACTTCAAAACCCTCAAACATGGTGGAAAACATCAATATCTCAAAACAGAAAATGATACATATATATGCACACAAAATTCATCATTAAAACATGCAATAACAACAAAACATCATAGAAATTCATAATTAATCTCATCCCAATTTCCCTAAAGTGAATAACCACCTCTCATCCCTACTTTTCATGCAATACACCTAGGTTGGTAGCCTATTCTCTCCCTAACCTTAGATTTCCAACAATGATAGTGAATTAAACAACTTCTATGAGTCCCCCTTCCCAATCCTAACTCTCCTTCTCAAAAAGCTCTTGGTTCCTCTTTGCCTCTTATTTTACGTATTGTCAGATTACTCTCAAAACCTAGCTCCTCTCCTAACTCACACTGTTAAACAACCTCAATAACATTATTAAAGTGTATCAATATTAACTGTGTCTAATAAAATATGTTAAAATATTTATTCAAAACCAATAAATAGGTGTCTATTGGGGGCTAAGGACCCTAATTACAACTCGTTAGTAAAAGAAATACTAAAATAATATTGAGTATATAAGTAATTTAATATGTTATTAAGGTGTACCAATATTAACTGTATCTAATAAAATACGAAAGATCTTAATTTTGATGGGTCTCAATAAAATAATCTATTAGGTTAAATCAAAGCTTTGATTTTCTAGTAAGAATGTTTTTCAAATTACAAATAAACTATCTTTTTTATTCTTATTAATAGATGTGCGACTTGAGTTTATTATATGATTAAAGACATATTTCACATATTTCTTTTACAAGAATGAATTAAAAACTTCAGTACTACATTCTCATAATTAAATCAAATATATTATTATTGTGAACAAAATTGATATCTCATAACGATACAATCAACATTATTTTTACTAAAAATAAACTTAAGCATATAAAATAGATTGCGCTAGAAAAAGGATATCGCAATGTCTAAGGAGGCTTAAATCAAATATATTGATATTGGGAACAAAATTGATATTTCATAATGGTACAATCAACATTATTTTCTAAGTAGACAAATTAGGATGACTCAGAAGGTGGAGTGGGAAATCCTGGGATGGCGGGAATGCCTGGAATCTTTGGGATGGGTGGGATTGGAATTGGGATGCATGGGATTCCAGGAATAGGTGGAATTCCTGGAATGCATGGAATACCAATGGGTGATATTGGAATTCCTGGAATGCTTGGAATGAGTGGGATTCCAGGTATGTTTGGTACCCCAGGAATGAGAGAATCGACACTTGCACCATCATTATTTTTCGTTGAAGATTTATAAGGTGGGATGGGGAATCCTGGAATATCGGGAATCCCAGGAATGCTTGGGATGGGTGGAATTGAAATTGGGGTGCATGAAATTCCAGGAATGGGTGGAATTCCAGGAATGCATGGAATACCAATGGGTGAGATTGGGATTCCAGGGATGCTTGGAATAGGTATGTCTGGAACTCCAGGTATGAGAGAATCAAAACTTACACCATTATTATTTTTTTTTGTAGAGACCTCAACTGCAAAAACATAAACCATAAATCATTAAAAAAATCTTCCATCAAATATAATTTAAAATTAGTTTTTATATTAATAATAAACACTAATTTGATAAATTTGGTTAATTATAATGTATAGTATATATATAACAACATATATACATACACAAAGTCAGGAAAATGTGTTGAAGAATGATATAATACCTTGAATTTACTATGATTAAAATAAGAAAGAAGAGTGTCTAATACACAAACTAATCAATGAAAGAAGTGAAAATGTCTCATTACTCAAGATTGGAGAATTCTTACCCAAGTTCCTAGCTTCCCCCATGGAAGAGATCGAAATAATTATGACCAAAAGGCCTTGCATGAGAAAGGTTAGTTTAGACAACATTTTTCTAAAGTAAACTAGAATTAAAATAAATTAGAAGTTTGCTGGTGAAACTTAGTGTGAAGATGAACTCTATATATAAGCAATATAGAGAGAGTAGACAAGTCTATTAAGATTAGAAAGGAAAAAAAAACATGATCTGTAGATTTGTAAAATGTTTTTAATTCCTAAAACATAAATTGTAAGACATAAAAGTTATTGTGCCTCATAAAATTTAATTTATTGCAAAATTAAATGTTGTGCTTTATACGGTCATAACTTATATATTAAAATGCATTTATAAAAAAAACGTTTTTTTTATTAAAAGAAAAAATAATAATTAAATTAATGTTATGGTGGTTGTTCCGTGACAACTGACAACACACGAAGAACATATAATGTGAATTAATTAGTTGTCTGTGGTTTAATTTTTTACTCTGAGTATCTTTAATTTATTTTGTTTTAGGATTAAATTTATTTTAAGCTGGTGTGGATTTTTCTTTCAGGAAACAAAATTAATTGTCATGAAATTTCTAATTTTATTCTTATGATTCTTATTTAAAACTATGTGACTCAACGCTGATAAATATTCTTGAAATAGGCAACAAAATAAAGATCTAATATTTTTTTTATTTTTAAGTTTATTTAGAGTTCATTTTAATCTATTAATTTTTAAAAATATTATTGATCTCGTAACATTTTGAAATGTATTATATTAATTTTTAAGAGTTAAATATGTTTATAATTTTAAAATGTATTTTTATTTCTTCAAAATATTTTCTTAAATCACTACAAAAAAATATGATATTAGCTACGGGTATAGGTTAGGGGGAAAACCCCTCCCTAAAACAGTTAGCTAGGGGATACTCTTCTCAAACAAGAAGAAATTTTTTTAGTGAAATTTGAAATATGCTTTTACTAGGGATCAGCGCAAAATTTGGTGAGAATTATGGACATTTGGGAGGGGACAACCCCTCACCGCGTCATGCGTCATAATTTGCGAGGGGCCTCTCTTCACCCGTTGTTATGCTTTAGGCAAATTCACCTGCAAAAGCATTTATTCTGCTGTCATGCGTCATTAATGAATGATCATTTTAAAAAATTTCATCCACATTTATTATTTATAATATTAAAAATGTCCTTACAACCGTCGCTAATTCAATCGTTAAATAATAAATTGTCGTTAATTTGTCATTAAGTTATAAAAATCGTCGCTAAGTTGAATGAGAGACCAAAAGTATGGACGAAAACATTTTAGAAAGATTATACTTTGAAGAAAATATTTTAAAAAATTAAAAATAAAATTTGAGATATTTAGGAAGACCACGAATATATCTAACCATTCTTATTAGGAAGATCCTAAAGTCCCGCATTGGTTGAAGATAGAACATTGAAATAGTTTATATATAGTGACACACTTCACCTTACAAACCGGTTTTGTAAGGTTGTGTTAGGCCAAACTCTAATATGATATCAGAGCCTATCGATCAGACCGCCCACCGTGACACCCCTCACCTTACATACCGGTTTTGTAAGGTCGTGTTAGGCCAAACTCTAATAATTCTTTTAATTAACGACTAATTTTTAAAAAATTTTTTATCACTAATGAAATGTACATTTTAAATAATTAAGACATCAATATGATATTTTTTAAATTAAGTGAGTAAAATGAATTTTGAAATTAACATGCACTATTAAAAAACATATTAGACCTAAAATAAAACCGAATACTTAAATACTTTAGTTTAAATGGGAGGGGAACTATGGCCAATCAAACAATGTTATTTAGATGAATATTTTTTATATAATTTTATTTTTAAATAAATTAAAATTTTAAATCAATTTTCAATAAACTTGACCATACTCAACCAAAATTTATTAATGTAGAAAGAAATTCTAAAAAGGCCAATCAAACAATGTTATTTAGATGAATATTTTTTATATAATTTTATTTTTAAATAAATTAAAATTTTAAATCAATTTTCAATAAAGTTGACCATACTCAACCAAAATTTATTAATGTAGAAAGAAATTCTAAAAAGAAATTATTATTTTCAAGTATAAATAATTTACCACTTAGTATTTCTTTCAAAATATAAATAATTTACCATTTAGTATTTCGTTCAAAATATAAATAATTAACGGTTACTCAATAAATACCTTGAATTGGTCAAAATTTTGACAGTTACCAACAAATCATTAAGATTAGAATAAACAAATTTGGTGGTATAGCATATTTGTATATTGTTTTTAAGTCCTAAAACACTATTGTAAGTTTTAACTTTATGCCTATATAGAATATTAATTGGTAAGATTTAAAAATTATTGTGATTTAAAAAAATTATTTTATTTTCAATTTTATTCATTGATTGTTATGCTTTATACGTTCATAAATTTTAATATTAAAATGCTTTTATAAGGAAATAACATTTTTATTTTAAAATTTTAAAATTTGTGTTTGATTATTTTTTATTTACGACATGCTTTTCTTGAAGCATATTTCCAATTGAAAATAAATACCTTAAATTTATCTTTGCATGTCTTGTGAAACCGTGAGCATAAATGTGTTGGTTATTTATGTGCTTTACATGTGTATTGTAAACTATTTTATATTAAGAGGTCTTTATAAGAAAATAATATTTATTTATTAAAAATGTTTGTTTATTTTCAATAATATTTTAGGTTTATAACTTAAATGTTAATATATACTTATTTTAGGGGCATGTTTGACACTAAATAATCTATATTGATATTTTAAACTTTAAATGTAGTTAACATTGTAGTCTAGGGCTTACATGCTACAATAATCTTAATAATCTTGGTATAATATGATAAACATGTTTGGCACGTCTGTAGAGTGAACATGTCACAAGACTTCCTCGAAAAGAGTTCACTTACCTCGATCCCTAATGCAACAAGGTTAGGCTGATTGACTTTGAGGTCAAAGCTCGAAGGCATTACATGTTTCCTAGGTTTAAAAAAGACTAAATATTCTTACTTTTAGGGTTAGGTTAGAGAATCATTTTTTTTCACAAATTACTAACTAATTACATCTTGTTTGGCAGATTGCAAGAAAAGTTAGTACTATTGTATTTACAACAGTATAACATACATCCAATATGGGGCCAAACAAAATTTTCCATAGTCGCAGATTTTCAACAAGAGTTTTTCTCAACCAGTTGTCTTTTAACAATGGTGGTCATTCGTGTTTCATAATCATCTAGTGATAATAAAGCCATGACAGAAATGTCAGTCGCTATGGATGAAATGAGTATTTAAAATGAAACCTTGAATGAAACCATTTAATCAATTTAACAACACAAGCAACGGGGCAATGGGTACCAAGAATGAATTGAGGTTAAAGCCCATCAACCCCATCTTTTTCGAAATCTGGGACGTTTGTCATAAAGAATTCCGAATTCCCCCTTCTAGCGATGTTTGATGGGATGAGCGACCCTCAAGAGCTTGTCATCGCCTTCAACACTTAGATGGAAATCATAAATCAGAAGGGCTTACTTAAATGCAAACTCTGGAACCTCAAAGGAAGTGGCCTTGCGTTGGTATATGAAATTTCCCAAAATCTTTGAAATCATTTACCAAGACCTCTCCAAAAAGCTAATTTCTAGTTCTCCGTAAGCAAACGTTGCAAGATTTCCACCACGAGTCTCTCAATGTAAGGAAGGGGGCACTCTAAGCCCTTGTGTGAATATTTAGCCTGTTTCAACTAAGCCACCGTCAAAGTGGTAAATAATAATTAGGAAATACTTGTACGAGCCTCTTAGAATAGGTTAAAAGTAATTAAGACACTTCAACAAGTCCCTCACCTAGAAACCTTCATATTAAATGGAATAGATGATGGATATGGAAATGTGCTATGTAAAGTGTAATGTTAAATATGTTAGGGTTCTAAAATAGAGTGTCGTTGTCGCACAGTTGTGTCACCTAGGCGGAATCTAAAAGACTCTTCCAAAGGCATCCGCAGACGTGAGAGTCAAGGATGGGAGAGTCTTCACTGACTCATAGAAGATAGGTGGTCAATAACATTCCCTAGTAAGAGGGAGTGGTTAACACCATGAAAGGGGTAGAAACCATAGGCTTAAAGATGCCTTTATAAATATCTCTCTCCTTAAGGGGGGAAGGGACAGACTCCAAGTCATACACACTCTCTACAACTCAAAGAGTACCCCACTCGTTATCATCTTAACATACACAACTAACCTAACTGTCCGTCTGCAATCAAGTAGCACTAAGCACCAACAGGGTCTCTCACCTTACGTGAGTTGGTCTTTTAAATAGCTTTAAAATATCATCATGCAGGGCTTCTTGCCGCCATGAGCAAGTCGTCACCACCAAAACATGTTATACTCCTACTAAGGTCGTTGAGTCTCCCATGCATCTTTAGCTTCTAAACATGTGTTGATTAACCTTAACATGTTCTTGTCAACCCCTTTGAGAATAACATTCAGACCTTAGAGTTTTTACTGGCTTCATCATATTCAACTTTGGTCCAATCAACCTTTAGTTTTAGGCTAGTTGTCCCATCTTCAGAAGTAACCACCGAATGTTTCCATCCATTTATCATAGCTTTCCAAGTTTTATTTCCCAAGGATTTTGGAAACACAACCATCATGGTCTTCAAAAAGTCATAATTTATACCATCCAAAGTGGGTGGTTTATGGACAGATCTTCCACCCTTCAAGGTCTCCATTCAAGCATAATTTATCTTTCCTAGAGCTCACCCAACAAGCTAGGGTGTTTGCTCGGATGCCAATTGAAATTATGTTCCTTAGAGGATAGATTTCGAACAGATGCTTCGACAACAGGTTTGGCAAGATAAACCATAACCACTACAATAACAAATTCTAAATGATGGATCAAAAAAGAAATAAATAACACAGTCAATTGTTTACATAGTTTGGCCCAATCAACCTTTAGTTTTAGGTTAGTTGTCCCATCTTCAGAAGTAACCACCGAATGTTTCCATCCATTTATCATAGCTTTCCAAGTTTTATTTCCCATGGATTTTGGAAACACAACCATCATGGTCTTCCAAAAGTCATAATTTATACCATCCAAAATGGGTGGTTTATGGACAGATCTTCCACCTTTCAAGGTCTCCATTCAAGCATAATTTATCTTTCCTAGAGCTCATCCAACAGGCTAGGGTGTTTGCTCGGATGTCAATTGAAATTATGTTCCTTAGAGGATAGATTTCGAACAGATGCTCCGACAACAGGTTTGACAAGATAAACCATAACCACTACAATAACAATTTCTAAATGATGGATAAAAAAGAAATAAATAACACAGTCAATTGTTTAACACACGAAAATTGATGAAGTGTTCAATACCATATTCTATATGACTTTAGGTATCATTAGGAGATGGCATTTCCTTTAGCAAACATAAGTATTAAAATTCATGTAATAAGTAAAAGATCAAATAATTTAAATAACCTAACATTTTCAAACAAACACTCAAAGAAATCCACTCTTTTACGTATTTTTCAAACTAGACATTGTACAACACATACAAAAGAAACAACAATTCAATTGACAATAGTGCGCAAATACACATGAGAGAGAGTGTATTTTCTCTCTTATATGTTTGTATACTGTCATCAATTGGATTGACGAATCGTCTTATGTGTTGTTCAATGTTGTCAATCGGATTGAAGAATCGCCTTATGTGTTGTACAATGTTGTCAATCGGATTAACGCATCTTTTGTGTTAGAATTTTTTTAATTTAAAAATGAATTAGTTTGAAAAATATGTGAAAAAATGAATTAGCTTGAAAATTTATTTTTAAAAAGTTAGTTATTTGAATAAAAATCACTTAAATAAAACACTAAATTTGATACTATTTTTTAATTTCTGAAACGATTAGTATTTATAAGTTCATTTCTAGTTTTAGAAATTTAAAAATACATATTCAACCCAAATTAAATGATCAAAACAAGATAGTAAAAAAAGCCTCTAATGCATACACCTTACAAAAAAAATACGCAAAATACAAAATAACAAAGGACATGTTTGCTAAGAGAGAAGACATTTGTTTCTGAATTACTATTTAAGCCTTAAAATTGGTTTTTGAATCCTCAGAATCCAACTCACCTAAATTTTCAAATAAAAAAAGAGTTAAAAGCGTGTGATTTCTTTCAACTTAGTTGTTTTCTTATTTTGTTTCCATCAATTTTCAAAACCTTATTGTTCACCAAGAATCCTTGAATGGCTTCTCCAACAAGGCAGAGAGGTACATTTCTTGAAACTGTGGTCCCTTATCAAGCTTCTTCCCAGTGACCCATTTCACTTTCTTGAACCCAACACTCTCAATCATAGGCCCATAAACATTCTCCAACTGATCCCCAACACAAAAGAAATGGTCCAACCAAAACAACCCACCAGGCCTAAGAACCCTATAAACATCAAACAACAAAAAATGAAGCAAAGTTTCGGGTATCCAATTGCTCAAAACATGCATCGAATGAACAATATCCAAAGTGTTATCAAAAAACGGAAATCTCTGAGAGATACTCATGTACAAAGGAACAACCCCTCTTGAAGCTATGAAAGTATTAAAAGGACCGTTTAAGTTTAACGACGTCGTTATGATTGTAACATTTCTATCTTTCATTCTAACCGCGAAAGTTGCAACTCCTCCACCAAGGTCTAAACCGGTCCGAACCGAACCGGGTTTTCGCGTTTTTAAAACGTCATCGATGCTGAAATCTAGACCGTTGGATTTAGGGTTTGTCCAACGACGCTTCTCTCGGCCGTTGAGGTCAAAACAGTCTTTGCAATCGTCGAAGCCTTTCTGCGCGCGGGAACGTTCGATGAGACACGTGTAGGATTTGCACGTGTAAGCGGTCCACACGACGGAGGAATCGGAAGGTGTGGACCAGAGGCTGGACGGGAAAGGGATCGGCGGGGGGAAGTTTTTCGGCGCTGCTGGACGGCAACGGCGACGAGGTAGAGGTTCACATCCTTTTAAGAGAAGTCTCTGAGAGAGGACCTCGTCGTCCGGACAAGATCCGTTCACGTCGTAGGACATGAAATTGCGGAGATCATCGGGAACAGAGTGCAAGCGCTGCCGGCGGGAGGGTGGACGGTGTCAGAGTTGAAGTTTCGGTTGAAGCCGAGCGGGAGTTTTTGTGGTGACGTGGAGGCATAGAATTCCGGTGGAAAGTAGTCTTCGTTGCCGCCGTCCACAACTGCTGCGCCGGCATCTTCAACGGCGGAGGATGTGGTGGTGGTGGTTGAGAAATTTGGTGTACACGTGGAGGAATTGTAGGTGGAAGAAAGAAAGAGTGTTATGAGGTTTGTGAATAAAAGGAGTGAAATGAAGAGTAAATTGGTTGTTAGGGTTTTTGGATTTGGGTTATAATCAGAACCCATGTTTGTTTTAGATTGATAAATTAGGTTTGAAGGTATCCATTTTTATGTACAAATTTTAAGCATTTTCTTAATGTCAAGTGTTTAGGATGCTTTGGTATATAGTATTATATATTGTGCTCAGCACTAAGTTGAGGTAGATCGTGAGGGTTTTGACTCACTGGGTTTATGGGTGATAGTTTAATGGTGTGACTTTATGAGTAATGTGATTCGTAGAATTGTAGAAGTCAACAATTTGACCCAGATTTTCTTTTTGTTATTTGCACTTTGGTTTTGGCCTTGAGGTGATGGTGGATATTTTTTAAGCTTTGAATAGTATTGGGATGTGTTGTTTCTGCAAAATATGAATGCAGAAAATTGAAATTTGACAGCACCTTTTTAAGTTTTGGATCTCTAGTACTTGTGGACTGACAAAGGGGGAAACCCCGCTTGAGACCCGCGAGAACTCACGTGCACGATGCATATGATCATTGACTTCTATAAGCAATAGGGAGAAGCTATGTCTCGTCTTTATTAAGTTTAGGATAAATTACACTATTATTCTTTTTATATTAGAATACATATTTAAAAGATTTTAATGATTAAAAAAATAGGATAGTTTTAATAATAATTTAGTAAATGAATAAGTTTGAAAATATTGTGTTGTAATTATATTTTATATTAATTTATAAAAAATTAAAATAAAATATTTTTAATTTAGAATGTAAATTTGATAAATATTTTAAAGATAATTAGTATAATAGTTTTGTCAAATTATAGAATGTTGAGTACATTTAAATGATATTAAATATAAATGATATTAAATATATTTTACTTTTTTTTTTGTATTTTGTATATTTCTTATTTATTAAAACTTTTAATAACAATTTATTTGTGTTAGTCCGACTATCAATATGTTATTTGGACAAACGATAACAAAATATATTTGACTTTGTCATCTTGCCATGTTATTTTATGGGGAACATTTTGGAGGTATTAGAAGTGTTTCTACGAAATTATAATCTGGTTTTTCTTTTTTCTTTTCTTCTTGCCCTTTATCATTTAAAGATGCTCGTAAAGTTCTTATAATATGTGATAGATAAAATGATTAAATATGTTTGCGATTCTCATAAATATCTCAAATTTTATTTTTAATTTTTTAAAATATTTATTTCAAAGAACGTTCTTTCTAAAATTTTGCATATTCTACACTTTTGATCTTTAATACTAAAATTGTCGTTAAAATTATCGTTAATTCAGTCGCTAAGTAATAAACCATCGCAAATTTGTAAATATAGTTGCTGAGTTGCAAGAGGGACCAAAAGTGTAGATGAAAAATTTTAAGATGACTATTTTTTGAAAGATATTTGAGATATTTAGGAGTACCACAAACATATTTAATCCAACAAAAAGTTCAGTTATAATTATTTTAAAAAATAAATTGTTTGACGTGTAGGGCATAAATTTCATGAGAAAATTTCTCCAATCTTTTGAGATATATATATATATATATATATATATATATATATATATATATATATATATATATATATATATATATATATATATATATATATATATATATATATATATATATATATATATATATATATATATATATATATATATATATATATATATATATATATATTCTTGTAGAAGTGTTAGGTGTGAGTGCAACTTTCCGTTAGATGTATTTTGCATGATGTCAAAATTAGAATACTTTAACGTTAATGTATATTAGATGGTATCCTCTGATTCTCAATGTGCATCTTAGTATTATGAAGCATAAAAGCATTTAGAAACAAGTTGAAAAAGATTCCAAGCATAAAAAATGCATCAAAAATATTTTTTTGTGAAAAGTTTACCTATAGGTAGACATATGCATACTTCAGGTCGACACATAGAAGAAATATTTTTCTTATGTGTCGACACATATGTTCTATAGGTCGATTCATGCGATGTATTATTGAAACCGTAGGTTTTGTTAGATGTGACGCATGACATATACAGGTTGACACATGTGTCAAATGAGTTGGCATATAGCTTTCATAGGTCGACCTGTACAATGAAATATTTCAAAAATTCACGATTTTCTTCAAATCTTTCGCATTCCTTTGCCTCTTAAAATATGTGTGTGTGTGTGTGTGTGTGTGTGTGTGTGTGTGTGTGTGTGTGTGTGTGTGTGTGTGTGTGAGTGAATGAGTGTGTATGTGTGTCTGCGTCTGCGTCTGTGTGTGTGTGTGTGTGTGTGTGTGTGTGTGTGTGTGTGTGTGTGTGAGTGTATATGTGTGTGTGTGTGTGCGTGTGCGTGTACGTGTGCGTGTGAGCAACGTGCATAATTTCTTTTCAATAATTTTACAAAAATCATAAACGAAATTTGGAACATACTAATAGTCTTCTTCATCTTCAACCTAGGTTTTCCTTCAAGATCAAAGTGGGTATTTGAAGGTTTTAGACAAGATTACTCAAGTTTGGATTCTATCGAGTGAAGACTTTGAAAAGCTGCGATTCTTACAAAGGAGTAGCGTGAGACGGTGGATCATCTTGGTAAATCTTGAGTCATAATAATTTGCAATTTGGAGTCGATCGAGTGAAGGCTTTGAAGGGATACAGTTCTTGCAAAGCAGTAGCGTGAGACGGTGAATCAAATTGGCATTGTTGGGTGACTTGATCAAACTCAAATCAAGGGATGAGAAGTTGCTAGGATCAACATCAAACTTAGGGTTTGTAGGGTAGCATTGCTACATTTCTCTTGTCAACTAAATTTGTAAAGTAAGGTTAATTTCATGATCTCAATTCGAATTTGATTTGAAGGCAGACGTACCCATAACGAGGCCGATCGGGGAACTGCCTAAACAAATTCTTGTGCACTCTCTCTCTCTCTCTCTCTCTCTCTCTCTATATATATATATATATATATATATATATATATATATATATATATATATATATATATATATATATATATATATATATATATATATATATATATATATATATATATATATATATATATTTATTTATTTTACATTTCGTTTGTAAATTGTTGAGTTCATCAATTGTGTGATTAATTCGTTTGGTCAATTCTTTTGAAAATCGTTTGAAAAACGTTTTGTTGAATTGATCAAAATCATTTTGATTGTGGTTGGATTTTAAAATCAACAAAACCATACAAATTTCCAAACAAAATCGATTGCACACAAGGTATTCGATAATTTGTCTCAATTGGTTATGTGTGATTTATCATTGGATATAGCATTATTTGTTGAGTGGATTTCAAGAGATTGTGATTGAAACTTATTAATTAGATAGCTTACCATTATCTCTGATTTGTTTTTACATTCGCATATCTGAGATTTTCGATAGCGGTTCGGTTTAGACGAATCGACCTAAGTTACTTCCACTAACCATTGTTTTTTAAAACACTTTTCGTAAAGAAAAATTTATTTGGGGATCTGTTCACCCCTTTCTAGATAAGTCGCCTTCGTCTAACAAGTTGTATCACAAGCTCTAATTAGTTTCGTGCTTCAATATTCGCTTATTAGAAAATGGCTAACGAACCTTAAGGGTCGTACAATAGAGCAATAATTTTTACCAATGAAAGTTATAGCTATTGGAAAACTTGTATGCGTATCCTATTAACTCTGTTGATAAGGGTGTATGGGACGCCATCATCAATGGTCCTAATAAAATTACAATGACCAATGGTGAAGGTGTCATCATACTAAAATCGGAAGCACAATGGGAAGATAATGATAAGGAATTGTGGTCACATGATCGGAAGACACAAAATATTCTCACATCCTCACTTGATGTTGATGAATATTATTGTATCTCTCATTGTGAGGCTGCCAAATTGCTATGTGAGAAACATTAAAAGTTACCCATGAGGGAACTAATGAGGTCAAACAAGCTAGGATCTGTTGCACCTCAAAAATTATGAGAACACGACCTCGCGAGGAAATCTCACTAATTGGACTTGACAGAAGAGTCGCCACCGAAGTTTATTTATTTCCAAAAGAGGGAAAGAGAAAATATCGAGAAAACCCACAAAATCAAAAAAAAGGATAGGATAAGGTCGTCGCAACCAAATGTCGGGGTTCAGAAGTCGATTATGCAAGGAGAAGATATTAGCATTCCTTACATCCATTGTACTCAACGGGAACCATCTAGGTTGTATGCGCATGAAAGGGTGTTGTTTATCTAAAGGTTTATCTGCTAAAGGGAAAATGATGTGTTTTATTAAGGGTGCTCGCCTCGGCGTTAGCCTCGTGCCTACGTACCCTCATGGTGTAATGAGAAAGTCAGAGCTTTGAAGTTCATCCTAAAAAATGATTGTGTTGTTGGTTGATTTTACCTTGAAAAAGGATTTTCAGAGGGTGGCCCTAAGACGCAAAAAAGAGAAGTTTGATGAGTTGGTGTTGTTTTTATGATTTTAAAGAGATTGTTCTTGATTAGGATTGCACTAAAGACTATGGACAGAGGAGATTATTCCAATCAACCAAGTCGAACGCCTCTGATATCTACCCCAAGTGTAATACCAATCCTGACCTCTTTCTTCTCTTTATCAGTGCCAAGATTAATGGCATCCACCTGCTCCTTATGTGGCTGAAGGTCTGTGTACTCATACTCAACCATTTTTTCCGGTTCATCAGGAACCTCATAATCTTCTTCATCCTTATCTTCAGCTTGGTAAATGGGTGAATCAAAGTTAGGATTAAAAGCAGGGTCATCGGATGCAACAGGGTTTGGGATAGTTCTGCATGTTTTTGAATGACTTGATTTATTAAAGGCACAAAGACAAATGCAAAAGAAGAGAAATTTTTTTGGTAGTTTTGAAAGATTGTCATTTTCTTTTAAAAGTAAAAGCAAAAAACGTTATATGAAACAATGAGAATTTAACAAAATGTATTCATTGATTATAACAATTTTGAAAGCACGGGGGCCCTACAAAATAATTCAATAGCTTTGGGCATAACTATAGAATTTTGAAAACAAAAACAAAAGACAACACATTACTTTGACAAAGGAATAATCACTGGGATCTCTATCGCTTCCCAATTGTCTAACGCGGCATCACACTGAAACACAAAATAGCTCACGTCTTCATCTTCAATATCTTCATCAACAACATTGAATTGGAACCCTCTACTGATAAATACCTCTCGGATAGCCTTCAGATGTTCTTTAGCGGAGGTTGATGCTCCATCATGAGTTGGTTTGTAACCCAACCCATGGCAATCTAGCTTATTCTTCACTTTAATGACCTCTCCCTAACCTACAGGAGTGCCTTCTTCAATAGTCGACCTTATACTCTGAGCATATGCAAAAGATGGACCACTTTTAACCACCGGTTCTTCAATTTCCAACATTACAACATTGGCTATTTCAAGCGCTTGGAAAGAAGTTTCCAACACGTCCTCGTTAGCCTCAATATATTTGAATGAAGACAGATTATTCACCATCAAATCCTCCTTACCATGAACGACTACCAACTTGTCATTAACAATAAACTTCATCTTCTGATGTAACGTGGAATCCTCTATACTGTATGAATTATATTTTGTGCTTGTTGGCCAATTTGAGCGGTGTACAATAACCATGGTGGTGGATTATTGTGACCGATGATGTTGTTGTTGATGTATGCATAAATAGTTACATTGCATACATTATGGAAAAATGGTCCATTGTTGGTGAGCCTAAAATCTCATTGTGTGGATTGGGCCGGTAGTTGATTCGAAGATGATGGATCAGTGAGTGGTTATGATCTTAGGAGGTGGGATCTAAATAGTGAACCTGAGTGTTCACAAAAATTGGTACCACATGCATAAGCATTGGGTCGGGTGTGAGTCTTATTGCATTATATGTTATCCATGTTGTTATTTTGATAAATATGTGGTGTTGTGTGATTAATCGATTTGTTGTCGTGTGATTCCCTGTTGGTTGATGAATAATTGGTGATGATATTTTTGGGTAATTGATGCTATATGTTTAGTTGAATTGTTGTTGTGATTAACTTAATGCATGCTGTTTAACATGCTTTCCTTTATATTATCATGATATCTCACCCCTTCTGTTTGAATATTTCCTCCACGTGAGCAATGTGCAGATACTCCGCAGTAGGACTCCGGTATAAGGTTAAGATGAAGTCTCCTTATCTTTTCTCTATAGTTGGTGTCTGCTCTAATTGTAACACTGGGGAGTCGGGGGAATGTTTTTATGATTTATATTTTCTTTGAGATTGTAGACGTCTCCTTTATCGTGTTTAATTTTTACTTGATGGATTATGTGATTCCATGTTAACTTTTACATACCATGAAATGATAAACAAGTTTATGATTCCGCTGCAAATAAAATAATATTCAGGTTTTCTATGTTGGCCGTAACATCCTAGGTTTCGTGTGTTTCTTGAATTACTCTGATGTTTTATTTAAGAATATTATAGTACCTATAACAACTCATGCTTTTTTTGGTGCCATGGTGCCTATAACAAACACACAGAAATAACACGTGCAGAGGAAAAAAGAAGAAAGTTTTCCTAAATTGCTCAGAGAAATATGTCAGAAAGTAGAAGGATCAAAGAAAAAGTTGTGAGAAAAAGAGAATGAATCAGGTCCTATATATAGTGCATCCGACAATTACTCATCGCGCGCGTGATGGCAACAACTCCTTCGTAACGTCTCTTTACAACGGTCATATCGTGCGTGTTATGGGTTCATCACACACACAATGTCAACGGTTCATAGAATTTTCCAATGTCTATATTGCATGCATTATAGACATCGCACGCGTGATACATATCTATCACGTGCGTGATTTCCTCTGTGATTATTCCAGAGACCTATATTTTTTTCTCTTCTTCTTTTCTTCTCCCTTTTCTTTTCTTTGATCTCCTTCTTCAATCCTGTTGTCTTTCCTACACAATAACAACATGCAAAAGTGACATGTTATGAAAATAAAATTTAAAACAATAAATTCTTACCAATGGGTTACCTCCCATCAAGCACTTCTTTTCCGTCACTAGCTTGACAGTCCATGCCTAAAGCACGTCAGATGCAAGGATAACCCTCACGCTGGTCAATTTGATTGTTGTCTTTCCTTATTCAACATTGCTACCTTTTTCTTCCAGGTGGTAACATGTATCAAAGTCTTCCACATACGGTGTCAAGTCATACAACTTAAAAATTACCTTATCCCTATTGAACTTCAAGATAAGTTTACATGTTTCCACATCTATTTTTGCTTTCCCACTTGCCAATAATGGGCGTCCGAGAATTACTGAGCCTTATGAGTCTCCTTTCATGTCTAATACCACAAAATCTACAGGAAAGACTAAACCATCGACATGCACTAACACATATTGTATAACACCTACCGGGCGAGTAACAGATGAATTTGGTAAAACAAGAGTTATATTACTCGGTAAGATCTCTCCTAAGTCACATTCCTTAACCTTAACTAGTGGTATCACATTTATATTCGAACCTAAATCACATAAAGCATGAGGAATCTCCACTCCACCAAACGTACAATATATAAATAACTTACATGGATCCTTCAACTTTGGTGCCTTCATGAATTTAGTAAATTTAGGCATAAGTTCTAAAACATGATGGAAGGAGATACTTGCCTGTAGTGTCTTGAGCATCTCCTAACTTGGAAAACATTTCTGCCTCAGCTTCACGAAGAGGTTTCTTCTTTATTATTGGATACGCTGCCTTAACGTAATCAGGTAGTGGGGGATTTGAATCATTAAGGATTATCTTCTTTGTTCTTCTCCATGGAGAGTTTTTGTCTATTAATTGATCAATGGTGATTCCTTTCTCTTCTTGGTCACCCAAAAAATCACTATCCTCCGTTTACTTCCTAAATTCACTCTTTTCCATTATAACATCCTCAACTATCTCATCCCCACCTTTATTAGCAGTTACCTCAAAACATGTGTCCATAGCCTTGCAAGATTCATTCTTAGGATTATCTACAATATTACCCGATAATCTTCCACTCGAGCTTGATAAAGCAGATATTTTTCTAGACAACTGACGTATTCGTGTCTCTAAATTTTTGATGGATGCATCATGGTTTCTACTTATGGTTTCATGATTCTTATTTACCTGCTCCAAGCTACTTTGAGTGGCCTTGATGAAGTTTTGTAAGGTTTCTTCCAAATGTGAAGGTTTCCTTTGGAAATTGGAAGCTTGTTGGTTTTTTTGTATAGCTTGGTTACCACTTTGATTTTGGTTGTTCCTCCAACGAAAATTTGGATGATCTTTCCATCCCGGATTGTAGGTGTTGGAATAAGGGTTGTTCTTTTGAAAATTTTCAAATTGGACCTTTTCACTTGACTCTTTCAAAGAACACCTTTCTTTTTCATGTCTTTCTCCACAAAAATCACATCTAAGCGCTTGTACCTGGCTCACGTTACCTTTGTTTAAGCCGCTTTCAGCTAGCTTCATATTTAACAATTCAATTTGAGCTAACAATGTAGTTTGAGTATCAACAGTTAACATACCTTTGAATGTCCCTGCCGTCTCAACTTTTACTGAGCTTTCGTTCTTAGTTCGATACTCATTTAAGCACATCTTCTCTACTAGATCATTAACTTGTGGTTAGACCATTTGTCTAATTGTGTCTCCCGCAGAAGCATCTAGCAACATACGTATCTGACTTTTGAGGCCTTTAATGAAATTTTGCATCTGCTCCATGTTATTCATGAGTCATACAATGACTCCGTGTCTTGTTGCTCAAAGTTTACAATTTTAGTCATTCTCTCATTGAATTGGTTAGTGGTGAAAAATACTTCCAAGAACTTATCCTCTATATCCTTTCATGTTCGAATTGTTCAATTTGAAAGATATAGTAACTAATTCTTAGCCCTTCCAATGAGTGAGAAACCAAACAACTGTAACTTCACTTGGTCCTCTGTGACATCATCTGGTTTGCACATTAAGACAATTTTGTAGAAGTGTGCAAAATGAGCTCACGGGTCTCCAATAGAGTTTCTAGCCAACATATTGTCTCTTAGACCTGAAAGCACATAATTCTTAATATCAAAGTTAGTAGGGTCTGTCGGTACAAATACTCTAGAAACTTGATCGTCGCCGGTCCTGTTACATTAATCTCCCATAGTTTGGGGTACTAGGGCTTCCATGTTACTCTCTTATTTATATAGAAGTTTTCAAAGTAATAATTCCGATATATTATTCATTGATCATGATACAATATATATACAAAATAGTCTCTATAATTCCTCTTCTATTAAGGAAATGACAGATGCACACAATAATTACAAATAAATTATTTACAGCACACAATATATTCCTACTTAATATAGCTAATAATATATTTAACTTATCTTAACACGCCCACTCAAGTTGGTGCATGGATATCACACATTCCCAACTTGACTAAAGACTCATTAAACACCTTACTTGACACTCCTTTAGTGAGAACATCTGCTAACTGCAATTCAGATCTTACAAAAGGAAAATAAATTATTCCAGCTTCAAGTTTCTCTTTGATAAAATGTCTATCGATTTCTACATGCTTCATTCTATCATGTTGCACAGGATTGTGAGCAATTGCAATTGCTGATGTATTATCACAATACAAATTCATAGTCTCCTTTGATTCAAAACCCAAATATGATAGAACATTTCGTATCAATAAAAGTTCACAAACTCCCAGTGCCATGCTTCTAAACTCGGCTTCAGCACTAGACCTTGCTACTACCGGTTGTTTTTTGCTCCTCCAAGTTATAAGATTCCCTCTTACAAATGTAAAGTAACCAGAGGTAGACCTTCTATCATTTTTTGAACCTGCCCAATCAGCGTCGGTATACCCTTCTACCTTCAAGTTTCCATGATTTGAGAATAAAATTCCTTTTCCAGGAGTGGACTTCAAATATCTCAAGATCCTTTCAACAACATCCATATGAGCTTTCTGTGGATCATACATAAATTGACTAACGACATTTACTGCATATGTAATATCTGGCCGTGTATGAGATAAGTAAATTAGTTTGCCCACCTGTCATACCCTAAATTTGTCCTACCCATTTTTAAATATTTTTGCATTTTTTGCTCTTATGTCATTTTTGCTTTGTTTGTTTAATTTCATGCCAATTAGACATGTGTCCCCCCCTGATTGGGCGTTTTTCAAATCTCGGTTATTTTGCCCAAAAGGAGCGTGACACGTGACCTAAGGGCATTTTGGTAAATTTTATTTCCATTTTTCTTTTTCCATTTTTTCTTTTCAAACATTAAATTTCTGTTTTTTACATATATTTAATTTAAATAGTTTGTTTTATTATATTTTTCAGAATTAATTAGAGTTTTTTTTGTTGAAGTTATTAGTTTATTTATTTATTTATTATTTTAGAATATTTAGTTTAATTAGCGTTTATTTATTATTTATTAGTTAGATTTTTTATATATATATTTATTTCTTTTTTAATTATCTATTTATTTTATTATTAATAGCCATTTTTTATTCAGTTAGGTTTAATTGTTTTCAGAATTAATTAGATTTTTTAGATTTTTTTTAATTTAATTAGGATTGGTTAGTTATTTAGTTAGTTATTAGTCTAATTAGGATTTATTAGAATATTATAATTAGTAATTATTAGCATAATTATTATTAAGTCAACATCAGCCTTCTTTAATCAATTCATTTAAGTTAATTAATCCCAGGTCATTAGTGTGCCACGTGTCAGCCAGGGAGTATAAAAACTCCTGTTCATTGTCTCTAACCCTACGACATCAGCCCCAAAAACCTCAGCAGCCTCCAAACCCTAAAGATTGAACACTAAAACGCTACCGCTACCCCTTCAAAATGCCAACAACATCAATCGATAAATCCACTTTATTTTTCTTCAAATCCAGAAACTTTCTTCCCACTTCTGTTCTTCCCAGAACTACGAATCACTCAAACACTTCATCAACTTCAAGAATAAACTCAGTTCCTCCATTAACAGCTTCAAATTTCTATCTTCGTTCAGCTTCGAATCTCAACCATGAACAACACATTCATCGCCATCATCAAGCACAAAAACAACCTTCAAGGTGTTGAATCTCATTCATCATCATCATCGGAACCACCATTGATGAATACCATTAAAGCTCAAACCTCGCGACCTTCATCTTCAAAAAAACTCTACCAGAAATCATTCAAATCTCCAGTTTTAAACTCATTTTCATCACCTTCGAAAGTCCGTCTCCAGAATCATCATCACCACTGTTCAACACCAGAACGAGTCATAACCTCATTAAACCCATCCAACCTTCAGCCTTAAACTTCATACCTCCCGTAACCTTCCATCAAACCCTTCCACTGTTTCTCAAACCCTATCAACACTCACCGTTCGAAACTCGTTTGTTAATATTATTTAAAGGAGTAATTGAGTATTATCGAGTTTGTTAATATTATTTAAAGGCATCAATTGCTCACACACGAATAAGATAACTCGCATATAAACAACCAAAAGCAAGATCAAAGACTTGAACCTACTCTTTACACCTTGAAAAGAATTGAATAGTTGTTAGTTGATTGATAGTTTGTTTCGAAAATCCTCTTGACGTTGGATCAAGGGTTTGACTCATTATCGCGTGCAAAACGTGTTGAAAATGAAATTGTTTTAAAAAAAAGAGACCGACTTGACTTACGCATCAAGGGTCGAGTTGTAATAGGTTGATGGCGAATGCGTATGAGCACTCGACTTACGGGTTGTTTGAAAGTGGCTCGATGATGAATCGAGAATTAGTTTGAAAATAGTTTGAATCCGCTCTAGTCCCTATGGGTGCTCCTAGGAGATAAACTAATAATCAAAGAAATACGAAACATACATCGGAATGGGAAAGGGGTACATGTAATTTACACGGGATTGCACGAAATAAAGGGGTCTCATTGTCAGGTAGCCCAAGAGAAAGCCGTGTGTGTGCATTTGTGTCCTAAACTACGCCTTGAGAAAAGTCGGGCACGACTTAAAATTAAGATACCTGCAAATAACCAATGATACAACAGTCCACCAATTTGGCTTTTAGGAGTTTCGATAATTTATTAGGTATTTTCGGATATAGGTGAATGAATATGAATAATGAGATATGATAATAAATAATATGAATAAATATGATAATATGAAATAATATGAATAATATTTGACAGAAATTAAATTTAATGTTAGTTTACCGAAATAAAATCGAAAGAACAAAGGTGGTCTCGGATCCTTTGTTTCACGCCACTAATGTGACGGTTAAACGGTGGAAGTCTCGTCATCGACCTAAAAAAGGCGAAAATGCCCAATAACAAAATGAAAAATAGAACTCAACTTCTAAATAATAATGTATATAAACTCTAATATAAATAGAATTGAAATCTAAAAGAAAATGAATATAAAATGAATCTTAGAAAATAATATATACATAAATAAATAATACTAACAAACTTCTAAATAAAATATATACAAAAGTTATCCAAAGAATATTAATAAGAACCTTTTTTAAAATAAATAACAAAATATATAAAGTATACAACTTAATAGAATATAATATATTTACATATGTTAAAAAAAAAACTGTTAGGAAAATAATAATATAAACTATATATAATATAAATGATTTACCAAAATTCCAAATAAAATAATAAAAACAGAGGGGTATGCCGATGAGATGGGGGTGAGTGATAGAGATAAAAAATGGGCTCAGCAAAGCCCAATCAACCAACAAAAAAAAAAAAAAAAAAAAAACGAATCCCTTCTTCTCCGTTAACATTCTCAGTCACGCTCACTCTCTCTCTGTGTTTCGTTCAAAATCAACCTCTCTTCTCCTTATTCATTTTCGTTTGGATTTCGAAAACTTCGAGAGATTTGGATGGGTGTTGTGGTGGAGGTAATTTCTGGGTTTATTTTGTGTTTGTTAGATGGATTGAAGAGAAGAAAGATGCTACGGCGGCGGTTGGGTGTTTCGGCGGTGAAGGGTCGTGGAACGATGTGGGTTTGTGTGGATCGTGCTTGTAAAGTTCCGATGGCGTTTATGAATGTCTTCAATGGAGTTTTTTTGGATTTCTTTGGTAAAGGTTGAAGAGGGAGAGAAAACGAGTTTCGAACGGTGAGTGTTGATAGGGTTTGAGAAACAGTGGAAGGGTTTGATGGAAGGTTACGGGAGGTATGAAGTTTAAGGATGAAGGTTGGATGGGTTTAATGAGGTTATGACTCGTTCTGGTGTTGAACAGTGGTGATGATGATTCTGGAGACGGTCTTTCGAAGGTGATGAAAATGAGTTTAAAACTGGAGATTTGAATGATTTCTGGTAGAGTTTTTTTGAAGATGAAGGTCGCGAGGTTTGAGCTTTAATGGTATTCATCAATGGTGGTTCCGATGATGATGATGAATGAGATTCAACACCTTGAAGGTTGTTTCTGTGCTTGATGATGGCGATGAATGTGTTGTTCATGGTTGAGATTCGAAGCTGAACGAAGATAGAAATTTGAAGCTGTTAATGGAGGAACTGAGTTTATTCTTGAAGTTGATGAAGTGTTTGAGTGATTCGTAGTTCTGGGAAGAACAGAAGTGGGAAGAAAGTTTCTGGATTTGAAGAAAAATAAAGTGGATTTATCGATTGATGTTGTTGGCATTTCGAAGGGGTAGCGGTAGTGTTTTAGTGTTCAATCTTTAGGGTTTGGAGGCTGCTGAGGTTTTTGGGGCTGATGTCGTAGGGTTAGAGACAATGAACAGGAGTTTTTATACTCTCTGGCTGACACGTGGCACACTAATGACCTGGGATTAATTAACTTAAATGAATTGATTAAAGAAGGCTGATGTTGACTTAATAATAATAATGCTAATAATTACTAATTATAATATTCTAATAAATCCTAATTAAACTAATAACTAACTAAATAACTAACCAATCCTAATTAAATTAAAAAAATCTAAAAAATCTAATTAATTCTGAAAACAATTAAACCTAACTGAATAAAAAATGGCTATTAATAATAAAATAAATAGATAATTAAAAAAAGAAATAAATATATATAAAAAAAAATCTAACTAATAAATAATAAATAAACGCTAATTAAACTAAATATTCTAAAATAATAAACAAATGAATAAACTAATAACTTCAAAAAAAAACTCTAATTAATTCTGAAAAATATAATAAAACAAACTATTTAAATTAAATATATGTAAAAAAAAAACAGAAATTTAATGTTTGAAAAGAAAAATGGAAAAAGAAAAATGGAAATAAAATTTACCAAAATGCCCTTAGGTCACTTGTCACGCTCCTTTTGGGCAAAATAACCGAGATTTGAAAAACGCCTAATCAGGGGGGGGGACACATGTCTAATTAGCATGAAATTAAACAAACAAATCAAAAATGACATAAGAGCAAAAAATGCAAAAATATTTAAAAATGGGTAGGACAAATTTAGGGTATGACAGATGCCCCTATCTAATTGGCTTGAAACTCGTAAGATGAACTACTATGGAGTTCGACCTTTCGAAGTACGGGGCAATTAGATATGAAGAAAACCTTGAATTTGTCCGGAAAGAAAAGAAGTGCTCGGGAACTGAAAACGCTGGGTGAGGTATACCTCAATGAAAAACTGGCAAAATGTCGCCATCACCAAAAGGATGATGGGACGAATCACACACGGCTACTATCACCAAAAGGATGATTGAACAAACACCATCGCACAATCTGACACCAATCCAAGTGACAGACCCTCCACCAAAAGGATGACGGAGCGAAACTCACACTAACAATATCGCACAATCTATCACCAATCCAAGTGACAGACCCCCCACCAAAAGGATGACGGAGCGAAACCCGCACAATCTATCACCAATCCAAGTGACAGACCCCCCACCAAAAGGATGGCGGAGCGAAACTCACACAAACTATCGCACAATCTATCATTAATGACTATGATAGACCCCCCACCAAAAGGGTGACGGAGCGAAACACACACCGGCCACTACCACCAAAAGGATGATAGGACAAACACAAATTGAAGGTTACCAACACCGAAAGGATGCAGGCTAGGTTGAACTGACGAAGTTCGACTATCACCAAAAGGATGATAGTAAGGCAATTGACAATGGTCACGCTTGCTGGATACAACTCATTGGGGAACACCCAAGAGGAAGATTGGGTTGAAATGAATCAGTGGGGACGACCACTGACTTGCTTGGAGTTCATAATTTCGTTGAAATGATTTCATGTTTACGCCCATGAATTTTGAAGAGGATGCCCCTGACTGGACTGAGTTTGTCGTGATGTCTTGTCTTGCTCAACAAAAGGCTGAACAACTTAATGAGGAATGCTCCTGGTTTTGCTGAAGATGCCCCTGCTCGGGTTGGATCTTGCACTGAACTTCTTGGATTTGCCCAACAAAAGGTTGAACAATTTCATGAGGAACGCTCACGGTTTTGCTGAAGATGCCCCTGCTCGGGTTGGATCTTGCACTGAACTTCTTCGATTTGCCCCACAAAAGGTTGAACAACTTAGTGGGGAACGCCCACGGTCTTGAATGGTATGCCCCTGACTGGGCTGAATGTTGACTTGAAGATCTGATCAACCACAAGGTTTAAATACGTCATGGGAGACACCCATGGTCTTTGAAAAATGCCCCTGACTGGGTTGAATGTTGATTTGAAGATCTGATCAACCACACGGTTGAAATACGTCATGGGAGACGCCCATGGTCTTTGAAAAATGCCCCTGACTGGGCTGAATCTTGCTTTGAATATCCTTTGAATTTTGTGAGAGAAACCCACAATTGCAGAAGATTGCCCCTGACTGGGCTGATGATTGCTTTGAAGCTCCTGATATTCGTGGGAGAAATCCACGACCTTTATGGAAGATGCCCCTGACCGGGCTGATGATGGTATTGGAAACCTTCGGGATTAATCCTGGACCTTGACTTGCATAAGTGAATGCTTGATGATATGATGTTCCATAACGGACGGAAGTGCAAATGCAAATGCTGACGCGCGGAGATGCAAGAGCCGGGGAAGTATGATATGGTTGGGTATGCATATGATGCAAGATGCTTATGATAGCGAATGCAATGCGTATAATGCATATGATTGCAGACGGGTAATTGAAAATGTAGGTGGAGACGCCAGCATGGTGGACTCTGGTAGTTGCCAATGCGGATTGGACTTCGGGTGGTGAGAGGGATTGACTTCCTCAACACGCAGTTCGTTAAAGACGCCATGACTGGAGCAGAAGATGTCCTTGATGCCCCAAGTCTGGGATATTTGGTGATTGTGAATTTTCTTCAGAGAAGGTTGCAACTCTGCTTGATGGTCAAGATGATCTGGTCTTGCCCCAGTCTGAACTTGTTAATGGCTTGCCCCTGCTCGAGCTCTTGGGTAATTTGCCCCAGCCTGTGGATTTTGAGGTAGTCTTGCTTCGTGTACGCCACTGAAAGTCGGGTTCCTCCCTGATTGCTCCTTGTTGAGATGTCTTTGAATACCTAACACTGATTTGCAATTAAAATTGTACATTCATAAATGGTAATATTAATGCAAAGTTTAATGTAAGTTTTGAAAAAGTGTGTCATTTATTGAGAGTGTCGTGATAGTGAGACGAATTATCTCAAACGTTGTGCTGATTTTGATTGGTGTGAAAGATATATCAAGAGAAATGACACCAATACTGATGATTAGAAATCATGTGAGGAGTCAGGTTACGCAACCTCGCAATAGTATGCTTTCAGAATAAAACTCGCCTCAATTAGGTCTTTCGAGGGTTGTAAAGTGGTCTGGTTCACAGTTATTAAACAAAGGATATTAGGCTCAAAGTATGATTTGTACCCACCCCTTCTTCTTAATGATCTCCAGTCCTACGCTCAGTTAATTCTACACTTGTCTGGGCGGTGTAAGCTTGAAGGTTCAAGATTTGCTCGACGTGGCAGTCACCTTATTTTGATGGATGCCAGTGCCCCTTTGATCTGGGTGGCCACTAAATCTTTTTTTTTGTTTTTGTTGAGGGTTTCGGGGTCCTCTTTTTCTTTTGTTTTTGATCCCTAACTTTTGCATGGATTGACTCTGCTTGTCAGATCCATCGGGATTGCCTTGATTTTGCCTAAGTCCCCTCTAAGGTGTCTGACTTAGCAGGCTTTTGATGTTTTTTTTTTATTTTGTTGGAAGGTTGTGACTGCCATGTTATGGGTCATTGAAGAACAACCGTCTTCTGGATTTTGCTTGTTGATTCGAGTGCGGGGTTGAATTAACTGAACACTATCCTGCCCCAGGTTGAGTGTAAAGGTTTGAATATCCGAAGGAAACTACTACTTCTAGGCTCGAAGTGGTTTACTAGGGATTAACTACTTATATCTCCGGTGTTTGGGGAATTGAAGCAATGCATGTACATCATTGACGAGAGTCTGTCTGAAAGCATACGATTTGCAATTATGGGTATCTTGTTTTCATCATCCTCCCTCAAATCATGCTAAACAACAGTGAATAGAGTGAAGTGAATAAACATGTCGGTGATAAGTGAAAAATGAGTGAATATGACATAACTAATTCAAAACATGCATAAACGATAAATTAATGAAACCAAATACGAATGGCAATTGTTCAAAGCATACAATACTTAAACACATAAGGACAAAATATAAGAAATGCGAAAGATTAAATGGCAGCGCGACGACCTCCTTCAGAGAATGGACTTGACTGGACTTGATCTGATGTTGGCACTAGTTGGTTGGCGGCATCGGGTCATTGATGGCAGTGAGATACTTCCCATCAAAGGTGAGAGCTTCCTTGTTAACCAGGTCTTGAATTTTGTGCTTGAAAAACCTGCAGTTCTCAATGTTGTGACCTGGAGCGCCCTTATGAAACTCACAATGAGCATTCGCGTCGTAATCAGCAGGAAGGACAGTTGAGGGAGCTAGATCTCTCGGAACGATAGCCTTCTTCTCCATCAGTTGAGCAAAGATATCTGCATATGTCATTGGAAGACTATCAAATACTCTATCTGGCTTCCACGTTCTGTGTTGATTTTGCTGACGCGGTCGTTGAGCGGTTCACTGTTCTGATTCCTTTCCATTTATGGAGAGGGCTTCGAAGATCTGATCCATCTTTCTGTTGAGGGATTCCAGCTCCTTCCTGATAGCAACTTGTTCTTGCTGAATCTGCTCCATCGTTCGTCTTGTATTGGCTCTAGTTGTGTACTGGTGTCGAGGGATCAACTTGATTTACTGGAGAAGAAGGAACGAAGACATGAGATTCTGCTGAAGGATTGGAAATGCAAAATGCACAACATATGAGATACAATGCAAATGATATGTGATGCAAGATGCAAGATCCAGGATCACAGGATCACAAACTCAAACAGTTCTGAGAATTAGCCGAGCAAACGGTTCAGGGATCACAGTCACTGCTCAAAGAAACCCCCACATGTAGGATTCTAAAACGGGTAAGTGCCTAGAGTCATGGACATCTTTCAAAGATATTACTGCCATGACAAAGCCTCATCACGACGATAATATCCTTAATAGAATCTCCTCTAGGTGAGGTTCTCGTATCTTCCACGCGAGAAAGACTTCTCGGAGGCATCAACTACATAACCATCGACACACGGATTCTAAAAAAGGTTCTCAGAGTCATAGATCGAGGTTGAAAATATTACTGTAAGAAAGTAATACGTTCAAGGGATCTCATCTGATTGGGGCGTTCGTATTAATTCACAAAGAATTAACACTACCAACCACCATGGACAAAACAGTTTATGGTCCTTGGGATCAATGATTCAAACTCGAAAACGTTATTGCTACGACAAAGACTCACCACAACAACAACATCTCCAAGGAATCTACTCCAAGCGAGGTTTTCGCTTCAACTTAACGTGAAAGACTCCACGCAAGTCTCCACTACACAACCACCATCATAATCCTAGGGTTATACTCGAACTCGGGTGTAGAGTCATCTCACAAAGTAACCATAAGCATAGCAACCCCCACAATGCCTCAAGCATAAGTAACTAGGATAAGGATACAAATAAAATGCGAGAAGAAAATAAAAACCAAAAAGCTAACAATTCAAACTAAGATAGGCTCGACTCTCTCTCTTGCATGGAGCAAAGGTCCCCAGCAGAGTCGCCACCTGTCGCACCTCGAAAAATTCATTTTCGAACATACGACCCTCTCCCGTTCATTCGGGAAAAATAAAGTTCATTGAAGACTCTGTCGAACCGCATTTTCCGCGCCTTTCGCGCGAGGGTCGTATGTTCGAAAATGAATTTTTCGAGGTGCGACACCACCAACCTCTGATATTTCCCTTTGTCTATGTTGGCTGAATTGTGTCATTGAAATAGCATATGGTTTTGTTCAATTGGGGTATCAACAAATTTACACCCAAGCAGCCCAGTTTCAGATAGTAAATCAAGAGGATACTTTCTTTGACATAGAAAAGTACTATGTTTAGATCTAGCTACTTCAATACCCAAGAAATATTTGAGGTTTCCAAGTTGCTTCATCTCAAATTCAAAAGTGAGGTATTTTTGCAAACTAGACATCTCATCTTGGTCATTCCCTGTAACAATCATATCATCTACATACATAATCAGAGATGTAATTTTACCTTCTCTTTTCTTCAAAAATAAGGTGTGATCAGAGTTACTTGCTTTATATCCAAAAGCCTTCATAGAATTAGTAAACCTACCAAACCATGCTCTTGGGGATTGTTTTAAGCCATATAGAGCCTTCCTTAACTTGAAAACCTTCATCTCATTTGAATCTATCATACCTGGTGGTAAATCCATATAATTTTCTTCTAAAGTTTCTCCATGTAGGAAAGCATTTTTCACATCAAATTGTAGAAGAGGCCAGTCTTGGTTTGCTGCTAGTGACAAAAGTATTCTCACAATGTTGAGTTTGGCTACCGGGGCAAATGTCTCTTGATAGTCTATGCCGTAAGATTGAGTGTAACCTTTAGCCACTAGTCGTGCTTTATACCTTTCAATAGTTCCATCAACTTTGTGTTTAATTGTATAAACCCATTTGCACCCTACAGTATTCTTCCCTTTTGGTAACGTCACAAGACCCCAAGTGTTGTTTTTTTCTAAAGCTGCCATCTCCATAACCATTGCTTCAGTCCATCTAGGATCTGCTAAAGCTTCCTGCACATTATGAGGAATAGAAATTGAGGATAATTGAGATACAAATGATGCATATGACTTAGATAACTTGTGAGATGACACATAATTACTAATGGGATACTTAACTTTGGATTGAAGGTTTGGTTCATATCTAATGGGAGGTTGACCATGGTTAGAACGAGGTGGAAGATTATATTGGACAATAGTGGATTCAATGTTAGGTGTGTTGGTGGCCTCATGAAAACTAGAGTCAATTTCATGGTCAATTTCATGAAAAAAGGAACCAACTTCAGAATGATCATTAGTATTAACTCCATTTATAATTGTATTATCAGGAATAGAATCAAGAAATACCTCTAGAGATTCAACTTGATCTTGTGGAGAATATTGAGCTAGTTGATTATGATCAGGGGAAATTGTATTATTTAAAGGTGATGTGTCCATATTTGAGACCAATTCATTACCTGCAGAATGATCCTCACAAGATAATCTATCTTCACAAAATAAGTCAAACATGCTAACATCATGGTGCTGCATTCCACTTTCATTCCCCCCTTGAAGTGTAGAATCAACATAAAAAAGTTATCTTCATAAAAAGTTACATCCATAGAAATATAAAATTGTTTAGATGATGGATGATAAGCAAGATAACCTTTTTGAATTGATCCATACCCAACAAAGACACATTTAAGAGCTCGTTTTTCAAGTTTTGTACGTTGATGTGGGTGTAAGTGAACATATATAACACATCCAAAAACATAAGGCAATAAATTAACGATGGAAGGGAGAACATGATGATCAGATAAAACATCTAGAGGCCTTCTAAAGTTATGCATACTAGAGGGGGTCCGATTAATTAAGTAAACTACAGAATTCACAGCCTCGGCCCACAAATGAGATGGAACATTACCATCAATTAGAAGTGTTCTTGTCACCTCTAATATGTGCCCATTTTCCCTCTCGACCACTCCATTTTGTTGGGGGGAATAAGGACATGTTGTTTGATGCAAAATGCCTTTAGAGTTCAAATTTTTTTTAATTCTTTCTTAAAATATTCCCTTCCATTGTCGGATCTAATTACCTTAATACATGTGTTAAATTGTGTAACTATCATTTGATGAAAGGAGCGAAACACATCATACACATCACTTTTATGTTGAAGCAAATATACCCAGGTTACCCGTGTACAATCATCAACAAAACTAATAAATCATTTTTTTCCCATTATGTGTAGATTGTGGAGCAGGACCCCAAACATCAGTGTGTACTAAAGAGAAAGGAAAATCTGTTTTCTTATTACTTAAGGGAAAAATAGCACGATGACTTTTTTTTCCATTACACAAGTTTCACAAAGAAAATCTGAAATATTGCATTTATGAAATAACGATGGAAATAATTTTTTTAGATAACTAAAAGAGGGATGCCCCAATCGTCTATGCCACAGCCAAATATTTTATTTTTATTTTTATCTTGTATGTGGTCACTTGCAATATGAACCAATGCTCCTTTATGGATTTGTGAAACTTTTTCAAGATAATATAACCCTTCACTATATCTACCACTGCTAATCTTCTCCTTGCTATGTATATCCTGAAAAATACAGTGGGTTGGATAAAACACAGCAACACATGAATGTGCTTTTGTTAATTTACTGACAGAGATAAGATTGCAATTCAAGGTAGGGACAAATAAGACATTAGATATTTATAGGGAGGGTGATAGGGTCACTGTACCAACACATTCAATGGGAGATTTTACTCCATTGGCAGTAATAATAACAATTTTATGACAGTTAGGAGAGAAATTAGTAAACATATGTTGATCACAAGTCATATGATCAATAGCACCTATATCGATTATCCAATCGCTATTTCTAATAATAACAGAAGGATTATGAGCAGAGTTAGACATACCTGACTTGGTTACAAAACCGGCAGCAGTAGAAAGATGAGCCTTGTTGTTTTCTGTCTTATTATTCGAAGTAGTTTTTCCCTTTGGATGCCACTCCGGGTAGCCATGGAGTTTAAAACATGTCTCCATGACATGATTATCTCTATTAGAGTGATTACAGTTGCAGACTTCTTTCTTTGGATACTTCTTAACAGCCAAGGCAGACCCATTCAAAGACTCACCATTTAGCATAGCTTCTTGGCGATTTACCTCTGCACATACAATTGCATAAACAGATTGAGCATTAGGAAGCGGAGTGGTAGCCAGAACACGCCCACGAACTCCATCCAAATGTGAATCCAAACCAGCCAAAAAAACATAAACTCGTTGAGAATTAATCATCTTATTGAATTTCTCAACATCTTTAGTGCATTCCATGGTACAATTATTAATACTATCGTACTCCTGCCATAGTCTCTGCAATTTTCCAAAGTATGTAATAACAGATCCACCATTTTGTTGAGTAGAGATTACCTCACGATGTAATTGATAAGCTCTTGACGCATCTTGGTCAACTGAGTACGCTTGTTTCGCAGTTTCCCAAATTTCCCTCGCCATAGCTAAGCGAATGAAAAGGGATCTGATTTCTTTGGTCATGGAGTCCAGAAGCCAAGACTTGACCAAGCAATTTTCATCTTCCCATGCTTCATATTCATTGGATTTATCTTTTGCTGGTGCAGTCTTTGTTCCGGTAACGTAACCCCATCGTTTTCTTCCTCTGATTTTGTTATGTGCATTCAACGACCATTCAACGTAGTTAGTGTCGTCAATCCGTTCTGGGATGAGTGCATCGTTGAATTGAACAACAACGGAAGTTCCGAAATTCTCCGATTTGTTTTTATCAGAAGCCATCAAAAATTACTACGAAATAAAAAACTACCGTTTTCTATATTGAAAGAGAAACGGTGTCTGCTCTTGATACCATATAGAAGTTTTCAAAGTAATAATTCCGATATATTATTCATTGATCATGATACAATATATATACAAAATAGTCCGTATAATTTCTCTTCTATTAAGGAAATGACATATGCACACAATAATTACAAATAAATTATTTACAGCACACAATATTTTCCTACTTAATATAGCTAATAATATATTTGACTTATCTTAGCACTTTAGAGTCCGAAGAAAGTAGTGGTGGGTCTTCTGATTGGTCTCCTTCATCCAAAATTGCTTCTCTAGCTGTTTTTTAGAGAGCACGTGCGATTCTTTCAATTTTTGTGTCTAGTGGTAGTAATATCGATCATGAACTACGCATACACAAACACAAAATACCTTAGTAGCACTTGATAAAAAAGAAAATAAATAGAAAACAATAAAAAAATTAAAGTTAAAATAAAGCATTGTACAAAGCGTTTCCCTGTTGCAATTAACAGTCCCCGGCAACGGCGCCAAACACTTGATGACTTCTTGGCGAGTGTACCAATAGTATCATAGTAATAAAAGATCGAATCCATAAGGATTGTGTTCAAACAAGACAATAATTGTGCAATGTAAAAGAAAACAGTAAATAAGGGATTTCAAGTTTCAGATCAAAAAATAAAATAAGAGTTTTAATAGAAATATTAAGACAACCACGTTGTGTATCGAATCCCTTTATTATCTCTTGTCGGTGTATGATGTCTTGTACGAATGATCTTATCCTTATAATCTCACAGAAAATTAACAAAGCCGTTATAACTGATCCTTCACGAAATAACTCCCTAATCACTACTTGGAGCTTTTTATACCTAGTCCACCAACGTTAACAAGATTAGAAGATGTACAAAAATTTAATTTCCTATGCCACTACTCGGGGTCTCCTATCCCTATCCAACCAGCGTAAGTAGAACAGTTGCCCTAGGTCCAACATATAGGTTAAGGGTTAGTAATTCCTATGTGTCAAATATCAGATTAACAGAGTATCTTAAATAAAATGTATTAAGAACAATAAGCAACTGAATAAGATTATAATTCAAAGAATTCATACAAAGTCAAACCAACATATAAGCCAACAAGATTAAATAAGGTTCATAATAACACAACCTAATCTAGAGGAGCTTAACTACTCATAATTCAGATAACAATACCCCAATTGATAAATGAAAATAACATATGAATTACCTTGAAGTAATAGCCTCCAATGGCTTCAAATGTCCTAAAAATCACCTTTGATACTCTCAAAATTGTGCTTTGCTCTCCAATTTTCGTAACCACTTGTCCAAATGCTGAAATTCCCCCTTAAAAAGAGCTCAGAACGGGTCAGGACGTAACAGATAGGTCCCTATCGCGCGCGCGATGTTGTGTGATGGTGCGCGTGATTATTCAAGTAATTGCACCAAAAAACACCCTTTTCACCAGAATTTTCACTAAATTTAATTCTTTCATACTTAGCTATTTTTCACTCATTCTTGAGTCTTTCTTCTTCCTTTTGGGTTCTCTTTCGCTTGTTTTTCGTTGATTCTTTGCCTATTTTAATGCAATGACGGGTTGTCATCAATAATATATGTGAATTATGTTTAATTTGATGATGTATGAGTAATTAATATTGGATAAATGATTGTTGTTGCGTGGGTTATTCATGAAATGCGACGTTGTTGTGATTTGATGAAGTAGATGTTCGTGATCTACCATTTTTATGTATTACACCGCTATATTATTTGAGCGTATTCTCACCTTTTTTTGTTGTTGTGGCGTCTGTGCTTTTCTAGAGTACAAACAATCAGGTACAAGACTAGCCGCTTTAGTTAGAGGACGGTGTCGATGTCTCTTTAGCTGTTTGTTATTAAGTTTTAGAGGAGTCGCTTTGATATGTAGCATCGATGATGAGTTGTTCATTTTTTATTTGTTTTATGTCTTGCTATGTTGGAGTTTAGCTATTCGTTTGATGTTGAGGCTTACATGTCAAACTTAATGATTTTTCGCTGCTGAGTTTTAATAACTATGTTGTGTTGATGTTTTTATGCTATGGTGAAGAATGTGAGACATTCTAATCATGGAGTTTTATTTGATTACTTTATTAAATCTCGTGTCGGAGATTAGGGTGTTACATAAGTCATCCGTTGAATCTGACTACATAGCTTTAACTGCTGTAGCATATGACTTTAATGGATCATATACACGCTGTGTGATCTGCAAGTTAACTACTCAAAACCTCTAATTTTGTATTGTGACAATCAAAATGTTTTACATATGTTAATCATGTCTTCCATGAAAGGATTAAGCACCTAGAAATATATTGCCTTCTTGTTTGAGAGAAATTCCAAGTTGGAGTAATGAGGCTTCATCACTAAGTCATTGTTGTCCAAACTCTTCTCATTCCTTATATCCAAGTTGAATTGGATTAACATCTATCAAAGATTAACTTGTCGAGGCTCCTACCAAACAAATAAGTTAGTTAGTTAATTATGTTTTAGTTAGTTTTCAAGTTAGTTACATATTTAGTTGTTTGGTATGTAAGTAACTGATGCATAGAGAGTATATTTAGTTGTTTGGTATGTAAGTAACTGATACATAGAGAGCCAAGTGTGTATGCAACAATTATGATACGTTGGAGTTGTGCCATGTTAGAATTGGGTCGATGATACATGTAAGGAATTATTATATGAAGGTCTTATAATGTAAAAGGAAATACATGATTGCACTTTCAGTATAAGTAATATGCTGCAGAGGTTAATGTATGAACCTATGAATGAGATGTGTATAAACACAGACCAAATCAGATTTTTTTGTTTATAGGAAAGGGTAAGCATAAAAATGTTTAAAATCAAAACATCTAACATCTCAATATGCATGTCTCAAATCAAAACTTCCATAAAAAATTGAATTTCATAAGTTGAATTGAATGTTAGAGATACAATCTGTGTCCTTGTATATGTGACTGTGTAACTTTGTACAAAAGTATATATTCTGTTTAAGACAACAATACCTATATACAAAAGAAAAAAAATGGAAATCAATTCAAATCTAATCTTCATGGACGAATAATCAAATTAGAATGGCTTCTTTAGATGCATGAGATCCAATGATGAATCAACACACTCAGCTTTGCTCTTATAACCATTCAATAACTTCAACAATTCAGTAGCTTTCTCCTTTGTACTATCAACACAACCCACTTGCAACAAAACAAGTAACTTCTGAAACATCCCAACTTGAATTGCCTCAATCAAAACACCTTCCTCAGCCTTATCACAAATCTTGTAAACAATAGAAACAACAAAACTTGAACTCAGTTCAGAAACCCTCAAAAGCTTCTTAATAACAAGAGGCAAAGTCAAAGCATTTGACTTTGCTATTTGCACCCCATTTTCACTATCACAGAGACAATTCAACACGCCTAAAGCTTTCTCACACGTCCCTTTTTCAGCATCAACTAGAATCTCCAATAAAATTGAAACTAAACCCAATTCAACAAACCTCTCTATAATCACTTTTTTACTCTTGGATGAGTAAACCAAGTGAAAAATTGTTGACAAACATGCTTTTGTAGAAACATCACCAACATTAACCTTAACCATGTTCACCAAAGATTCAACTATTCCTTCAACTTTCACCAATGACTCAACATGAATTTCCTTAAGCAACAAAGAAGCATTTTGTCTAGTTGAAACTTGTTGTTTATCGTTTAAGAACCAAACCAAACAACTCAAAGAATTTGAAGATCCCAAATAGAGAAATCTACCCTCTTCCGGGATAGGACGCATCCACGACAGCACCTCCAGAATCTCTTCCAAAACAACAAAATTCTTCTCCATTGAACCACGTGAGAAAGAATCAAAAACATTCGAAAGAACAAGAGCTGCACCATTTGAAACTATACATTTCTTGTTCCTCTCACTCTCTTTTCCCCAACCCTTTATCTTCTTCACCAATTCAATAGCCTTGTTCTCGTCTCCCATTTGCGCCGCCGACAGGATCCTCGTACACGTGTCTTTAACCTCGTACGAGCTTACCGGAATACGTGGAGTTGGGATTCTTTCAACTCCATACGAACGGTGTTGAACGCACCAATCTTGAATCATTCTACGAAGTGAGTGATTTGGAATGATGTCGAAGGATGTTAACTCGGTTTTCGTAACCGGACACGTTTTGTTACCAGATTCAATCCACTTCTCGATGCTGTCCCTGTCGTAGGTTATGCCGGTGGAAAGTGTAACGGGGTCTTTCATTAAATCTAGTGTTACCGGGCAACGAAAATGAGTCGGAATCGCTATCTCCACTTGTAAATCGTTGCATGAGTTTGATAATGACTCTTTGCCTTTTCTTGCACGACGGAAAACTCTACTACCTTTTGTCCATGATAAAACCATGTTTATGTTTATGTTTTTGTTTTTGACTATGTTGTTGTGTTGTTTGAGGATTTGTTGTGAGTATGATGAAGGAAAATGAGTTTATATATAGGAGAATATAGATAGTTGTTTGAGACACGGGGTCAAAGGGAGCAAAGTAAGACTAAGAGAGGAATAGTTTATTGAGAATATTTCAAAAGGGTTGAAGTGTTATTTATTGTTTTTGTTTTCGTTTTTGTTATGGCGTGTGGTTGAACGTTGAACGTTGAAAGAGTCAGAAAGAGAGAAAAAAAAACTCGGCAGGGGCTGGAGCAGCATGGAGGTTTAGGTTTGAAATGAAGGGAAAGCGAGTATGATTAATTAATTGATTAATTAAGGGGGAAGTAGTAGTAGTTGTTGTTGTAGTAAGACTTAAGAGGGTTGAAAGTTTGAACGGCGTGGAGGTGGAATGGGACTAAGTCAGATGGTCGGTGGTGTGCTGATTTGGGGTAGATTTGTTTGCATGGTCATGTTTTGTGGGTTTGTTTTGTGGTAGTTGTGCTTGCACTATTGAGTATAAAGTCTTGTTTACTGTTGTTGCGCGTGCAAATTTCACGTGTGCGTATTTGTACCGGTAGCGTAAGAAAGGGAAACATGTTTGGTGTTATAGCTCCTGCTTTTTGTTTTTCCGGTAAACTTACATTACAACTTGCCACTTTTGGACTATTTTATTAATTTATTTGGTTTATTTCGTAAATGTAAATAATATAGTAGTAATGGAGTATAAATCGAAACTTCACTCTCACGGTTTTGTTTGGGAATTTTTAATTATGATCACTTTGTTTACATGATTCCATGATGATGGATGAAAAGGAGTGGTAAACTCTTGGATTGGTTAGTAAAAAAAAGAACTAAATCATTATTTAAGGGGTGTATGCTTTGTGCACAGAAATAATATTATTTTTGGAAATGTGATATTGAAATTTATATATTATGGTATTTTGGATCAAATTTTAGTCTCGGTAAGGGTAGTTTTATGTTTTGATAGAAGTCGTTGTTAGTTGGCAAATTTCGACTAAAGAAGGGAAAACAGGTTCGACGGGACATCCTGCAGAATAAGGTCGAAGAAGTCTCGACAGAACACCCGTCAGAAGAATATTGAAGATGACTCGATAGATGATCATCCTAGTCGAAGTCAAAGGCAAGTCGGAGGTTCCTGGCGAACAAGCAAGGTTGCAATGGACGAGAACGTGGGAAGTAATGCAGATAGTGAGCAAACATGGGTAGACATGTGGCAGGCTAGGGATGACTGACAACAAAGTATTCGTTATTTTTTAGGTCTATTTAAGGAGATTTCAATTTCAATTTTTAGAGGCCGCATTTTGTAACATTAAAGAGCATACACTCAAAGTACCAGCGTGAGAGAAACGAGTAAAACTATGCAAATGTATGCATGTGTCAATCTTTACACTTAAGCAATTTATCTTACAAGTCTTGTCTTTCTTTTGTTTGTTTCCCTTTTATAATTTCGCTGTACTTTTCTTTCATTGGTTTAGTTTAATCTTGTAAACATACTGTTTCATCTATCATTCCAAACCTAAGTACTCAAACGTCCAACCTATATTTAAGACATAGTCTACGATTCTTGTAGCCGATCCTGCACGTGAAATTTACTAAGAGGCTAGAGGTTGTTCGCGGAAATCCCGTGCAAACAAATTCGCATGCCCAGTGGAACACGTTGTGTTAGATTTATCTTGCTACGTACTGGTGAGATGGTAGAACCACGAAATACCAGTCCAAACGAGAAACTATCCTTAAAAGGAAATATAGTTGTGTCAGAAGCCACCAACGTGGATTCTAACACTATGGTTGCAGTTTCGACTGCTCATAATGGACCGACACAATCACCACATCGACCCGAGGCAGTAAAACCGATGGTGGCTGGAACTTCAGGGCCATTTATGCCAAATTTTACTCTACCCATGTATGGTAGGGATCAAAACTTTGGAATGCCAACTAAGTTAATGGCAAGTATACATGGGAGCGGTTCGACCTTTGGCGAAAGCTCGCTCTCATGGTTTTCACCTTACCATGGATTGGGACCTTTGGGGAACCAATTTGGTCGAACCACAGGACTGGGGTTTCCGTCTCAGAAAATCTCGACTTTTACGTCCAGTTATGCCGCTGTCATGAGACAACAGATGGACGAAAGTAACCACAAAATGGTCCACATACTGACTCATCAAATGGGAACCATATTCAAAATTCGACTCAGAGTTACCATTAATTGGCAACTCAGATGACCAGAATAGGTGACTTCTTAGGTGCTCATAGGGCACAAGTTTGATAGAGGACCCCACCTCAACCAGAGGTGCCGGTCCAACACGAAGAGAGGTTCGACGAGACAATTCACCAAGAGCCCCATGTGATCGAGCCAATACCTAGGATGGCCCTACGACCTCCCGTCGTGCTAGTTAATAGAAACCAATATCCAGACCAAGTGGTTAGGCAGGTTCGACAAGATGCAATGGCTGGAGAACAAAATCTAAAAGGCATTGTCGAGCAAATCATGGTGTGAAACGGTCTGAACCCTGGCCTGCAAAGGTCAATATATTCATCCCTATTACCAAATTTTGTGTTGCAAACAGAATTGCCAAGGCGATGGAAGGTTCCAAAGTTTACCAAGTTCGCTGGGGATACTGAAGAGTCTACCGTCGAACACGTACCAGATATCAAACTAAAGCTGGTGACATATCGAATAATGAGGATTTGAAAATGAAATACTTCCTAAGTTCCATAATGTAAAATGCATTTACTTGGTTCACGACGCTGCCTCCACAGTCCCTTCATACATGGGCACAGTTGGAGAGACTGCTCCACGAACAATTATACATGGGATAGTCGAAGATAAGTTTGAAAGAGTTGGCCAGTGTCAAACGAAAGGCCGCTGAGACCAAGATGCTTTACTTAAGTCCCTAAACGGATGAACATGAGCTAGTCGAAATAGCTGCAGGTTGTTTAGATTATTCCATTAGGAAAATGTTAGACACTCAGTATCTTAGAGACATGGCCTAGTTGGCTGATAGAGTTCGACAACTCGAACGGTTTAAAGCTGAAAAGGCTAGAACTGGTAAATTCCATAAGAAAGAGAAAATATCTTACGTCGCGGTTGATACATACTCTTTTGATGATGAAGAGCTCGTCAAAAAAAGAGCGGAGTCAACGTGGCTGAGCTCAAGCCAGGACCTCCATACACTTGGAAATTATTGAAACCATCAACGGGAAAAATCCTGTCGACACCGAAAAAACTGATAAATTTGTTGCAAAGAAGTATACTTTTGATATAATTAAATGCGACAAAATATTTGATTTGTTGGTCAAAGACGGGAAAATTATTGTGCCTCAAGGCCTGAAAAATACCTCATTAGAGCAAAAGGAAAAAAGGGATTTTATAAGTTTCATAATTTTCTTGGTCATAAAACCTCTCAGTGTGTTCTTTTCAAGGATTTGGTACAAAAGACTTTGAAAGAGGGTAAGCTTCAATTCGGCGAAAAGCCAAAGATGCAGGTAGATATGGATCATTTGAGGGTGGAGGAAGCTTTTTATGTTGAACCTTTTGAATGTATGATGGTCGAGACTACTGAGGGTTTCGACGAAGCCCTGACCGCCGAACCTTCTGAACGCTTGATGGTTGAAACTATTGAGAGTTTCAACGCAAGAACTGAAGATACATTGAAGGCAGTTTACCCCACAGCTGGAGAAGGATTGGTTGACTTCTAAGAGAAATGCAGAGTGAAAGGGTCGAAGGTTGTGTTATATCTAAGATGCAATGTCGTCTTTGACGAAAAAGCCGCTGAGAAGTATGAAACTGACAAAAAGAAGACGCTGGAGGGGCAAAATACCTCCATCCCAAGATTTGTGTTTGACAAAAGGGGAGCGCCTTAGCGAAATGAAGAGTTTAGGAGACAATTCCAACACCCTCGCCCAAGACCTTTATTCCCCCTTCAAATACTCCACAAGAAAAATGGATGGAACCAGTGAATCAGAAGGAGGGCAAGAGACAAAAATGGAGAGTGCTCGACTTGGGGGCAGAGGCCAGAAATCCAAACAAAAAACTGAACCCAGAGGCTACGTGGTTTCTCCAAATTACAAAGGGAAAAAACCCTTGACAAGAACACAGTGGAGGCGGTACCAGAGAAACAAGAAAGCTGACAAGGTGGCTTCAACATCGTAGCTGAAACAGGTCGAGATCTCTGGGCAGAAAAGAGACTATCTAAAGGAAAGGTTGATCGAGAAAGAAAGAAATATGGAGAATTAGACGCTCGCCATGACTGTTGAGACCTCAGGAGGAAAATAGGTAGTCTCAGCCTAAAAAATAGAGTACACTCCATTGTCCGAGGAATGATAAATAGAGTACACTCCCCAGTCAGAAGGAGAACCAAAGTACAGTCTCTAATCAGATGAAGAACCAGAGTACACTCCCCAACCAGATGAGAAATCTGAATACACCCCTTCACCAGAAGATGAGATGGTCGATGACACATACGGCGAAGACTTTGCTATCAACTGCGGGATCGTGTCAGTGTTACTTGCTGAATACGATAGAGTGTTGGAGGTCTCTGAAGTTAATGAAGATTTAGAGCCAGACGAAAATGGTGAAGACAAACCATTGTGTTACTATGTTATAAACAACGGTTTGGTGGTGGAGGAAGACAGATGGAGCCGTTCGCGTACCCTTCACCCGTGACTCGTTTACGAAGACAACGCTTGTGGCCACATCATCGCAATTATTTTCGTCGAAGGCCATTGCCAAGGTCCTGCCGCTTTGATATCTCTTTTCATTTTTCATCAATTTTTGTGTTACCGTGGTATTTGTTTTCAATTTTGTGAGATTTTAGAAAGGGAACTCAGGTTTTTTGTTTGTTGCTGGTGGGAATTGGAAGAGACGAAAGAAAAACGAGGAAGAGAGAGGAGATGAATCGCAAAGAAGAGAGAAGCTGAGGGAGAGAAAGTGAAGATGGTGGCTGAGTTAGGGTTCGTGTGGAGGCTTTATGTGAGTGGGTCGGATGACCCATTTTTTCCTCCAACTCGGGCCAAATGTCATTTTTTATTGTTTTTCGTTGGTGATGTGCTTTCTGGACTGAAATGGGCTCTAGGCCTGTGTTGAAAAATATATAACAACAAACATTTTGTTTCTTTTAATTAATTTTAAATAAATTCTCATTTAATTAAATTTTAATTTTTAATTGAATCTTCATCAAACCTTAATCCAATTAGTTAATTGTGAATAGAATGTTAATTTTGGTTTAATCAAGTTTTAACTGTTTTTTTATTTAATCTAGTTTTAATCATAGTCAAGTTTTAACTAAAACGTTTAATTTTCAAAGTAATCTTTTTTCATAATTAACTTATTTAATTTCAAATCTAAATATTAATTAAATTAGTTAACTACTAATAAGGTTTGTTTGATTTCAAATAAAATTTAATTTTTACTTATTCCATCATTTAATCTGTTAAACTACTAATTAGTAAATTAATTTTTTTGATTGAATTCCAATTTAATTAACTATTTTAGTCTAGTTGATCTAAATTTTGGTTTAGACATTTATTAAATTAATCGTGAATTCATAAGTCCTAGTTTAACTAATTTACGATATTCATTTTTGAACGTAACCCTTGATGTATCTGGTTGGGACCAAATCTTGATCTTGATGTCCTATATTCTGAGTTCTTTATTTAAATATTCATAGGTTGTTATCCATTCTGTAGCATTTGAGGATCATCATTTTAATTTTCTGTTACTATGCCTATATTCCAAAGGAAAGAATATTTTTATTGACTGCCATGTCAATATTAGAGAATTACTAGCTCTTTCCCTTTATCCTAGCCTTAGGATAGGAGTCACTGCACTCCACTTAGCGTCCTTCCATGGACACTCTTTTATATTTCTCATCCTAGCCTTAGGATCGGACTCGTTGTACTCCACATAAGTTCCCGCCCTGGATACTTACCTACTCTTTCAACTCAAATTTTAACTTAGATTTGGAGTCGTCACACTCCACGTAAGTGTCTCACTATGAACACTTACTTCCCCCTGGAACCTTGACCATAGTCAAGAGTTCCTCACCCTCGTTGAGGGGAACTACGAATACTCTAATTCCACTCCCGTCAGGATACGTAGGCACAAGATGCAATTTCTTGGCAAGTATACTTAAAACTAACCCCTTAGGTCTCTCTTTAACCCTGTAGCATACCTTTAATAGATAGATTAGCAAATAACACAGTAAAACAAGATGTTCCTATAGAGTACTACAAATGCTTAGGATACTAACACCTTCCTAGGTATAACCAACCCCCGAACCCTAGATCTCCCCACATTATGTTTACGATGCAAATTAGGTTTTTCTTTCTTTAACCTTTCCATCGGATAAATCAAAGACCGGTTGTGAATTCAAAGATTTGTGATTCAAATTAATCAATAATTTGATATCCTATTCTCACCATAACAGTAATATGTTCTATGATTTTATAGAAAACCTTATGCAGGTGTACATTGATGATATTTTGGTAAAATCTTCATCTAAAAATGGTCATTTAGACCATCTTCGACGCTCCTTCGAGAGAATGAGGAAATATGGATTAAAAATGAATTCACTAAAGTGTACTTTATGTGTACATGCAAGAGACTTTCTGGGTTTCGTGGTGTAGAAAAAAGGCATCAAGATCAATCAAAACAAAACAAATGTGATCTTGAAACTCAAGCCTCATTCGACAAAGAAACAACTAGAATCTTTGTTGGGGAAAATAAACTTCTTGAGAAGGTTCATATCAAATCTAAGCGGATGGACGGAGGTTTTCTGGCCACTACTAAAAATCAAGAAGGAAAGTGACTTTCACTAGGGATAAGAGTGACAAGTGGCTTTCGAAGCCATCAAGGAGTATCTCACAAGGCCTCCTATTTTATTTCCTCCTAGTAGAAATAAGAATATGAAATTATACATTGTTGCATCCGATTCGGCCATAGGAAGTATGTTAGCTCAAGAGGATGATAGTGGAGTCGAAAGACCCATTTACTACCTCAGTCAAATCTTAGTAGACACTGAAACTAGGTACACTATGATTGAAAATTTGTGCATGTGCTTGTAGTTATCATGTATGAAATTAAAGCAATATATAAAACCAGTTGATGTTTATCTTTCGTCTCATTTTGATGTTATTAAAGATATGTTGTCTAAACCCATTTTACATAGTCGAATTGGGAAATGGGCACTCACCTTTGAGGGCCATGAAAGGTCAAATTGTGGAAAACTTCATTATAGACCACATTATAGTCGAGCCATTAGTAAACATGATCGATACAGACCCTTGTAAATTATACTTCAACGAATTGATTCATAAAAACAAAACTGGTGTTGGGGTCTTAATATTATCTCCAAAAGGGATTCCAACTAAATTTAAATGTCAGGTAGATGGGAGATGTTATAATAATGAAGCACAGTATGAGGCCCTAATCACTGACCTTAAGATCTTGAAAAATTTAGGGCCAGAGAAGGAAAGAAATTAAAATGGTGGAGGAAGTATTTATAGACACCAAAGATCAATAGTCACGATGGACAAGTTGCAGTAGACGATGGTCTCACAACTGTCTTGTTTCAACTATAGAGCGAGATTCAATGAGGGTAGTTGAAAACCCACGGCCTAGGGAGTAGCCAGAATCATGACAAATGATGGAGTGTCCCTTGGAAATCATGGTGCAGAAAGTTGCCATCATGACGCGTGATGTCAGCAAACGTGATATAAAGGCGAAATTTGGCAGAATTTAAAACACCAGTTCTCAGTCGAAGCTGGCCTTTTAGGGGGGAAATTTGTTAGCTCGCAAATTTTTAGCAAGGAAGGGAAAACAGGTTCGATGTGATATCCTGCATATTAAGGTCGAAGAATCGATAGAACACTCGTCAGAAGAATATTGAAGATGGCTTGACAGATGATCATCCTAGTCGAAGTCGAAGGCAAGCCGGAGGTTCCCGGCGAACAACAAGGGTGCAACAAATGAGAACGTGGGAAGTTACGCAGATAGTGGGCAAACATGGGTAGACACGTGGTAGGCTGAGGATGTATGACAACAAAGTAACTGTTATTTTTTAGGTCTATTTAAGGAGATTTCAATTTCAATTTTAGATGTCTTGGCGAGCACACTTTTCCATCTTTTACCCGTGGTTCCCCGAACTATATTGACTCTGGCTTTCTCATATATTTTGAGGATACGTAGGCCTAGGACCACGAAGTCCATCTGAGTCACTTCTCCCCCCTTTATCTCTCTTTTCCTTGTTTCTAACCTTTTTTCTCTCCCCTTTGAACACTCTTTATAGCAATAATCTTTTAGCAGATACTTTCACACATAGACAAAAAAATGGTTCCCATCGAGTACGATGGATGAGAGGGGTGCTAATACCTTCACTTTGCATAACCGGCTTCCGAACCCGTTCTTGGGCTCGAGGCCATCTTATCCGTTTCTTTCTTAGGGTTTTCTCAATGTTTTCCCTTCCCTTCATGGGATAAATAAATTTCGATGGCGAATCTTCTGTCTTTCATTCTCGCCTCTCCGTCGTTGTATTTTTCGAGCAGCGACAACTGGCGACTCTGCTGGGGACACCTAGCAATCCAAACCTAGTTTGTTTGTCGCGTTTGTGTTTTATTTGCTTTTATGGTTTATTATGTTGTATTCCTTGTACATGTGGGGGGTTATTGGGGATGGTTTGTGAGGATAAAAGCTTTCTAATCGAAGCTTTCTAGTATACACTAAGATTAGGAGGTGGTTTCTTTCTGATTTGTGAGACTTAGGACTTGTTGAGTTAGTTTGAATTCCACCGCTCAGATGAGACCCCTTTGGGATGATTATGCCTGACGAGTAGTCATAACGACGTCTTTATTTCCAACCTGGGAGTCCGTGACTCTGAGGACCTTTTGTAGAACCTTATTCCGAAGGTTATTAAAACATAACTCTGTGTTCATCCTTTGAAAGGATTACCGTCTTACGAATCTTCGTTATGATGGAAAAATCTTGAGGGGTAGGGCATGGGATTTTGTTTAAAGCCTTTGGGATGCCCTCTTCTAAACCAGTAGATTGCCCACCCGAGGTGAGAGATATCTTGTTGTGTTGTCTTGAAGGATATGTGACCTTGATACCGTGTCTGTTGCACTTGCATCTTGACATACATGTTCTTGTATTTCCAAGGATCTTAACTTTGAGACTCGCTGTTGAGTATTTAATCCTTTCCTTGTGGTTCGTCTGTGTAAAATATGAATCAAAGCAGACAGATTCCTTGGAAATAGTCAAACATGGCATTTGCATTTCATTTGCATAACAAGTGTTTGAGGTTGGGCTTTTGTTATCCTGATCTGGTTTTCTTCAGAATTTCAGACTTAACTCTTCAAAGAAGATAGAAGTTGACTATGGAGCAGATTCAAGAAGAGTTGAGGGAAGTCCGAAGCCAGATGGGACAATTCATGATGGACATGCAAGATTTGTGTCAGGATCAGAAAATGCTCAGGGAGGAAGTTCATCAACTGAAGACTCAGATGGGTCGGATTATGGAAGCCATGAAAATTGTGCTAAGAAAGGAAGGAAATTCTATGCTGTAAGCCGTAGCATAAATGATCATTCTACCCTTACCTGTGGAATCTCTCCTAGAGTGTGATGTGCCTCGTAGATCTTTTGCACGACCTGGGTTTCCAGAATCTCCCTGTCAGCAGCTGTCACTTGTTTCCCAGGACAATCCTAAGGTTAAAAAATATGCGTAGAGGCCGAAGCATCCCGACAGAATCTTCGACCAAATCCCTATGACTTATACTCAGCTGCTACAACTCTTGCTTCAACATCAATTGGTTGAACTTCGGACTCTGGCTCCGTTTGCTGGTAAGCCACCACCAGGCTATGATGCAAGTTCCCATTGTGATTTCCATTCTGGGGCACCGGGGCATAATGTGGAGAAATGCAAGGCCTTTAAGCACAAAGTTCAGGACTTAATCGACTCGAAGGCATTTGAGTTCACGCCGAACGATATGAGTGTACCAGGTGGTCTTATTCCAGTTGCTGCGAAAGAAGTTGATGTTCTTGTTTTCTCCCCTGAAGTTGCATCCGGTCAGAAGCGTATCTTACAATCTTTGGTTTCAGAATCTCCACGCCCACAACTATTTCTTATTCCTGGGCTAAACCTGAGGATGAAAGTGCCTGAACGTGATGAATACCCTAATCGGTATCAGCAACAAAACTATCAGCGCCAAAATTAGAAGAGGTCTCGCAACAACTTGGAAAGAAAGAATGCTCCTCTTCATCTGGTTCCTATGTCGTACAGTTAGCCTCTGCCACATCTGATTCAAAACTCATTGGTGGAGCCCAAGACTCTTAAGCTTGTGCCAGAACCTCACCCTCCTGGGTACAATCCCCATGTTCAGTGTGGATATCATGGAGGATCCATGGGGCACTCAACTGAAGATTGCAAAGCCTTTCAAGCAAAAGTGTAACAGTTGATTGACAAAAAGTACATATCCTTTATGGGAGGAAAGCTCATTGTGTACGTCAATCCCTCATTTGTTTGAGTTCGAAGACTTCAAGGGTTACCTCCTCAACAATGGCATTTTTAATTTTTGTACTGCATTGTTCATTTGTATTTTTCATTGTTTGCTAATGCTCTATTTACATGTAAAACTTGTTTGTTTTTGAATGATGATCTTAATGCAATGAGTATGTTTCTCTTGAAGTAATCCATTTGTGTTCACTCATATATATTTCTGTGTATTGCAACACCAACTTTCTTGCTTAAACTCTTAGAGGGAGGATGATGAAGCGAAAACGCAAACTTTCTGGTTGTATGCTTTTGAATAAAACCTCTACTGATGATGTACAAACATTGTTTCAAATTCCTAAACACTGGAGACATAAAGAAGATAATCCCTAGTCAACCCCATCGAGCCTAGTAGTAGGAGTTTCTTTCTGAAAACAAAAAACCCTCAATCTTAACCTGGGGTAGGGTAGTTGTCAGTTAATTTGACCAAGCATCCTAATTGCGAAAGGAGTATTCCCGTTTGAGGATCAATCACACCTGTAGAAGTCGTACCTAAAGAATTTACAATGATTATCTGTCACCAGCCAAGGAGTTGGGCAGTCACAACCCTGTCGAACAAGTCAGACAAGCCGGTGTCACACGACTTGTTCCCAAAAAGAAAAGAAAAATAAAAAGCCCGCTAAGTTGATAACTTGAAAACAAGTGGCTTAGGCAGAAAATAGGGTATCCCGCTGGACTTCGAAGTAAAAAAAAAATAAAAAAACCAAAGGAGTCAGTCCAAGAAAAATAGGGAAATTAGAAAAATGATTAAAAAAACAAGTCGTGTGACTCCAGACAACAAGGACGAAAAGCGAGTGACTGTCACCCTGAAAACTTGTGGTTTCCTTAACCATCACTCCTGTCATCCAACCTTTGAAAGGTGAGCGCTTATGTCGAATTATCTGAAGATAGGACTGGAGAACATCAAGGAGAATGGGTGGGTTAAAATAAACTTTGAGCCTTATATCCTTTCTTTCTCAAACCGTGAACCAGACCACATTAAAACCCTCAAAAGTCCTAATTGAAGCAGGGTTTATTTTGAAGGCGTACTTCAACGAGATAGCGTTCCTGACTCCCATGAGTTGTGCTAAAAGACTTTGTTGCTATTGCATGTGCATGGTGCCTTTCATTTAAAAAAATCAGTGTTGGATTTTAACTAGTGACTTGTTCACAAAGTTTGGCGATATCTTTTCAACAAAAACTTCAAGAGTAGCATGTGCGTTGCATTAGAATTTTCATTCTCAGAATAAAAATTTTCTACTTGTGTAACAACCCAATTTTTAATAATTAACTATTTGTATTAATTAATTGATTTGGGTGATTATTATTTTAATTGTGAAATTTATGAGTTAATATGTTATGTTTGCATATTATGTTATTTTACCGATGTTGAGAGTTTTCTGGGAAAATAGATTGGAGGGTATTTTAGACATTAAGTATTTAATGATAAGTTGAGATATTTTGTGAGAAATGGATTAGTAGATGTTTGGAGAGAAATAGAATATAAAGAGATATAAGTGGAAGAGAGAAAAGAAAATGATAGAAATAGAGAGAAAGGAAAAAGAAGAGAAAGAAAGAAGGAAGAAGAGAGAAGAGGAGAAAATAGAGGAAAATCTTGGATAGCTCAAAATCATCAAGAACAATCTCTAGAGTTCGACTAATCGGGTAAGGGGTGTGAAATGTTATTATCTTACCAATGTATATGATTATGTATGTGTGTGTTTGGATTGTTTGGATGTTTTCCATCTTTTTCCATTTTAGGGCAAGAATAGGTTTAATCGATAGAATCGATGTTTGAACGGTTAGAAGTTGGATTAAATGGTATAGTTTAGTCGAAGATTGTTAGGCTAATACTATGGAGACTTGTTGGAATTGAATCAGGAGATTTTATGGAGTTTTGGACATTTTGGGCAGTTGAGGATTTTGAACATCGCAGACGCTCGCTAGCACCTTCGCTAGGCGAGCAGGGTAGCGAGTAACTCGCTAAGCGAGCCAGCAACGAGCTGGTAGCGAATGGTCCTAGACTTGGACAGAACCAAAATAACCCTTGTTCGCTGGAGCGAGTGAGGTAGCGAAGGGTTCGCTAGGACCTCGCTAAGCGAGAAGGTACCGAGCACTTCCACTAGCTCCCATACTCCCTTCGCGAGCTTGTTCGCTAGGCGAACCCGTAACGAGTATTCGCCAAGGACTCGCTAAGCGAGTAAGGTAGCGAACGTGACATCATTCTTATTTCTTATTGTGTTTCCATCCAATGTTGATTGTTTGGCTCGACCGTGATTGATCTTTCTGAAAGCATAGTTGTATGTTGTGGTATGATATGTTGTGGGTAGCCGTATGGCGTGAATCCTAGATTGTGGGCTTGATTGTGAAATGTGGCCTTTTGGCAAATATACATTGTTTAAATTGATTAAAAGTGTATGATTATTGTGAATGCATATTAATTGTATGCGAGTGTATGTGGAGAATGCATGAATATGTATTTGTGATTGAACCTAATTGATTATTGTATACTACTTGATGAATGTAGTGATGATGTTGAAAGTATGAATACTTTGATGAAATGTGTTGTGTGTGCAATCATGATATAATTATTGTGTGATGAATTATTTGAGTATGCATGAGATTAAGATGCGAGAACGGTCTTAAGTGCATATGATTGTGATTGCATACGCGTCATTTGTTGTCAAGAGGCAATGCTTGCTAGTTTCGTGGAGACTAGTGACTTGTCCCAAACCTAGAAGAGTGGGTTTGAAAGCTTAGAGGACGAGCTTTTGTTTGTTATCGGTCTAGAGGACAGACTCGGTTTAAATGTAAAAACCGAAAAATGATAACAAGTGTTGGTACCACATGGCATGAGTTGCATTTAGTTGCATTGAGTCACATGGCATAGAGATAAATGTTGTGTGAATGTATGCATATGTGTATGTTATGTGGATTGATGAGAATTATGGATGTGTGCATGATAAATATGCTTGGTGATTATTCCATATATATATATATATATATATATATATATATATATATATATATATATATATATATATATATATATATATATATATATATATATATATATATATATATATATATATATATATATATATATATATATATATATATATATATATATATATATATATATATATATATATATATATATATATATATATATATATATATATATATATATATATATATATATATATATATATATATATATATATATATATATATATATATATATATATATATATATATATATATATATATATATATATATATATATATATATATATATATATATATATATATATATATATATATAGTGATATCTATTGTGATATATATATTTATATATGTGTATTCTATGCTTGTGTGTGTGTGTGTGTGTGTGTGTGTATATATATATATATATATATATATATATATATATATATATATATATATATATATATATATATATATATATATATATATATATATATATATATATATATATATATATATATATATATATATATATATATATATATGCATTGATTATTATGATAATATTTCTCACCCTTCTGTTGTTTATGATGCTCTATGAGGCATTGCAGATTAGGATTGCTGGAGGTCTTTTGTGAAGTGTAACTTCATTATTTTTGGTCGGTTAGCTCTGATATGTAGCACCGGGTAGTTAGGATTGTATAGCATTCTTTTGTGATACATTTGTATATGTATCTGCTGACAAATGTTTATGTAAACATGAATGATGTGGTGAATCAAACTGGAGGATATGTATTTATATGATTACATTTTAAAGTGATTCAATGTTTAGATTTTCCGCTTTTAATTCTAAATATTAAGATGTGGGTGTAAGGACTAAATTCCTAGGTTGAAGGCTACCCCACTGTTGCATGTCTTCTATAGAGCAGATGTTGTATGTTTCAATTTCGTGTATGATGTGACATATCTCTTTTATACCATGTTTTAATTTTACTCTGATGAAGTTTTAATATGTGCTTAAATGATTTATTTGATTACTTGGGGGTTTAGAAAGGGGTGTTACAGCTTGCATACAGATATTTGGCATCAATGTGGTTTACATAATGAATGTCAGTTAAGAAGTCTTATCTTGTCAGGAGGAAATTTCTGGACAGATATGTTGAGGAGCGTGTAGCCAATGGACTCAGTCAGAAGATACCAATCTGGGGCAGTTACGTCAAGAAGTTCCCCCAAAGTTCAATTAATATGGGGAAGTTATGTCGAGAAGTCTCTTTAAGGATCGGTTAATCTGGGGCAATCAAGTCGAGAGTCAGCAAATGTTTTCCGAAGACTAATCAGACAGGGGCAAAGTTACTTCGAAGGCTCATTTTGAAATAGATCATTTCATGAACACAAAGAGTCATCCTCTTTAGAAGGCAGTTAGTCAGAGTCCAATCTCCGAGGTTATGAGTATTGTAGTAGGATATCACAGGATTCATGTTGATAGCCAACGCATGGCACCCCAAGTAGAGTTAAAGCTTTTCAGTGAAGACTTTGGTTTCTCCCCTAGCAGAATTTCAACGTATATCCTTTCTAGCAAGATCTAAAGAGTTTGATGCTTCCCGAAGCAGCGACAAAATCATCTCTAATAGAAAAGGTCCATTCATGAAATGCTTATCTCCAGCAAGGGTAAAAGTCTAATGGTTGTTGACATTTTCCAACGTTGTGCTAAGTAGTATTCTTCAACTAGGGATTGAGGATCTATAATTTTTCGGGCAAAAGTTGGCATATTTGGTCATTGCCCCAACAGAGAAGTAAGGCTGGCATCATCCCCTAGTGGAGTGGGTATCATCTTTGGTTATTATTTTTCTCTCCCCACTGAAGTCGTCAATAGCGGTCGGTTTTCCCGGCAGGTCACAACCTAATCGTCCTTGGTGTTTCCCCAGCAGAGGTAATATATTTCCCCATGGAGGGACATAAGACCAAATCACAGTGATTTTTCCCCATAAGTCGTCTGTTGTTCCTACTGTCCTGCAGAATGGAAGTTTGGTTGGGATATCAAACAAAGTTATGATCCCAGAGACAATTCAGTTTGTCATCCCCGGCGGAGTTGGCTTCGCCTCTTCAGCATTTATTTTGCTGGAGTGGTCCTTTTGCATCCTCATAAGCATTTTTGCATTGCATATCATAATCATTTTTGCATTGCATATCATAATCATTTTCGCATTGCATCCTCAAATGTGTATCATTTCCATTTCATAAGGAGCATTACGCCATAAATTTTTTTTCAAACATATGCATGCGAAGCATAAGCCAGTTTTGTTACCTTTCGTGGCAACCCGAATCACCCTTCAATCAAGACAGTGACATATCTCTAGCAGTCTTTTTCGGTCAATTCATCTGCTTATTTTCTTTTGGGTTTTAGATCATACATCGTTCATACTTTGTCCATCAACCCTCTGATAATGACGTCCCCAAGCAGGTTTTCTTTCCGTCAATTCCTATTGACGATGTGGTTCTTTGGATATGATTTTCTTTCCGTCAATTCCTATTGACGATGTGGTTTTAGGATTCACTGATGTGTTTCTTGGGATGGTTTTCTTTCCATCAATTCCTATTGGCGAGGTGGTTCTGAAGTTCGCTGATGTGATCTTTAGATTTGGTGTTTCTTTCCGTCAATTCCTATTGACGATGTGATTTTGAGATTCACTGATGTGTTTCTCCGGATTTGGTGTTCTTTCCGTCAGTTCCTATTGACAATGTGGTTCTTCGGATATGGTTTTCTTTCCATTAATTCCTATTGACGATGTGACTTTGGGATTCACTGATATGTTTCTCCGGATTTGTTTTCTTTCCGTTAATTCCTATTTGACGATGTGGTTCTGAAATTCGCTGATGTGATCTTTGGGTTTGGTGTTCTTTTCGTCAATTCCTATTGACGATGTGGTTCTTTGGATATGGTTTTCTTTCCGTCAATTCCTATTGAAAATGTGGCTTTGGGATTCACTAATGTGTTTCTCCAAATTTTGTTTTCTTTCCGTCAATTCCTATTGACGATGTGGTTCTGAAGTTCGTTGATGTGATCTTTAGATTTGGTGTTCTTTCCGTCAATTCCTATTGATGATGTGGTTCTTTGGATATGGTTTTCTTTCTGTCAATTCCTATTAACAATGTGGCTTTGGGATTCGCTGGCGTGTTTCTCCGGATTTCGCTTCCTTTCAGTCAATTCCCATTGACGATGTGGTTTTGAAGTTCACTGATGTGATCTTTTGATTAGTTTTCTTTCCGTCAAAGTCTTTTGACGACGTGTGACCGGGCTCCAATTGCATACATCCCAATCGACTGCAAATTTCTGGGTTCTTTTTTTATTCAATCACCTTGAATGTTTGAAAGCGGTTTCTTTTCATACCTTCAGGTCCAAGTCGATTGAATAGGGGCAACTGTTGCACCCCAAAAATTTCCCTCACCTTTTCTAACTTTGACTGGCTTTTGCTTCGCATTCATCTGCATATCATCTAGGTCGATCATTTCTCGCATACTGTTCATGCTATCAGCCGGAATAGATTTATAGGAATTACAGCCGCTTTGTTCGCATTTTGGACGGTTTAAACCATTTCGACTGATAAGTTTTATTTTGAAATTGGACGAAATGTTGCATTTCTTCCGAGTGGTGTATTCTGTGCTATTACTTTTATTGCAGTCTTTTTATTTTCGGAAATTTTGATATCCGATTCTTTTTATTTGTTTTTTATTATTTAATTTATTTTAGTTAATTATTTAGTTTATATATTTTTTTAAATAGTTCTTTTTATAGTTATTTCAAATCTAGTTAATATTTTACTATAGTTTGTTTTTATATATAGTTATTTCTAATTAGTTTATATTTCAATTTAGATTACATTTTTAATTTAATTAGTTTAATATTTAATTAATCCTTACTTTATTTTGGGTTAAGTTCAATTAGCTTTTGATTATCGTTTTTTTTTCTTTAGTCTTAAAAAAAATTCAAGGATTTTAAATTTTGTCCTCCAAGCTTTCTTAATCCGGCGTGCCCCACAATTTCTGCCACACCAAGACAAAACAAGCCACAATCCTGCTCTCAACAACAAAGTTCCGCTTTCTATGCCAAACTTGCACATCCTGCAACAATACTCAAAGTTGTGCATTCTTCTGCATCAACTAGACTCTGCAGGACCACTAAAACACACACCCACAACACTCCAAGACGGGTACCATATACACACAACCGTACGAACAACACCACGTCGGGAAAAACCTGCCAAAAGCGTACAGAAGGAGAGCTGGCGATGAGTTAAAAAGAAAAATAGAAAAACTCAGCAAAAATATAGCAGAAGAAGTAAAAAGAGATTGAAAAAAAACTTTTCTAATCTTCGATCCATTTCTCTCCTTTAACCTGAACCCATAATAAAATATCCTGATTCATTCCAACCCATTGACCGCGAGCAGAAAAACCCTTCTTCTCTCTTCACTTTTCACAACAACATCACCCTCATACTCCATTAACACACTCACTGTCACCCTTTTCTTTCCACCAAACATCATCCTCCTTCAACTTTCAGCAACACAGGCCACAATCAACCCCAGTAGAGTTGAATGCCTCAACAAACTCTAATAATATTGCCGAAACAGAATATGTAAGTTCTGATTTTTTCGTAACAGCAACACCACGGGGCCTTATAACTTTTCAGGTACTCACACCATCACCAGCATCTGGATCAAGATTTGAACCTCCACTTCAAATCAATTCACAGATCGAAGTATAAGAAGGTACAAAACTCCACGAGGTTTAAAATCATAGTGTGGAAACAAATGATCAACAACACTCAATATCAATGGAGTTCCATGTCACTGCAAGTTCTAATATTAATACCTTGATCGAAGGTTCATGTTCTGATTCTATTGCTATCGTAACAGCACCACCACCATTCCATTTTTTTTGACAAAACGAGAGACCCATGAATTGAATGGAAAGATACGAGCAAGAAAATTTGAGAAGAAGAAGGTTGAAACAAGTGTGGTTTCTTTTTCTTGAGTTGCTTCGACCCTGTTATTTATCTGCTGAGGTTATTTGCGGGATCTGTGATTTTGGTTCTACTTTCTTCAACAAGTTCTGTCCCCTTTTGGCTTTTCTAGGTTTTCCTCTGTTGTTAGCAAGATCCATTTTTCATATGGGCTAGGGGCTTAAGGCCCGTTTCTTTTTTATTTTTGGTGACTGATGGATGAATGGGCCTCACGGCCCATGATGATTCCATGGTTTTTTCTTCCATCACCTCATGTTTATTTCAATTTAATTTTGGATATTTTAGTTTTAACTCAATCTAAGTTTAGATAATTAGCTTAAGTTTGTTATAGTTTTGGATTGATTAGATTTTAATTAATATTAGCATAATTTAGAATTAGAATTAGTTTTATTTTAAAATTAGATTAAATTGTTTTTTTTAGAATTTAATTTTAATTTAGACTTAGATTAGGATTAATTTTAATTAGAGATTAACTTTAGAAATTAGGTTTCAATTAATCTTAGAATTAGGATACTAATTTAGAGTTATATTAGAATTAGATCTTAATTAGTTTTACTTAGACTTAGAATTAGGATTTATTTTTGAATTAACTTAGATTTAATTTTGTTAGGTTTCTACTAATTACCCTTAGATTTAATTAGGCTTAACTCGCAATTAGAATATAGTTAATTAGACTTTGATTAAATTTTGACTCAATTTAGCTTTTAAGTTTCGACTAATTCTTTTCTCGATTTTAGGTTTTGTTTCGAATAATTCTTGAGTATCATTTGTGAATATTTTTCCAATACCTGTACATATTTGCCTTGGATGTTAACTCGAGTTTCGATACTTGATGTTGTATGTGATTGCGATGCTTCGTGTTTTCTAATCGTCCACCATTTCTTCTTTTACAACTTTTCTCCTTAAAAAAAACCTTGGTCTCGTGCCAAGTGCATTTTCAAACCCTTCTTCACAATAAAACTTGAATGGTTGTCGAGTGGTTAGGCGTAGGCCTTCTTCTATCCCGAGTGCTTGACATTATCTTTAGGGTTCACTGTCGTAAAGCACTTACCATTCAAAGATCACAACATCTTTTAATAAGAGAATGAAGTTCTCTTTGTATTGAACTAAAGAGAGAGGATTGAGTACATACTTCTTCCTCTCCGAGTGTCAGGATACTCACTGTAGAGTGTGTGGTCTCGATACTCGTATTTCAATATGAAGATGCGACTATATTCGCCACACCTTTTCACAATAACTCTTTTGAGATAAAGAATTGGGTACTACCCGTAAGGGGTTACTATCCGATGACATATTTCACTCCTAAAAACAACTTCCACAAATCAAACGCGACATCTTGCCTCGATGGCAAAAACTATATTTTCAAAAGGATATGTTACGTCTGTTCTACCGCAAACAGGTAACGCCTAAGACTCCACGAGCGAGCAGTAATACACCTAACTGCTAGAATATGCACGATAACATCATCCACAAAAACACCGGTTAACCGTACCCCGAACTACGTTTGCTCTGATTTCTCATATCATATGAGGATGCGTAGGCACAAGACGACGACGTCTTGGCGAACACACTTTTCCATCTTTTATCCGTGGTTCCCCGAACTACGTTGACTCTGACTTTTTCATATCTTTTGAGAATACATAGGCCTAGGACCGTGAAGTCCTACCGAGTCACTTCTCCCCCTTTATCTCTCCTTTCCTTCTTCTTTTGTGTTGGAGATCATTTATTTAATTCTGTCTTGGGTTTAAAGAGAAATAACGGAGAACAATGTTGGTTCGGATGGATAAGTTGGATGTTTTCACGACTCGTTTGGTTTCAAAGAGGATGAGGAAAGTGAATCGTTATTGATTATGTTGTATTGTGCCAAAAGTGTTTTTTGATTTTAGTTTAAAGAGAAACCCTGGTGAAGTGGGCTGTAGGGCCCGAGATGCCTTCACTACGTTCTTTCCTTTTTTTTATCATGTGATTCCACCCTCTTTATTCATCACACACCCATTCCGTATCAACCCTCCCTTTTCTTTTTCTTTTATGTTTTTTTTCTAAATAAATTTCTTAGAGTTTTCTAACTTTTAGTTTTTAGAAGTTTAATATTTTTTTTTAGAACTTTATAATATTTCTCTAAATAGGTTTTTTCTTAGTTTTAACATACTTTTCTAAATAATTTTAGAATTATAATTTTTAATACTTTTTTTTATTATTTTTAGAGTTTTTTTATATAATAATTTTTAAGAAGTTGTGAATATATTCTCAAGACAAGTTTTTTTAAGAATTTTCTAAATACAATTTTTTTAAAGATTTGTACATGTATTTTTTTGATTTTAGTTTTTTAGAATTTTTAATATATTTTTTTCTAAAGTTAGATGTTGGTGTTTGAGGTTTTATTTTCGTTTCGGTCGATGACGAGACCTCTAAAGATATTATCGGTCAAATTATTGATAGATAATGTTTTGTCCGAGACCAACTTCTTTCTCTCTCTTTATTTCTTCTTCATTTCGATTTTCATTTAATTTCTCCTCGATCTATGAAGTCTTTCAATTTGTAAGCGTGATTTATCGAAGTCGATAACCTTCGCAATTTCAAATCTATGGAAAATGACCATTTGAGTCATTTTCTTTACTTTAGGGTCGTGATAGGCTACCTTCGATTAATCGACATGATGTTTACGATTAAGATGAGATCCCACCTTTCTTTGGTCAGTGTGACACGATTTAATCGGAGAATGATCCTCAATATCATTTCTCAATCTTGTCCATAGCACATATATCAATTTACGCGACCTCATATAGCTTGACTTTCATCGTAAGTCGAGCTACGACGATCCAACGTCATATTGTGTCCCGATTCGATTCACTAACGCTGTCAAATAATAATTCAAAACACTTAATAACCACAATGAGTATTGTGCGCCACGAGTCTTAAGTATGTGGGAAATGATGAGGGAGGGGTTTCTCCTCGCTTGTCTAGAGTGCTTAGCGTATGCCCCGAGGGCGATATGCGACGCATTCGCTCCTATGTCATGGACTTTAGTGTAGTACACATCTTGAACAAATTCAATCCACTTCCGTTCAGGTGTTTCAGGCCTAGGATCTTTTCTCTTGCCCCCATGCAATCGAGATCCCTTTTTCCCGTAGTTACACAAACTACGTTTACTCTGATTTCTCATACCAGATGAGGATACGTAGGCACGAGATAGAGATGTCTTGGAGAGCAACCTCCCACCATCACCCGTAGTTTCCCGAACTACGTTGACTCTGACTTTCCCATTGCACGAGAGAATACGTAGGCATAGGGCGGCGATGTCCTATCGATTCTGTTCTTTCTCTTCACCCCCGTTTAGCAGTAGCTTTTAGATAACTTTCACCCATAGATTAGACAACAAGCATGGATCTCGTTGAGTATATGTTAGGACAATGGTAAAGTGTGGGGTTTTTGTTATCGTCTCCACAGGGAATATAAGATTTTTGCCTCCGTTCAATAGTTGTTAAATTCGTAGTTTTATAGTATCAAAGGGGTTTGGTTTTAGAATCGGTATCTTGCATGAAAAGTTATAAACAACAGTAAAAGTTAGGGTTTGACGGTTTGAAATTGAGATTGCCAAAGTTAGGTTTCGGTAATCGCTGTGCATGCATACTTCCAATCAACATTTTAATAAACTCTTTTTAATGATTAACACATTCACAATATCCTCTCAATATGATTATCTCTAACTCATATTATGATGTTTACCATTTTGATCCATTATTGATCTCTCACACAATCTATCAAAATGACAACTTTAAAGTCTAACATTTTAAGTGAACAAAACCATCCAAGACTATTTCTAGCTCAAGAAAAGAGAAGGATGAAAACCTAGGTCAAGAGTTGGTAAATATTTCTCAATCATCAACCAACATAAAAGATTATAAATGAAACAAGGTTTTCATCATCTATTAATTATTTAAGAGTTTACAAATGATGATCATCCATATACATACAAAGTTTAATGATTACCTACATCTCTCTTTGACAACAAGATGAACTTAGCTACTCATTCTCATGGTAGCTTGCAAAAGAAGTTTCGGAAGAAGGTTGATGAACATCCAAGTCAAATGATCCAACTTTGATGAGAATCCACCTTCTTTTTGTTTGATTATGTTAAGAGATGAAGAAAATAAGCCAAAAAAGGTTTTTAGGTCAAAAAACCTCTACTTACAGCAAAACAATGTAAAATAGTCAAAAGAAGATGATTCACAAAAAGTAGCCCATGCTACTTATAGTAAGTGGGAATTCTGGGCACGCTCGCTACCTCCTCGCTAGGCGAGCTGCTAGCGAACGCTCACTACAGCCTCGCCTAGCGAACATGCCAGCGAGGTCTACAGTTTTGCTTCTGTTTTGCTTCGCTACGCCTCGCTGCAGCGAATGACCCAGCGAAGGGTGCCTGGAACACTCTGGAATTGCTCGCTAGGTGCTCGTTGGGAGCTCGCCTAGCGAGCCTCTTCGCCACCAGCTCTCTACCAAAGATTGATGTCCAAAATGATTCTGCCCAAGTCTGGAGCTGTTCGCTACGTGCTCGCTAGGCGAGGTTGTAGCGAACACTCGCTACTCACTCGCCAGGTGCTCGCTGAGCGAACCAACTTTTGCTTTTGCTTTTTGTTTGATTCCTTTGCCATCTTTCTTGTGCTTCCAAATTATACTCTTTCAAACTCAAATCCTGCACAATAACGCACAAATCAAAGGGACCAAGAGCATTTAACACAATGATGCACATTAACAAAAGCAAGGCGATTAAATACGTTTTCGGCACAAAAAGAAGTGAAAGATGCCCTTATTTGATAGCTCAAATAAGCACAATTGGGCATCTAACAACTCTCCCCAACTAGAATCATGCTAGCCCTCAAGCAAAGTATGCCTCTCGAATAACCAAAAGGATTTGCTTAAAGAGGAAGGTTTTTCCGAGATCGGATTAAATGGCTCAAATCGCAAGTGACTTAACCAGACACACGTTTCCAACGGTTAAAACAACACAATGCTCCAGAACTAAAACTTTTAAGCAATACTAAACATTCATCAATTCACAACAATGATATCATGAATGAATCACCCTAACTCTCCTCTTTGAATAAAGATTGAAGAAAATTCGCACATGAAAGCGCGGGGACATTTTCACTCTCCAATAAATAATGCAAAAATCAATTCTATTCATCCAATGTCTAGCAATTCTATATGAAACTGTAGAAGCACGAAGATCACTAAGGTCTTTTCCGGTTATAACTTGGTCAGGTTAAAAAACAAGGGACATATCTAAGGCCATTGAAACAAAATTTCCGATGCAAAAGAGACATTCACTATACAACTATTTACACATCTTCAACTTTGTTTTACAAGTTCCTCATTTGAACCCTTCACAACTCACTTTATTTTTCAATATTTTTCTACCAAGCAAGCATTTGTTTTCTTATTTTTCTACACCGTATTCACAAAAGACGAGTGTTTTTCAATATATATATATTTATATTTTTTTTTCTAACTCTCTTTTTTTTTTCAATGCTTGCTTAGCTTTACAAGAGTTGTGACAAATTTCTATGTTACAAATTCGTTCTCCCCAACTTGTTTTTTCTCGTCCCCCAAATGAATGCCCCTTTTTCATCAAAAGAACAATTAAACAAAATTTCCAAGGTTTCAAGAACAAGATTTTCGAACTCTCGCTTTATTCTAAGCAAGGATTCAACTGTTTAGGCTCAAAGTTGGGTTACAAATACTCTCTCTGCTCACGGGTATATTTGTCTTTGGAGATGGTTATGCTCATGAGAAACAAGTGCCTTGATCATTTCAACTAACTTCCACAAATTCATAATAATAAAAGACAAGGCATGAATGAATCAACATGATTTATCAGAATCCAACATTTAAGTACACAATGGAGGTTTCCTCACCGTTTGTGGTTAAAAATCCTAAGTGAATCATTCAATCAATTAAGTTGCAATAGGACAATATTTTATCACAAAAAAAAAAACAAAGTTCTGCAAGCATTCTAAAGTTCTAACCGAAGGTAACAATGTACCTTAGCTTTAATCACTTATTTAATTTTATCATTGCCATCCAAGCTCGGATGCACCTTCATTGGATACTTCTTTCAGAGAGCAACCAATCTAGAAGGTTTGGACAAAAATCAACCACAAAAAACTATTAAACCAAATTAAGTGAAAACCATTAGTACTGAAATTAAAGAAATAACAATGTGTGTGGGGGACAAAACACCCCAATAGTACAAGTATAGCTCAAACAACACTATCTGGAAAAGAAAACGAAACTGAAAACAAATACAGATCACATCACTCCTCTTCGGACTCAGACTCATACTCCGAAGTACCCTCCTCATCAAAGTCCTCTTCTCCCTCAACCTCTTCATCATCATCTGGAGCACTCGCACCCTCAGAGAAAACAGGCCTGTCCACAGGCCAGCTCGCGTGCTGCATAAATTGCTCACGCGTCATAATAGAACGCTCAGAGGAAGGATCACAGTTCTGCATCTGCAAGACCTGCATGGAATCATGTAAGTCTACCATCGCTCGCTGAGTCGCGTCCATCCAGTCCCAATTATAGTTGCATACTACTTGCTGGAAGGGGTTAAACCCTCGAGATGAACCACCGAGACCATCACTAGTCCTGACACCATCAGCAGATGAACCACTCCTGTCAAGTTTTGGCCTACAATACTTGTTTACGTAGCTATCATCGATTGCAGCTGGTATCTTGACCAAACTTCTGGAGGGAAGCTTCAGACGGGTTTGTGAACATAACACCATAATGAGGCAAGGGAAAGCAAGGGGGCAATTAGCTCGCGCCCCCGACTTAAGCCCGCTTTTAATGACAAACTTCAGTTCACCTGCAATAAGAACTGCTACATCAATTTGAACATTAGTTAAAATACCATGAACAAGTCGTGCCACTGGGATCGGCACTGTGGATGTATGCGACTTTGGTTTAATGTTGGATAGAACCAACATCAAAATCAACTGAGCCATAGGTTTCATATCTTCCCTTTTAAACCTCACAGCTTCACCTGAGTGATTCCTCTCAACAGTTTTGCCTTGCAGTAAGAGAGCAGATGACATCTCCTCAATATTCGGATGCAGCCTCAGATTCCTTGAATAAGTATCCAATTCATTTGGACCCAAGTGGAGGGGTTCTCCAAGTATGCGGTTGATGGCATTCCTGTCAAAAGCTATCTGCCGACCGAACACCCTTGTAGACCAAGTGAACGGTTCATCATCGTCGGGTAGCGCGTTCGCATAAAACTCGCGCACCACCTCAAGACTATAGCTCTCAACCGGGGACGCCAACATGCCCCATTTTTTTGCATCAATCAAGCCCGCGAAGGTGTGGTATTCTCCCTCGGAGTCAATTGCGAACCTTCTCTCAGGCAGAATTTTTCGCTTTTGCAGCGCCTGGTAACGGGCAGCTTGCTTTGCCTCTACAAATCGGTCAGTGTCGAACTGGATAGGAACCGCTCTTGAGGTTGTTCCCACCTTTCTTTTTTTTTCCGAGATTCCCTGAGGCCATCTGCATACATAACAACAGAGAAACAACGACGACAGTGTAGAAAGTTAGCCAGCAGCATAAAATAAAATAAAAACAGAGTCTGCTACGTTCGCTACAGCTTCGCTTAGCGAGCTGCAAGCGAATGCTCGCTGCACGCTCGCCTAGCGAGCTGCTAGCAAACGCTGCAAAATTTTCAGAACAGCCACTGCTAGCATCATAATTTACCAATGGACAATGCAACAATCTCACCCCCAAATCCTAGACATTCATCATGGTAGGGGTTGTTCAAGGTCTACATGCAACATCAAATTTCTCAAACCCTAGCTGGCACATTCTAACCTAAATTCCTAAATCTACAAAATAATTGAACAGAGAAGACAAAGAGAATAAGAAACGATCAAACCTGGTGCAGAAGAGTAGATATTTGAGACACAAGTAGGGTTGCAAGAGATTAGGATGCAAGAGCTTGAGCAAAATGAGAATATGTGATAATGAAAGTGTTTTGCAAGTGAGAGTGAGTGAGTGTGTGAGTGTCGTGGGAACGAAAACAAAAACAAACTAAACAAACTATGGGCCCAAATAAGTGGCCCACCACTTAAACAAAGTTTTTCCAGGTTCGCGAGGTTCGCTTAGCGAGAAGCTAGCGAATGCTCGCTGCGTGCTCGCTTAGCGAGCGTCTAGCGAGCATGACAGAATTTGCAAACTCTCAGCACAGCAGGCATCCCATAACTCAAACAGAGACCAACATCAGTGCCCAATAATACACAACAGAAAACATTTAAAAACTTACAATGTTGAGGTGCCTCTCAACCAGCGCTTGTTTAACGTCGGATAAGCTCGACGTTCCATGATGCTCAAGCTGGAACATCAAGGAGAATTGTACAGCTTTCTCGGTCCACATGACCGCCGAGGTAAATCTTTAGGCGCTGACCATTCACAGTCCAGCTGTCTTTCCCATCCATGTCCTCAATTACCACAGCCCCGAAAGATTTCACTTCTTTGACGTGGAACGGTCCAGACCACTTTGAATTTAATTTACCAGGAAAAAGCCTCAACCTGGAATTAAACAACAGCACAAGTTGCCCGGGCGCAAATTCTTTCTTGCGGAGCTTTTTATCGTGGTACTCCTTCACTTTTTCCTTGTACAACCAACTTGAGTGGTATGCGGCGTTGCGCATCTCTTCCAACTCAAGAAGTTGCACTTTTCTCTTGTCACCGGCCAACTCTTGATCAAAGTTTAAAAATTTTAAAGCCCACAAGGCCTTGTGCTCCATTTCAACCGGTAGATGGCAAGTTTTACCAAAAACCAATTGGAATGGAGTCAGCCCAATCGGAGCTTTATAAGCCGTGCGATACGCCCATAAAGCTTCGTCTAACTTTTGAGACCAATCCTTTCTAGAGCTAGACACGGTCTTTTCCAAAATCCTTTTGATCTCTCTATTTGAGACCTCGGCTTGACCATTCGCCTGTGGGTGGTACGGAGTAGTCACTTTATGCGTTACACCATAATGCTGCAAAACTTTTTCAAGCGGTGCATTGCAAAAGTGTGACCCTCCGTCACTAATCAACACTCGAGGGGTTCCAAAACGGGAAAAAATATTTCTTTTTAAAAAGCTTATTACCGTTTTAGAATCTGCTCTTGGTGAGGCAATCGCCTCAACCCACTTCGACACATAATCGACTGCCACCAATAAGTACTCGTTTCCAAAAGACGGTGGGAATGGTCCGACAAAGTCAATGCCCCAATAATCAAATAATTCTACCTCTTGGATATTTTGAAGAGGCATTTCGTCTCTCTTTCCTATCCCACCACTCCTTTGACAACTGTCACAATTTTGCGCATGGGTATTTGCGTCTTTAAAAATAGAAGGCCAATAAAATCCCGATTGAAGGACTTTATTCGCCGTTCTAGCCCCGTTAAAATGACCGCCATAAGGCGAGTTGTGACAGTGCCATAAAATACTTTGGGCCTCATCGCCCGTAACACATCTTCTCAACAAATTATCACCTCCCAGCTTAAATAAATAAGGATCATCCCACACATAGTATTTGGCATCCGAGATGAATTTCCTCTTTTGATTAGGAGTTAGGTTGTGCGGCACAAAACCGCTCGCCTTGTGGTTTGCAAAATCTGCAAACCACGGCCTCACTTGCACTTTAAAGAGTTTTTCATCAGGAAACTCTTCTCGGATGTCTTTTTCTAAGGCGGTCACCTCATCATTGACAAGCCGAGACAAATGATCTGCTACCACATTTTCGGATCCTTTTTTGTCTTTAATCTCAACATCGAATTCTTGCAACAAAAGGATCCACCGGATAAGCCTTTGCTTAGAATCCGGCTTGGTTAGCAGATATCTAATCGCCGCATGGTCAGTGTAAACAATAAATTTTGAGCCAATGAGATATGAACGAAATTTCTCAAGCGCATATACTATTGCAAGCAATTCTTTTTCGGTAGTGGCATAATTTATTTGGGCCTCATTAAGAACCTTTCTTGCGTAGTGTATGGCATGAAATTTTTTTTCTTTTCGTTGGCCAAGCACCGCTCCTATTGCATAGTCACTCGCATCACACATTAGCTCAAAATTTAAATTCCAATTTGGAGCGACTATGATTGGAGCGGTGACCAACTTCTCTTTCAATATCTCAAAAGCTTTCAAACATTCATCAGTTAGGATAAATACCTGATCTTTGGCAAGCAAATTACTCAAAGGTCTAGCCACCTTTGAGAAGTCTTTGATGAATCGCCGGTAGAAGCCGACATGCCCAAGAAAACTTCTGATTCCCTTTAAGTTAGCCGGATGAGGCAACTTCTCTATCACATCAACTTTAACATGATCCACTTCGAGTCCTTTTGACGAGACCTTGTGGCCGAGAACAATCCCCTCCGTCACCATAAAGTGGCACTTCTCCCAATTCAACACCAAGTTTGTTTTCACACACCTTTCAAGTACGGTCTTCAAATTTTCCAAGCATAAACTAAAGGATCCCCCAAACACTGAAAAATCATCCATAAACACCTCCATTGTTTTTTCTATGAGATCGGCAAATATGGCTTGCATACACCGTTGGAACGTTGCCGGCGCATTACACAACCCGAAGGGCATTTTGCGATAGGCAAAGATTCCAAATGGACATGTAAAAGCTGTCTTTTCGTGATCGGCCGGGTCAACTGCAATTTGGTTGTACCCGGAATAGCCATCAAGAAAACAATAAAATTCTTGTCCCGAGAGTCTTTCAAGCATTTGATCCATGAATGGAAGTGGGAAATGGTCTTTCCAAGTTGCGGTGTTTAACCGCCTATAGTCTATGCACATCCTCCACCCCGTTGCTACCTTAGTAGGGATCAACTCATTGTTCTCATTGCGAATAACGGTAATGCCCCCCTTCTTAGGAACCACATGCACCGGACTCACCCAAGGGCTATCCGAGATAGGGTAGATCATTCCCGCATCCAAAAGTTTTACAACTTCTTTTCTCACAACCTCTTTCATTGTTGGATTCAAGCGGCGTTGCGGTTGAGCTACCGACTTGAAATCCTCCTCCATTAAGATCTTGTGCATACAATAAGAAGGACTAATTCCTTTTAGATCGGAAAGAGTCCATCCCATTGCTTCTTGATTTTTCTTCAACACATCAATTAAAAGAGATTCTTCATGTTTTGACAAGAGGTTGCTAATGATAACCGACTTCTCCTCGGATTCATCTAAAAATGCATATTTCAAATTGTTTGGTAGATCCTTCAATTCAATGATTGGCTTTTCATCCTTGTCCTCTTTTTTTAAGACTTCTTCCTCTACTTCCCACGGTTGCAAATCCTTAAGACTATCAAGCTCTCTCAAACACTCATCTAGAGCTTCTTCTTCTTCAAGAGTAAAAACTTCGAAGGAGTCATCCAGGGCTAGCTCCAAGGGAGTGATGTCGTGAACATGTTTAGCAACTTCAAAAGTGGCTTCCTCAATTACGTCAACCCGGAAACTATCATGTTTGTCCTTTGAATGCTTCATTGCTTCAAAAAGGTCAAAAGTGACCTCTTCGTTTTGAACTCTTACCTTCATCAAACCGTCATCCACATCAATCATCATTCGGGCGGTTTTCATGAAAGGCCTTCCAAGAATCAATGGCGCATCATCATCTTCCTCCATATCAATCACAATAAAATCCACCGGGAAGAAAAACTTGTCCACTTTAACCAACACGTCTTGAGCTACTCCATGAGGATGAGTAGTAGACTTATCGGTTAATTGTAACGTCATTCGGATGGACTTGATCTCAATGTTGCCAAGCTTTTTCACAATAGACAAAGGGATAAGATTTATGCTTAACCCCAAATCAATCAATCCTTTTCCAACATAAACGTCACCAATGGTAACCGGCAATGTAACTCTCCTCGGATCAACTTCCTTTCTTGGTAGAGTACGTTAGATGATAGCGCTACAACTTGCATCGAGCACTATTGTTTCCGGCTCCGTGTACCTCCGCTTCTTTGTAAGTATGTCCTTCATGAATTTGGCATACTTCGACATTTGTTCCAAAGCTTCGGCGAACGGAATATTGATTTGCAATTGTTTAAAAATGTCCATGAACCGGGCGTAATACCGTTCATTTTCTCTCCTAGATGGAGCGTGAGGATAAGGCAATTTTTGAACTGGAGTGGTGCTCACCACCTCCTTCCCTTTATATGCTCTTGGGTTTCTTTCTCTTTTCTTTTTCACTTCATCCACTTTCACTTTTTCACTTTCGTTATTTTCAACTACTCCATTTGTTTTGTTTTCAACTTCAACCACTTTTTCTTTTTCAACTTCACCATTTTTTTCATTATTTTCTACTTCCTCCTCACTCCATTCACCAACTTCACCATCAAGCTTATCATCAATTTTCTTCTCTACCTCCCTCTTCCTACTCTCGTCAATCAACTCCTTCCCACTTCTCGTCCGTATAGCCTTACAATGCTCCTTCGGATTTGTTTGCGTATTTGCCGAGAAAGATGGTCCGACTTGTTGCTCCGCTAATTGCTTAGCGAGTTGACCAACCTGAGTCTCAAGATTTTTTATTGCCGCATCATTGCTTTTTTGATTTGCCATAGACATTTGCATGAATTGCGTCAATGTCTCTTCTAGCTTAGAAGTTGCAACTGGCGGTTGTTGAGGTACATACGGATTTTGACGGCTAGAGTTACCTCCCTCATAACCTTGGTTATTGTGGTAGTTACCTCTAGGTTGGTATCCTTGGCGTCCTTGATAGTTTTGTTGTTGTTGTTGTTGAGGATGTTGGTACGGTTGTTGTTGTGGTTTCCTTTGTTGGTAATCTCGTTGGTTAGCCATGTAGTTCACTTCTTCAAATCCGGGAGGCGGACAAAATCCAGTATCATGCTCGCCCTTACAAAGCTCGCAACAAGCTATTTGTTTAGCTTTTGACGGTTCTTTTAGCTCTTTGATTTGTTGAGTTAAAAGTTCCACTTGTTGTGAGATGAGCTTGTTTTGCGCAAGTATAGCATCATTTGTTCCTAACTCGAGCACACCCGACTTTCTTTGAGCTACCCCTCGATTGTGGTTCCCTTGGTGATCATTAAGTGCCATTTTATCAATTATTGCGGTTGCATCATCGGCGCTTTTTGACATTAAAGAACCTCCTGCCGTAGCATCCAATAAGGTCTTGTGAACCGAAAGGAGTCCATTGCGGAAAATGTGAACTTGAGTGAGCTCATCGAAACCGTGTCCCTTGCATTTTCTTAACATAGATTTGTAACGCTCCCAAGCTTCATTGAGTGATTCACTCGCTCCTTGAGAAAATACCACAATTGCAGTTTTAGCCTCCATGAACCGGTTATGTGGAAAGAATCGTTCAAGAAACTTTTCTTCTAAAAGATTCCAATCGGTCATGATTGTTGTCGATTGATCAAGATACCACTCCTTCGCTTTCCCAATTAAGGAATGAGGGAATAGTCTCCTAAACAATGACTCTTCATCAGCTTCGGTAGCTCCAGTTGCGCCCGCAATCTCATAGAACTTTGTAAGATGAGTAAACGAATCCTCATGGTCTAATCCCGTGAAAGGATTTTGATAGACTAGAGCTAGGATTCCCGTTTTCATCTCCGCTTGTCTTCCATTTTGGAGATTTCGTGCAAACTGAGCCGTATGTCTTGGACTGTTTGTGCATGGAGTAGAAACTGGCGGTGGGGGTGGTGGTTCTGCCATGATTGGTATGAAATGTGGTGGTGATGTTGTAGTCGAAGAACTTTCTCCTTGATTTTGTCTTTGCCTGGCTTGCTGCCTCCTACGTCTTGCTCTACTATTCAGTCTCCTTGCGGTTCTTTCAATCTCAGGATCAAAAAGAATTTGGTCCTCAGGAATCTGTCCTCGCATAAACAAGGGCTGCACACTAAACCAAACAAATTACAAGCACAAGTCAAAATTTCACAACTAAAAATTCAGCAACTATTGCGATGCTCGCAATATCAATTTATATTCCCCCGCAACGGCGCCATTTTGTTAGGATAGTGGTAAAGTGTCGGGTTTTTGTTATCGTCTCCACAGGGAATATAAGATTTTTGCCGCCGTTCAATAGTTGTTAAATTCGTAGTTTTATAGTATCAAAGGGGTTTGGTTTTAGAATCGGTATCTTGCATGAAAAGTTATAAACAACAGTAAAAGTTAGGGTTTGACGGTTTGAAATTGAGATTGCCAAAGTTAGGTTTCGGTAATCGTTGTGCATGCATACTTCCAATCAACATTTTAATAAACTCTTTTTAATGATTAACACATTCACAATATCCTCTCAATATGATTATCTCTAAATCATATTATGATGTTTACCATTTTGATCCATTATTTATCTCTCACACAATCTATCAAAATGACAACTTTAAAGTCTAACATTTTAAGTGAACAAAACCATCCAAGACTATTTCTAGCTCAAGAAAAGAGAAGGATGAAAACCTAGGTCAAGAGTTGGTAAATATTTCTCAATCATCAACCAACATAAAAGATTATAAATGAAACAAGGTTTTCATCATCTATTAATCATTTAAGAGTTTACAAATGATGATCATCCATATACATACAAAGTTTAATGATTACCTACATCTCTCTTTGACAACAAGATGAACTTAGCTACTCATTCTCATGGTAGCTTGCAAAAGAAGTTTCAGAAGAAGGTTGATGAACATCCAAGTCGAATGATCCAACTTTGATGAGAATCCACCTTCTTTTTGTTTGATTATGTTAAGAGATGAAGAAAATAAACCAAAAAAGGTTTTTAGGTCAAAAAACCTCTACTTACAGCAAAACAATGTAAAATAGTCAAAAGAAGATGATTCACAAAAAGTAGCCCATGCTACTTATAGTAAGTGGGAATTCTGGGCACGCTCGCTACCTCCTCGCTAGGCGAGCTTCTAGCGAACGCTCGCTACAGCCTCGCCTAGCGAACATGCCAGCGAGGTCTACAGTTTTGCTTCTGTTTTGCTTCGCTACGCCTCGCTGCAGCGAATGACCCAGCGAAGGGTGCCTGGAACACTCTGGAATTGCTCGCTAGGTGCTCGTTGGGAGCTCGCCTAGCGAGCCTCTTCGCCACCAGCTCGCTACCAAAGATTGATGTCCAAAATGATTCTGCCCAAGTCTGGAGCTGTTCGCTACGTGCTCGCTAGGCGAGGTTGTAGCGAACACTCGCTACTCACTCGCCAGGTGCTCGCTGAGCGAACCAACTTTTGCTTTTGCTTTTTGTTTGATTCCTTTGCCATCTTTCTTGTGCTTCCAAATTATACTCTTTCAAACTCAAATCCTGCACAATAACGCACAAATCAAAGGGACCAAGAGCATTTAATACAATGATGCACATTAACAAAAGCAAGGCGATTAAATACGTTTTTGGCACAAAAAGAAGTGAAAGATGCCCTTATTTGATAGCTCAAATAAGCACAATTGGGCATTTAACAGTATAATAGATGTGAGGGGTGCTCATACCTTCCCCTTGCGTAAACGACTCCTGAACCCAAGATTTGGTTGCAATAACCTTGTCTTTCATGTTCTTTTAGGTTTTTTTCGATCGTTTCCTTTCTCTCTCTTTGGGATAAATAACAATTGGTGGCGACTCTTCTGTTTGTTTCTGTCAGCCCTTTTTTCGCAGTTGCGACATAAAGCTGCACGAAATGAATCGAAAAATGCGATAAAAAATCGAGTCATCAAACTCCCCCATACTAAAATCTTTGCTTGTTCTCAAGCAATCGACCAATATGGTAAACGGAAAGTAAGCATGGTCTGAAATATAGGCACAACGAAACTCTGATCATATGCGGCTGCTAGGCTAAAGTTTGATCGATAGGTACTAAATAATGAAAACAAGGATATCGTATCGGTACATCTCCACATTTGCGGACAAACACTCCCTTCCTATGCAATACCAATTCAAATCACGAAATTATGACCAGACCTATATCCCTTATCATATTTCACCTCTTTTTCATTGTCGCGCAATCACATTAAGACCGTTATCCCTTGCACTCACATGGTAAGCGAACCTGCTTGTGTTCTATGATCTCGATATTCAGAATTTTATTTTCTCTTTTTGCACATTATGTTTTCTTTTGCTTACGAATTTCAAGAGTTCGAACCTTTAGGCTAAGTGTCCGGGTGAGGACCACCTAACTTAGCGGGATCATGTCTTTGATTCACTTTCTATAAAAATCGCATTATTCAAATCTTTGAGATCAACACATATTTGCATCAGTTTGTTACTTAGTTTGTACACAAGGATGGTGCTGAATGCTAGTATAAACTAGTCAAGAGTCTACTTCTAAGAAACTAGGCATAAGGTCTTATCATAATGTCTATTTAAATCAATATCGCATACTTAGGGAATATAAGGTGTAGGAACGGTACTAATATTTTCACAACTTTTCCAAGTCTATCTTACACAGCCTAAGTAATCTATATACTCTCGGAGTGTCGTGCCATGAATCAAAATTTTAAATTATGGTCAAAATAGGGGAGTTAACAGATAGTACAAAAAATGTAAAGCAATTATTGATTCAAACGCGCATATGACTCAAAAAAGAAACAACTAAAACTAAAAAAACTGGAAATAACAGAAAGTAAATAAAAATAGCAAACAGCTCCTCCCCCACACTTAAACTAGGAATTATCCTCAATTGCCAAGTCTAATGTGAAAGAATGAACGATAGGACCTGGAGAAGTCAGTGGTGGCGGCCACGACCTCCACGGTGGTCTCTTTCCTGGTTGAAAGCTGGGTTGTCCTGTGGTACATACTAGACACAGTCTGCAATACAACTCACCTCTCTACGCAAGCCTGCCATGCCGGAGACAACGTCTTGCAAGTCCAGCTCAATTCTGTCCATAAACTCGTATTGGCGCCTCTGCATCTCCTGCATCAATGCGTCATACTCGGCGTCCCTTTCTCTTTGATGTCGGAGCTCCGATAAAATGTCATCTAGAAATGAGCGAATACCTCAGAAAAAGAAGTAGCGGGTTCCTGGGTGCTAGGCCCAGGTGTGTCAGTAGTACGTCTACGAGTACGGGGCCTCTCGGAAGGTTGTCCTGCAACCTCACGATACCGCCTCTCGGCATTTTCCTCCTCTAAATCTGGCACACCTAAATCAATCAACCAATTAGTAGGTCGGTGCACGTCGGTATGCTCAGAGCAGGGAAGAGAGAAGCCTCAGAACTCAGTGGTACAAACCATTATATGATACTTACCACTAGGCAAACTTTTGACAAGCCGCATATGACGACAAAAGTCAATGTTGGCATAGAGGCAAGGAATATTGTCAGCATTTTCTAAATCGGCCTCTAGGTCTAAATAGCAAGCGATAGTAGTGATGACACCGCCAATGCAAATGGGACCACTAGTTCTGTTTGAAACACTGACAAAATGGGCAAAGAGGAACGGTGTGGGATTGACAGGGTTTTAGAGGAGAGCGCAATAGATAAAGAATAAGTCTTTAGAGTTCACATTGTCTGGACTTTCACGTCCAAAAATGTTGGAAGCGGGGATACGATGTAAGTATCGGATCGTTGGGTTGTAGATGGTAGTGGCCTTTAGGCCTTCCCATGTGGTGGTGGTGGTGTTTGTGATTTAGTTCCAAAACTGAAAGGCTCCGTCCTCCCAGTCACTTTCTAAAGGTGCAAGGGTAGCAGATCCTTCATTGACAGGAAAACCAAAGTATTCCGCTACCTGCTCATAAGTTAACGAATAGTCAGCATTAAACATTCGGAAGTGAATGGTACCAGTTGTGTGAGAAAGATCATGAACATACCTAAGTGAACTTAGAAACTCATATGTAAGCCTAACGGAAGAAGCATTAAACATAGAACAAAAACAAGTCATACTGAGGTTTCGGAGCATCCAAGACACGCTCTGGTAGAGACCCAAGGTGCGAAGAGTTTCTGGGTCAGGATACCGTGTCGCATAGACGAGTCTCTTGGAGAGTCGGTGAAAGTTTGCGTGCATTGTGTTTCCGAGCACTCCTTCGGGGAACTCGATGCCCATGTGATCGATTTCATGGTTGGCTTCCATAATGCTTGTTTGTTTGGATTTCTAAGAAGGGTGCAAGAATGGAAAATGGTTTTGAATGTGATGATGGAGAGGGTGAAGTTGATGAGGTTAAATAAGGGTTGAATATAGAAGTTGGGTGGTTAGAAGTTAATGTGGGATAATGACGAGGTTGTGGGGTGATTAATGATGTATTGGGAATATGCAAGGATGGTAAGAGTGAAGAAATAAAAAGGCAAAACAAATTTTTAAATTTTAAAGCAGTTCTGCCCCCAAGACCAAACGGCGAGCGCCATTAGGCTTATGGCGACCGCCATTTGCCTCAGGCACAAGCTGTTTGCTCTGGCTTGGCAGAAAGCAGTTCTGCCGGCATATTTTTGGTGTTTTTCTGGTTTTTACTTACACACGATAAAATGCTACACTAAAGAAAGATTAAACAGGTTGTAGAAAGCTAAAAACAAAAGCACGTAAAGAAAAGAAAAATTGTATTAAACGAAACTGAAGTGCGTTACAACTACGCGTCGGCATTCCGATAGTAAATAGTGGAATAAAAAAAACAGCACTACAAACAATGCGGGAATGGGAAAATCATTACAAAGAAATAAACTATCCTAAGAAAAACAGGGAAAAAGCTGTGCCTGGCAGTCATATGTGGTGTTGTGCAATGGAATAGACCATCTGGAACAAGTGGTCCAACTCCTTATGGATAACATCCATAAGTCCAATGAAATCGATTTTGAAGGACAAAATCTCGTTCCAAACGAATTCTAATTCGGACTGGAGGCAGTTAATAGCTGCAACTACATTGACCGTTGGATCAGCAAGATTAATCTCCGAACTTTGAGTGGCAGAGGCAGACATAATAGTGTCACGGTTCTTGTAAGCTTGAGGAGAGTCAGGTGGAGTTAGAAACTCATCGGGGACCTCCAAGTCATAGAGCAAGTTATTCTTGCTGTGCACACTAGTTTTCTCATGGTTGGGCAGGGTAAAAGTATGGACTACAACATTATTAATAAGCAGCTCGAATTCAACAGGACCAAGATTTGCAATCATTTTCCGATTGAAACAAAAGTTAATGTCCATCAAACGGACGCCACCGAAAGCAAAGGAACGATTCAAATGATATCTCATTCCAATTGCATCAGCAATCATTGTTACTAACTCGCCTATTAAAATCGGCTCAAAAGAATCACGAGCAAGACGACTGAAATTTGCAAGCAAGAACGGGGCAGCATTGACATGTTTTCCTTGGGATGCATAAAGTATGATATACAACTCATACCGAGACACAGAGGTGATGTTCTCTTCCTTTCTAAAGAAAGTGTAAGTAATGATCTTATGAAAATATCACCATCCAGGGTTGTGGATGTTCTCAGAGAACATATCATCGGGTTCAGCATTCCCGTTTCTAGATAAGGCACCCCAGATATGTCGGAGATCAAAACTAGTAAAGGTATCCAAAGAGGTTTTGGTTACAGCATCGGGCTTATTAGGAAAGCCCAACAAGTCAGAAAATTTGTGACGAGTGAACCTATACTTGTTTATAAATAACCTGAAGGTAGCTAGTCCACGGCCAAAACCGAAACCACGGTTGGGGTCGAAGAAAAGAGAGTTGAGGAACTTCAGAGTCAGGTTATTGTAGGTGCTGAACTTCTTTTTTAAGGCAAAGTGAGACCAACCTATTTGGCCCATAAGGTAAACAACGATGTCCTGGATGCTAAGGGTTTGCATAGCAGAGTTGTCAGGGTAGATGGACAGACAAAAATCTCTTTGAGACAATGCCTCAAATCGACGTCTCTGGACATCATTCTTGAAGGTGACAGTATGGTTCTCGAATATCTGCATGGTCTCAGGTTAAAGGTATCCTAGAGAGGGTTATCCTTGAGATCAAAAGAAACTAATACACTATTAGGGAAATAATATTACTATTGGTTAGTACAATTAGGATATAGATACTAATAATAAAGTAATAATAGTGACAACATTGGAATGCATAAGAGATAAATTCTATACTAATCATGCATACAATGTCCTAAAACTAACAAAATAAAAAACAAGAACTAAAGGTCGTGGTTTAGCTCCCACAGAGTGCTATGTTTAATGTCAAAAGCTTGAAATTAGATCTGTAAAAGGTGCCCCTAGTCAGGAAGAGCTGGAGGCTCTTCTAACTTGCAGTATGTGCAGAATTCCTTGTTTTCCACTGATTGGTATTGCTTGAGTCTTTGGCTGTTCACGATGAACGTCTCATTCGACTTTCCTTTAATTTCAACTGCTCCACTCTGTAGTACTTTTGTAACTTCAAAAGGACCGGACCACCTAGAACGTAGTTTTCCAGGAAAGAGTTTAAGCCTAGAGTTAAATAAGAGAACTATATCTCCTTCATTAAACTCCTCCTTCGCTATCCTCTTATCATGCCATTTCTTGGCTCTTTCTTTATATATCCGAGCATTTTCATATGTGTCTAGTCTTAGTTCCTCTAGTTCATGGATATCCAAAATTCTTTTCTCGTCGGCTCCCTTATAATTCATATTCAAAAGGTCTTAGTGTCCCAATAAGCTTTGTGCTCAAGTTCCACAAGCAGATGGCATGATTTTCCATAAACCAGTTTGTATGGTGGGGTTCCTATAGGGGTTTTATAAGTTGTTATGTAAGCCCACAGAGCTTCATGAAGTTTAGTAGACCAATCTTTCTTAGAGATTGCAATTATTTTTTCTAAAATTGGCTTGATCGCCCTATTTGATACCTCCACTTGTTTTAGGATGGTAGGGTGTCGCTACTCGGTGTCTTACTCCGTATTTAAGCAATAGTTTCCCGAAGACATTTGAAATGAAATGGGAACCGCCATCACTAATGACAATTCTTGGTACATCGAATCTGGGAAAGATTATATTTTTGAAAAGTTTGACCACCAGTCGTGCATCATTTGTAGGAGAGGCTATCGCCTCGATCCACTTGGATACGTAATCGACTGCAACAAGTATGTATTTGTTTCCAAATGAAGATGGAAAAGGTCCCATGAAATCAATTCCCCATACATCAAAGACTTCAACTTCTAAGATCCCCCTTTGCGGCATCTCGTCGCGTCTAGAAATGTTCCCAGTGCGTTGGCACCAGTCGCAGTTCATAATAGCGATATAGACATCCTTCTAGAGGCTAGATTGTAATATCTTTGCGCATGTTTTTGACGTACTGGCATGTCCTCCATATGGTGTGGCATGGCAGTGGGATATGACATCCACTACTTCCGCTTTAGAGACACATCGGTAAAATATTCCATCGACGCCTCTTTTAAATAGTAGGGGTTCATCCTAATAGTAGTGTTTGAGGTCATGGAAGAAATTCTTCCTTTGTTGGTATGTTAGATCTGGTGGAAGCACTTTGGCTGCTAGGTAGTTAACAAAGTCAACATACCATGGAAATGTGGTTTTGGTACAGATTGCTTCTACTACTTCATATGTTTTTGCATCATTATATAACAAGGAATGTTCTATTGTTCCGCCTTCACTTTCTAATTGAGCTACTAATCTGTCGTAAGGGAATGCATCATCTATAGGAACTTCTTCGGGTTCCAGACCCTCAACCCTAGAGAGATGATCTGCTACCACATTCTCTAGGCCCTTCTTATCCTTAATTTCCAAATGGAATTCTTGCAAAAGTAAGATCCATCTCAAGAGTCTTAGTTTGGCATCCTTCTTAGTCAACAGGTACCTAATCGCAGCATGATCGGTATAGATAATGATTTTTGCTCCTACTAGATAGGAACAAAATTTATCTAAGGCGAAAACAATGGTCAGGAGTTCCTTTTTTGTGTTGCTTAGTTCATCTGCATGTTGTCCAGGGTTCTACTTGGGTAGTAAATAGCATGAAGCTTTTTTTCCTTTATTTGCCCTAAGACAGCGCCTACAGCATAATCGCTAGCATCACATACTATTTCAAACGACAGACTTCAATCAGGTGGTTGCATGATGGGTGCGATAATAAGAGCACTCTTCAGATGTTCAAATGCTCTCAAGAATTCTTCGTCAAATATAAATTTGGCTTCTTTCATTAGTAGTCAAGTTAGAGGCTTTGTGATCTTAGAGAAGTCTTTAATAAATCGTCGGTAAAAACCTGCGTGTCTTAAAAAGCTGCGTATTTCTCTGACTGTTTTAGGAGGTCGAAGATTTTCTATGACTTATATCTTTGCTTTGTCTACTTCAATACCTCTATCGGATACTACATGTCCAAGGACTATGCCTTGTCGTACCATGAAATGACATTTCTCCCAATTCAACACAAGGTTTACCTTAACGCATCCTTCAAGTACCATTTCAAGGTTTGACAGACAGTGTTTGAAACTTCCCCCACACACAGAGAAATCGTCCATGAATACTTCCATTATGTCGTCTATAAAATCTGCAAAGATCAACATATGCATCTCTGAAATGTTGCGGGGGAGCATTACATAGCCCGAACGGCATTCGCCGATATGCATATATGCCATAGGGGCAAGTAAATGTAGTTTTTACCTGGTCATTAGAATGGATAGGTATTTGAAACAATCCTGAGTACCCGTCTAAATAACAGAAATGTGAATGTTTGGCTAGTCGTTCAAGCATCTGGTCTATGAAGGGTAAAGGAAAATGATATTTTCTAGTATCCTTATTCAGTTTCCTATAATCTATACACATCCTCCATCCAGTTTGAGTTCGTTTTGCTACGGACTCGCCCTTTTCGCTAGTTACAATAGTAACACCACCCTTTTTTGGTACGACATGTATTGGCCTGACCAAGTTACTGTCAGATATCAGGTATATGATTCCTGCTTCCAATAGTTTTTGCACTTCTTTCTTGACTACATCTCCTAAGATAGGGTTCAATCATCTTTGATGCTCTCTAGACGTCTTACAGTCCTCCTCCATCATAATGCGATGCATACATATAGAGGAACTTATCCCTTTTAGATCGGAAATGTTATGTGCAAAAGCTGAGGGATATCTCCTCAAGACTTCCAATAGTCTTTCCGTTTCTAATTTTCCCAAATTGGCATTAACTATCACGAGTTTTTCAAGTTCAGTATCTAGGAATTCATATCTCAAATCCTTGGGCAATGTTTTAAGTTCTACAATTGGTTTCTTAGGGCATGGCATTGGATCGGGTGTGAGTGTTAGGCATTCTCTTAGACTATCATCTTCATATGGCTCACGCCAGTTATCATCCTCGAATATTGGAGGGGCTGGAATCTTAAGTACTTATGTGTACCTTGTTGAGTCCTTCTACATTTCTTTTACGCATTCGTCGATAATGTCTAGAGAGCAACATGTATCGTCTAAAACAGGGGCTTTCAGAAATTGGGCTAAGATAAACTCAATTTTTTCTTCCCCTACCTCGAAGGTTAATTTTCCTTTCTTCACATCTATTATGGCTCTAGCTGTTTCTAAGAACGGTCAACCTAATATGATTGGTATATTAGAATCTTCCCTAATGTCCATTATCACGAAATCCGTCGGTATATAGAACTGGCCTATGCGAACTGGCACATTTTCTAGCATACCTATCAGATACTTAACCGAGCAGTCTGCTAGCTGTAGAGACATTTTCTTCGGCCTAAGTTCTCCTAAATCGAATTTCTTACATGTGGATAAGGGCATTAGACTAACACTGGCTCCTAGATCACATAATGTTTTATCTATGATAGACTTTCTGATTACGCAAGGTATGGAAAAGCTACCTGGACCTTTTAGCTTAGGAGGCATGTTATTTTGAAGTATAGCACTACACTCGACAGTGAGCATAACGGTTTTGTTGTCTTCTAGCTTTTTCTTATTCGGTAGAATCTCTTTGAGAAGTTTAGCATATGAGGGCATTTGTGTAATAGCTTCTGTGAATGGTATAGTTACATTCAATTTCTTTAGAAGCTCTACAAATTTCTTGAATTGTCCTTCGTGTTTGAATTTAGCTAGTCTTTGAGGATAAGGTATATGTGGTTTGTAAGGCGGTAGAGGCACATAAGGTGTTTCTTTCTCTACGACCTCTCCGCTCTCATCTTCCTTCTCCATATTTGATTTTTCTCCCTTCTCGATTTCCTTTTGCATATTCCGGTGCATGGCTGAATTTTGGATTCTCGGATCGACGGGTCCATCGTATTCTGTTCCACTTCACAAAGTAATAGCGTTAGCATGACCTTTTGGATTTGGTTGCGGTTGGCCAGGAAATGCTCCAGGTGAGGCTGCTATAGCTTATTGTTGTTGGGCTACTTGAGTGATTTGAGTTTCCAATATTTTGTTATGAGTAGCCATAGCATCAAGCTTGCTTGACAGTTGTTTCACCAACTCGCTCGTGTGAGCGTTTTGATTTGCCAAGTCTCTGTTTTGATGGGCTTGAGCATTCATAAAGTTATCCATCAGGATTTCCAGATTTGACTTCCTAGGTGGTTGTGATGGAGCGGATTGTGCTCCTTTCTGAAATCTGGGTGGAACAGCAGATGTTGAGTTTGGTGGATGTAAAGCATTGTTATTCTTTTATGAAAAGTTTGGGTGATTTCTCTAACCAGGATTGTAGGTGTTTGAAAATGGGTTTCCTTGAGCGTAATTCACTTGGTCGGTTGGAGTACCAGCCAACACTTGACATTCAGCGTTTGTATGCTTAGGGTTTCCACAAATTTCACAATTCGGAGTCACCGCAGCTACGGTAGCTGGTGGTGGTGCTATTGCTAAACTTTAAATCTTTTGAGCAAGGGCGTCTACTTTAGCATTGACTCGATCTATACCATTGACTTCGTGCATTCCCCCTTTCGGAGTTGGTCTCTCTACACCAGCGCATTCACCTCCCCATTGGAAATGGTTTTGAGCCATAGTCTCTATGAGTTCATAAGCTTCTGCATACGTTTTATCCATTAGTGCACCTCCTGCGGCTGCACATAAGTTCATTTTAGTGTTGTACAATCGCCCACCATAAAAGGTATATATTACCATCCATTCTTCAAGTCCATGGTGTGGGAATATCCTTAAAATGTCCTTGTATCTCTCTCAAGCATTGAATAAGGATTTGTTGTCTTTTTGCTTAAATCCGTTGATCTGAGCGCGCAACATAGCTGTCTTTCTTGGTGGGAAATATCTAGCTATGAAGACTTTCTTTAACTCGTCCCATGTCGCCACTGAATGGGATGGTAGATACTGGAGCCAAGCTCTAGCTCTATCCCTCAATGAGAATAGAAAAAGTCTTAGTCTGATTGCTTATTGACTGACTCCATTGACTTTTACAGTGTCGGCATATTGCACAAATATTGACAAATGAAGGTTCGGGTCATCCGTAGCATTACCTGAGAATTGGTTCTGTTGAACTGCTGAAATTAGCGAAGGCTTCAGCTCAAAACCGTTACAGTTAATAGCTGGGGCAACAATGTTGCTGTGTGGCTCTTCCTGTGATGGAACAGTGTAATACTTTAGAGGACGGTCTCTCGGTCCTTCGGCGATGTTTCAGGATGGTTCTGATTCGGTTTCTGAATTTGAATAAGGAATAATTGGTTTTGGGGTATTATGTCTATGAAGGAAATCATTGATTCGGCGTCTCAGAAGTACGTAACGCTCGATTTCGTTGGTTGGTTGTTCCAATTCTTCGCCTCGCAAGCGAGTGCCTGGTATACAATCGGCTAATCAAAATGGAAAATAAAATAAAAAGTTGCCTTAGTCTATACTGTGCAACTGAATTACCACAATATTGACTAAATTAGTCTTCGGCAACGGTGTCAAAAACTTGATCGCGACTTTGCGTATTTTTCAGATTACTACTGCAAGTATACAGTCTACCGCGTAGTTTTAAAAGATTGTCGAACCCAAAAGGACTAATAATCAACCTAGAGTGATCAATTTTTGCAGTGCAAAGCTAAGGCTTGGTTTTTGCGGTAAAAAGACTTAATTAAAACTGGATTTGAAAAAGATAAAGAAACGGGTTCGAAGAATGATCCACGTGCTTCTAAGGGACTCTGTAGATCCCAGGTATTAACAAAGGACTCAAAGTTATTCTGTAGGAAAAACTGGTTTAAAGATTCAATCTCACACTCTCGCGCTATTGACCCAACCACACCTGATGACCCCAAGATTTTTCTCTCGCTCGCTCGGTAGTTAAAAGGCACGCTTTGAAAACTAGCAAGGCCTAACTGAAACCTGAAGCGCTCTCGCTGCATTCAAACTCAGTGCTCAGTGTCTACTATTCGGCAATCACCTCCAACTCTCGCTCTGCCGGACACGCTTTGGTGTGCTTGAAATCGAAACTACGACCCATAAACAAATATACGTCTTCTTCTTCAGGTGAACCCAAAATGACAACCCACAAACAGATATTCATCTTCTTATTTAGGTGAACTCAAAATCACACCCCAGAAACTCAAATGGCTTCCCCTCTATTAGCCTGATTATAATGTTTTTGGTGAGAGTAATGAAAAGGAAAATGTTATTGTTGATTTTTGCTTCTCTCTCTTTCTTTGCATGTATCTGTTTTAAAAAATAATTTCTCTCCAAGGCATAAAAAATAATGAGAGAAGAGTGTTATATGGAAAATGACATGTGAAGAAAATGAATTGAATATGTCACTACTAAAAATAAGACATTTGGTTAAATGATTTTACATCAAATTTTTAGATATAGGATGTGAAAAATATTTGTCAAAGGATTTTACATCAGATTTATTAACAATATGATGTGAGAAATATTTGATTTAAGGATTTTACATCAGACATATATTTTCACTGATGTAAAAAATAACACGGTGGCAGTGTCGTAAATAATAAGAATTTTGCTATAAAGGATTTTACATCGGACCATTTATTCCAACCAATGTAAAAAGTTCTCAATAAAAAATAAATAAAATGGGTGAAACATTTTACATCGGACCATGTACCACAGCCGATGTAAAAAATGACGCGGTGGCAGTTTCGTAAATAATAAGAAATTTTGTTATAAAGGATTTTACATCAGTCCGTTTACCCCAACCGATGTAAAAGTCCTCAATAAAAAAATAAATAAAATAGATTAATTAAACATTTTACATCGGGTTGTTTATCCCAACCGATGTAAAAAGTTTTTCAATAAAAAAAAATAAATGGATTAAACTTTTTACATCGGGTCATTTTGCTCAACCGATGTAATAAGTTTCTCAATAAAAAATTAAATAAAATTGATTAAACTTTTTACATCGGGCCAATTTTCCCAACCGATGTAATAAGATTCTCAATAAAAATTTAAATAAAATTGATTAAACGTTTTACATCGGGCCAATTTGCCCAACCGATGTAAAATGTTTCTTAAAATCTCAAAACCCTATTTGAAAACTTAACATTCTCCAAATCCCCAAAAATCTCTTATCATTCTTCTTCTTCGCTTCCACCATCTCCGTCCCCATTTTCCTTCTTCTTCACTTTCACCATCATCGTTTTTCTTCTTCTTCTTCCGCCGCCACCGTCCTTCATTTTTCTTCTTCTTCTTCCGCCGCCACCAATCCCTTCGCCGAAGATGAGGTGAATCCTTTTGCGGTAAGTTTCTCATCATATTTTCTCTGATTAATTATTTTCTCTCATCATATTTACATAATGCTGATGAATTAATTAGCCGTATACAGACACAAAAATACAAAAAATAAATATGTTTATCGTGTACTCCTACTTCTTTTTAATCCCCAATTTACCAAATACAAAAAATAAATATATTTATTCAAAATAGGATTGATACTCGTACATGTATATCATAGGTAGTTATTAATTAAAATAATAAATAATAAATAAACGATATTGGCGATGCTACTCATAATAGTGTAAAAAAAATTATGAGAGAAACTAAATCCATGCATTGCTTAGTTTTATTATTTCTGTTTGGTTGGTTGTTCATCTCATGTGTATTCTTCTAATCAGTTGTTTTTCCTTTCAGTTTGGTTGAATTTTATTTTGTTTTCTCGTAGTTTAATCTATTATATTATCTTTAAGGTGTTGTCTCCCATATAGGCTTCTAGTGAGAGATTAAACTTTGATATTTTTTTTTGAAAGTTTTAAATTACCGCAAAATAATTCCGTTAATTAATAATTGAAAATGAAAAAAAAAATTGCTAAATATTTCCATTAAATATTTTCTGCTAAATTGATAAAAAAATATGGTCACAAAATTAAACTATAATTTATATATCATATTTTCCTACATAAATAATATCAATACTTTCTAAGGTTTAACTTTCTTTTTGCAGAGACTATCAAATGATGACTTAGATGGCAGCTTAACTAAGAATTTCTAATAAAGAGGTGTAGATCTTTCACTTGGAAGAGTTAACTATTGTCAACGTGAAATTTTGATATTGTTTGCTACTGGAAGAAATATCTTATTTTTTTAGTTGCTATTAGATCAAAAGCAACTATGACATTCATCTAATAGTTTTTTGATACATTTTTCTAAGCATATACAATCATATAGTGTTGACATAATTAAGACTTTTTAGTTTGTTAAAATCTTAGGAGAAACAACATTGTGCTTGCTGGCTTGGAGAGACAACCTTGAGCTTGTTCTACTTTCCAGTACTCTGTCGGTGATAAAAACAATCTATAAGATATCTTTAACAATACATGATTTTACTGTTTTTAATATGTTTTTGTAAGAATTCTGGAATTTGAAATTTAGTGTGTAGAAAAATCAGTTTGTTTCATATATCTTCAATGAATTAATGTCATATATTGGTGGTTTAATTCTCCCATATTATGGAAAAGTGGTCAGTTAATTGGTGCTAATCGAAGATATCTTTTTGGACTTTTTGGCTTTTCGGTTTGTTAAAGTCTTAGGAGAAACAACCTTGTGCTTGTTGGCTTGGAGAGACAACCTTGAGTTTTTTCTACTTTCCAGTACTCGGCTGGTGATAACAATGATATATAAGGTATCTTTAACAGTACATGATTTTACTGTTTTTAATAATAGCTTTTTGTAAAAATGTCAAAAAAATTTGATGTCAGTACATGATATAAAATTGAGTAATAAATTTTTTATGAAAATAACATTTTGTTAAGAATAATATTTATGATTAAATTTAATGCCACATGTTTGCACGTAGAGACTTTTGTTCTCTCTAATGTGTCCAAAAGAGGGACTATTGTAGGCGTCACAATGATTTAATTTTGTATGTGTTAATTTTGGAACATAGGTATGGATCGTAGTTGGATGAGAGCTAATCGATTAAGTGCTGAGTATGAACATGGAGTGATGGAATTTATACAGTTTGCTGAAAGTAATGCTAAAAAAAATCTTCCTCCTCCTAAAAGTAGTGCTAAAAAAAGTCGTCATGTGCTTTTTCTCTGTCCATGTGTTCGTTGTGCAAATAAAGAACTAAAACTTAATAAGAAATAAATTATGGATCATCTAATTTATGAAGGGATTTGTCAAAGTTATACACAATGGATATGACATGGTGAAGTAGTAGCAAAGTCAAATGTGTCCCAAAGAGATAATGTTAATGTAGAAATGGATGATCGTCTAGAAGACATGATGCGTGCTATTGGACAAGATTCGTTTAAGAGGGCACATGCGTATGATACTTTATGCATTGAGAAGGATAAACCTTTGAACCCGAGATGCACAAATTTTACACGTTTGTCAGTTGTGTTAAAATTGTTTAATTTAAAGGCAAATAATGGATGGACTGATAAACGTTTTACCTAATTGCTTGAATTGTTGGCACAAATGCTTCCAGAAGGTAACATAATGCCAAATCGTTATTACGAGGCAAAGAAATTGTTGTGTCTGATGGGTTTGGAGTATGAAAATATACATGCATGCCCTAATGATTGCATACTATACAGAAAAGAGTATGTAAACTATAATCATTGTCCAAAGTGCAAGGCGTCACGCTACAAAAAGAAAGACGGTGATTCTAGTGATGATGAGGTGGTCAAAAAGGTCCTCTCGCGAAAGTAGTATGATACCTACCAATAATTTTAAGGTTCAAGAGATTATTCGCTAATGCAAATGACACAAAGAATTTTAGATGGCATGCATAAGAAAGAAAATCTGATGGGAAAATTCGCCATGTAGCTGATTCTTTGCAATGGAAGAAAATAGATTCTTTGTTTCCAAATTTTGGCAAAGAGTCGAGAAACCTTAGACTTGGACTTTCTACTGATGGAATGAATTCGTTTGGTAATCTAAGTACTAACCATACTTCTTGGCCTGTTCTTCTGATGATTTACAACCTACCCCCGAGGCTGTGCATGAAGCGTAAATATATTATGTTATCGATGATGATTTCGGGCCCAAAAAAACCAGGAAATGACATAGACGTTTATCTAAGTCCACTAATAGATGATTTAAGAGTGCTTTGGGAGGAAGGGGTGAATGTCTTTTATGCGTATTCTGGTGAACATTTCAATATGCATGCCATGTTGTTTTGCACCATCAACGGTTTTCCGGCATATGGCAGTTTGTCCGGGTACAAAGTTAAAGGGCATAAAGTGTGTCCTATATGTGAAAAAGACACATGTTACCATCAACTTGAAAAAGGAAAGAAGATTGTTTATCTCGGGTATTGAAATTTTTTAAATTGTTATCATCCATATCGTAGATTGCAAAAAGTTGTCAATAGTGAACAAGAGCATGGTGTTGCTCCAAAGCCATTAACCGAGTCTTGGTTGCAAGTAAATAAAAATAACTTTACATTGTTATTTACTTTGCATTTTGCAACTTAAGATGAATTTTCCAAGAATAATTTTATATTGTTATTTACGTAGTGTAGGTCTTTGATGATCCAACAGAATTAACACAAGATGATTTGTATGATTTGCGACTCCGTTGGACAAAATGTTTCTTTGAGTTATATAAAAATTAAGCTTTATATGGTGAGTTATATAGAATTGTCTATATATATATATATATATATATATATATATATATATATATATATATATATATATATATATATATATATATATATATATATATATATATATATATATATATATATATATATATATATATATATATATATATATATATATATATATATATATATATATATATATATATATATATATATATATATATATATATATATATATATATATATATATATATATACCTGATTTGAGTTTCTTGACTTTGGTATTGTCTGCTGATGTTTATTGGTATTATTATTTATTGTCAGCAAATGTGATTTTGGTGTTGTCTACCGAAGCTAGCTACAACTCATTTCTTGTGGATTGCACGTTGGTATTCAAGTGTGGTAAAGGACTTATAAATGGTTGAATATTTTTGTTTGTTTTCACTGGTTTTGTTGTTGTATTAGTCCACCGTGTAAACATACATATAATTTTATACAGTTGTATGTATACTAGATTAGTACTTTTGTAAATCAATTTGTTCATGTTGAAGAATATGTGTATCCTAACTATTTGGTGCAATGAAACTAAAAGGTTAGTTGAAAAACTGCATACCAAATAGGGACTAAAATTTGGTATGTGTGATGTTGAAAAAAATATGAAAAATTAGGTACCAAAAAAATTACAGGGATTCCACATTGATTCGGATAAAAATTAGTCCAAGTTTTTAAGAAAAACAACCTACATTTTATATCGGGCGCGCCTAGAAACCGATTGTTGCACCCCAAATTTGTCCTACCTTTACATAGTTTCTAGTGCCACTTTATTTTAAATGAATAAAATGGCATAATTGGCAAGAGACCATGTGTAAGGAGTTGTGAGTGTGAGAGGTCGAGAGTTTGAATCCCACCTTCTTCACTTTTTGTTTTTTATAATATTTTTTTGTTTTTTATAATATTTTTAATGTTTAGTAAATAAATAGGGTTTTTAATTTGTTTTAGCTTTAAAGTGGGCATTAGGTTAGAGTTAACCCTAATTTGTTACCTATATAAATGAGTTGCATTTGAGAAAAGGGGGAAGGAGACAAAAAGAAAAACGGCGGCCGTTCTCACAACTTATCAGAAGAAAGGAGGAACCCACAAACCCAGAAGGAGAAGAAAGGGACGGTTCTTCGAAGAAGAAGACGGAGCTTCCTTCGTTAATCATCACCATCGCGACTCAGAGAAGCTCAAGCTCTCATCATTGTCCTCCTTCCGGAACTGCTTCAAATCCCATCTCCAGAATCCGTCGTCGTTACCGTAAGCTTTTCCTAACTTTTTAGATTTAGTTAATATTAAAATGAACTTTCTTAATTAAAACTCCTCTTGAACCAAAATTCTTTTTTTAGAGGTTAGTGCATTATTTTTAATTAAACCATTTTTAAAAAAAAGAAATACAACAAAAGAAACATAAAGCTAACATTAAGACCTTTTATTCAACATTAAAGTTTTTTTTCGAACAAGATTTAAAACTCTTTTATTAAAGTTAAAACCTCTTTTAAAGTTTTTTTTCTTTCTTCCAAAATTAAAATCTTTTCTTAAAACTAAAACTTTTTTCCAAATTTAAACCACCTTTTTAAAATTTAAATCTAAGTTTGTAAATTAAAATAATTTTATAAAACTTTTTAAAAATCATTACTACAAACCTTTTTAAAATCATTACTACAAACCTCTTTTAAAATCATTACTACAAACCTTTTTAAAAATCTATATATCTATATAAAACTTATAATTAAAAACCATTTTTTATAACTTATAATTAGTTTATTTTTTTAATAACTTGAAATTATATTTTTTCTGATGACTAATAATTAAAAATATTTTAATAGCTTATAATTAGTATTTCCTTTTTTTATAATTTATAGTTAGTAACAGTTTTTTATGATTTATAGTTAATTTAGTTTTTAATAAATTGTAATTAAAAAAAAACATTTAGATTTCTAATTTATGACGTTCCTAACATTTTTTTCTCAGTTGTATAGTTTATTGATCCTTTATTTTTTGCACTCCAATTTATAGTCGTAATTTACGCGAGGCAATCGTCGCTCTTATTTCATTATTATTCTTGCATTTTCCATGGATGTAATTTACGTGAGGCCATGGTCGCGGTTTATTTTTTATTTCGCATTTTTTGGGGATTTGTAATTTACGCAAGTGATCGTCGCGACGCTTTTTCCGCTTTCTTTACTTTCCGCACTTTAATTTCCGCCATATAATAATTTGCCATGTTTTGCATGATTTACCGTTATGTTCATCTCCGAAGGAATTAGGTCTAGCCGTTTGACCGCCGAGTCAATAACCCTAACCTTTGACCATTTCCAAACCCTAATAGTCTAGGTGTCCTGCCGTGGACGAAAATGCCATTTACCCTAGCTTTAGATCAAAGGGTCGCCGTACTCTGTTTTAGGGTTTCCCGCCGTGGAACATTTAGTCAACCCTAATTTGAACCTAATTTCATTTAACAAATTCAACGTAGAAATAGGAGTTTTAAGACTCCACGTAAGCGTGTCCTTAAGATACGTTTATTCCCTATTGAAACCTTGACCACAGTCAAGAAGTTTCTAACCTCCCTTTCGAGGGGAACTACAATTACTCTGATTCCATCCCCGTCAGGATATGTAGGCACAAGATGCGATGTCTTACCGAGTAAACTTAGGACTAACCCTTAGGTATTTTAGGTCACTTTATCCCTTAGCAATATATATTAAAGCAGATAATAAAATAAAAAAAGAAGCATACAATAAACAAAAGATTCCTGTAGAGTACTACAGAAGTTTAGGGTGCTAGTATCTTCCCTAAGCTTAACCAACCCCTTACCTAGATTTCTCCCCGCAAAATTAGGTTTTCCTCTTTTGACCTTTTCCTTCAGATAAATCAAAGAGCGGTTGTGAACTAAAGATGCGATTTAAATTAATTAATAATTTGATATCATATTCTAACCGCAACAGAAAATGGCGACTTCACTGGGGACCCTCATAATTTTTAAGGGTTGCCCCTATTTTGTTTATCGTATGATATTTCTATTTTATTTTATTATCTGTATACATTGTACCTTGCTTAGGGTATCTTTGTTGTGAGATAAGTCCTACACCCGGACTTTAGTGACATTATTATAGGAAGGTGATATGTTCGACGAGGCTTATAGGGAGTGATTCCCGACCAAGCTGACTTGAGAATCACCGCTCAGTTGAGACCCTTTCGAAAATGGTTCGGTTGAACGAGTATTCGTGAAAGCTTTTACTATTGTCGATTGGAGCCCGTGATACTGGGGACCGTAGTACCTTAACACCACCTTGGCCTTATCTAGGACGTAGTGCAAGGACTATGAAGGAATATTCCCAAAATAGTTGCTACGCGATACTACACTCAAAAGAGGCTCTCTCGAGGATATTATTAACCACCAAGTCAATTGGGAAACTGATAATATCTGAAAGATTGACTGATGACTTTGGGCACCTCTTTAGAACCTTGTTCTGCAGGTACAACTACCCCATAGTACATACCTTTTAGGAAGGGTAGACCTTAACTCCATTCATTGTTCCTCTAACCTAGGACTTTGTTCTTTATGTGTATTTGTGTATGGCATTCATCAAACATCATTCCTAGTTTCAAGGAATTCAACAGTCCTTTGCAAATTCGAAAAGACTTACATTTTAAAGTCTAAATTTTTTTCCAACTTTCCTAAAAAGGACTATTTGCGATCGACCGTTGAAATTCTTGAAACCATCGCATTGTAGCATCATGTCTTGCATATCATATGTCGGTCTGTAACTCATGTCCAGTTGTCTTTACCTTCCAGTGCTTCTTTGAGTCGTCAAGCTGATTCCTCGACACAAATATCAGACTAGAGCTAATTATAGACGCCAGATGTCAGAACAAGAGGAACATAATGCGGAGGTCCGAATGGAGATTGATGAGTTGAAAGCAGCATGACCAGGCTTACCGAGATGCTTCAAGTGTTGATTGCCAGAGGAGAGCCACCTCAGAGGACTGTCATTCAGGAAGTTTCAAGTGTTGATCCTCCTCTTGTTCCAGCGCCACCCTCTACTTGGCCGGAGTTTGGTTTACCTCATAACTAATCTCCACCTATTGCATCTGTCGCTACGATTGGTCAGACTGTCAGACTGGTTTTTCAAGCTCCTGTCCTTACCGAGGCCCAACCTGTGGTCCACACGGTTAACCAGACTGTCCAAGCTCCCGTTGAGAATCCTCCCTATGAGTACAATGTTGTCGATGTTCAAGAAGATTTTGTTGAGCCTGAGATCACCCGTGAACAGTTTCAGATCATAAACAAGAGACTCTAAGCTGTCGAAGGTACTGATTTCTTCAATGTTGATGCAGACAATATGTGCCTAGTTTCTAGTCTTGTTTTGCCTGCCAAATTCAAGATTCCTGAGTTTATGAAGTATCAGGGTCATTCATGTCCAAGAGCCTATCTAGTCATGTACTTCCGAAAGATGGTAGCTTACACCAACAATCAAAAGTTGCTCATCCATTGCTTTAAGGATAGTTTGAGTGGTGCTTCTCTTAAATGGTATATGAACTTAGAGCATAATAGCGTCCACTGCTTCCAGGATCTTGCCAACGCTTTTATGAAGCATTACAAGTACAATTTGGACATGGCTCCCGATCGTCGTCAACTTCAGAGTATGTCTCAGAAGGAAAGAGATTCGTTCAAGGAGTATGCTCAGTGTTGGAGGGAATTAGCTTCTCAAGTTGAACCGCCTATAGCAGAGAAGTAACTGACAAGAATGTTCATGGGTACTTTGTCTCCTTTCTATTGTGAAAAGGTGATTGGAAGTGTCTCTTCAAGCTTTACAGATTTAGTAACTATTATCCAAAGGTTAGAAGAAGGGTTGAAAAATGGTAAGGTATCCAAAGCTGCCGAATCTTCTAATGGGGCAAAGAAATCCTATGGGAATTTCCATAAGAGGAAGGACGAGCAGACCAATGCTGTCATGACGGAATCAAGAAAGCCTCGCTAGGGATCTCAACCTGTTGTCGCTCCGCAGCCAGCTCAGAATCCTCAACGTCCAGTTATTAGACAAGACCAGTATCGAAACAGGAATCAATTTGATCCTATTCCCATGACTTACACAGAACTTTATCCTTACCTGGTTCAACAAGGGCTGATCACTACAAGGGCTTTACCACTTCCTCCTAATCCTCCTCCAGCTGGATTTAGGGCTGATTTCCCGTGCGCTTTTCATGAGGGTGCCTTAGGCCACGACTTGGAGCATTGTTTTACACTGAAGGCTAGAGTGCGCGAATTGATCAGAGAAGGAATACTTGATTTTGCAGATAATCCTCCAAATGTCCAAAAGAATCCTTTGCCAGTGCATCAAAAGTAAAGCTTCCCAGCGGATTGTTTGTGTTTCAGACATGACGGCTCATGGATTTAGTCATTAGACCTTTGTTTCTCGTTGTTTGTACTTTCCTTATTGTTACATTAACTGTTTGCTTTCGAATTATGTTTGTACTTTTACATTAATGAACTGAGCATTGCAACTTTTGATTTAATTTATTTTATCTATTATTTGCATCTTTACACTTTATCTTTCAAATGTTTACTTCTTGTCCAAATTCTTGATATGCAAAGATTTGAGGGAGGATGACGAAAATGTTATACCCATAACTACTGTTAGTATGCTTTCAATCAAACTTTGTTGACGATGTAAGGCATTGTTTCAACTCCCAAATACTGGAGAAATAAGGAAGTTATTCCCTTGTCAGCCCCTTTGAGCCTAGAAGTTGGAGTTTCTTTCTTTACAAAAAACCCGCAATTTTAACCTTGGGGCATGGGTAGTTCTCAGTTAATTTGGTTGTGTGTTCATACAATACACCTTTCATATAAAGGTCGCACTCACAATTTTCCTTCGTAGACAACAAGTGTCGAAGATGCCTTTTTAAAGCCAAAACGCCAATGACGTTTCACAGTAATCATTTAAGATAGGCAGTCACTTTCTTTCAAAAAAACAAAATAAAATATAAAAAGTCCACTAAGTCAAACCTATGAAGGAGACTTAGGCAAAACTGGGGTATCCCGCTGACTGTAATCTTCATAAAAAAAAATAGTTCAGGTAAAAGTTAGGGATAATAAAAAGAGGAGATCTTTAAATCCTTACCCTGAAAATCCTCAATGTCAAAAGAACCATATGTTGTAAAGAAGCAGTGGCTGCCTTTTCGTAGGTCCCTTGACTTTTGAACCATCCCTACTACCATCAGTGCCATTCCTAACCTATAGGAACCTGAATGCATAATATGAGTTAACTGAGCGTAGGACTGAAGATTATCACGTAGATTGGATGGGAACCAACAAATTTGGAGCCTTTATCCTTTGTTTCATAAACCGTGAACCAGGCCACGTTACAACCCTCAAAAGACCTAATTGAAACAAGGATATTTTAAAAGCATGCTACAGAAAGGTTGCGTAAGCTGACTCCTAAAGATCTTTGTGAATCATTTATTTTGGCCGTATACCTGTATTAAACTTTGAGCATCCTGGACCGCCGCGTTCTAACCGATGACTCATTTATTTTTCATCTTTCAAAAATAATTTTGATTTCAAAAGTTGCATGAACTTTGCATTACCATGTTTGTATGAATATTTTTGTTTGCAAACTGGCTTTCCTCTAAGGAATTTTCAAACAGTCGAGAAACTTGGTCAAGTGATCTTATCAGGGGCAAAGTCTTCTCAGATCTGGTTTATCCATGAGATTTTCAAGACTCGGACTGGGGAAAACCTTCCGAGGGTACAGTAAAACAATCATTTTTAGAATCAGACAAGCTGAAGCAATTATCAGTCCATCTATAATGGATAATTTAATCTAGGGCAGTTTATTTGAAAGATCTCCAAGCGGCTTTCCATCCTTCCTATGAGGACCATCAACCTGATTACGATTTAGCAAGTGGCAGTGATCTATGGGTTGAGGAATCAGTTTTCCAGTCTTGTCATCTTACCAGAAGAGTCGAGCCTTGTCGTCGACATTTGCATTTGCATTTGATCATATCTCATAACATAATTCATATACATATACATATCATACCTATGCATAGCATGCGTGTTTCATCCTCATTTGCATTTCTCCCGAGGTCGTGTTTTATCCAGGTCTTACCTTGTGGTCGAAGTCCAACTTACTTGGCACCTACCAAACAACTTTGTGTCGTGTCCATCTGATGTTCTTCCAGATAGGACGTTTTTCTTATCCGATGATTTTCTGGATATGCCTGTTCCTTTTACGTCCAATACTATTCTCATATATTGTGTTTATACCTTTCATTCAAAGTCATTATTGAATGTCTGGTACCCTGATTTTAATGTCTCTTTCTGATGGTTTTCCAGATTGAGTCTCGTTGTTCTGATGTTCTTCCAGAACTTCGTTGTTACGTATCTGATGGTTTCCCAGATATTTTCCTTCGATTCTGACGATTTTCCATAATCTATTCGATGGTTTTCCGGATTTATTCCTCTTTTTGATGGTTTTCCAAATCGAGTCCTTTATCTGATGGTTTTCCAGATATTTTCCCTTGATTCTGATGGTTTTCTAGAATCTATTCGATGGTTTTCCGGATATGTTTCTCTTTCTGATGGTTTTCCAGATTGAGTATCTTTTATCTGATGGTTTCTCAGATATTTTCCTTCGATTTTAATGGTTTTCCAGGATCTATCCGATGGTTTTTCGGATCTGTTTCTCTTTCTGATGGTTTTCCAGATGGAGTATCTCTTATCTGATGGTTTTCCAGATATTCTTTTACGATTTTGACGGTTTTCCAGAATCTTTCCGATGGTTTTCCGAATAAATTCCTCCTTCTAATGGTTTTCCAGATCGAGTCTTTGTTCTGATGTTCTTCCAGAACCCTATCTGACAATTTTCTAGATACCCCTGTGATTCTGATGGTTTTCCAGAATCTTATCCGATGGTTTTCCGGATTTGTTCTCTTTCTGAGGTTTTTCCATACTAAGTTTTTGTTCTGACGTTCTTCCAGAACCCCTTTGTTGATTATCTAATGTTCTTCCAGATAGGTCTTCAAAACTTGCCCCTTACATTTATTGCTTTCCTAAATGTTTCGGATTTACCTTCAGAAACTTGTCTTCATCTCATGCTCATATAGATGTCGTCCTTTTGTTTCTGGATATAGCCCAGGGTTTATTCGATGTTTTTCCGAGTATCTCTGGTATGTTTTAGAGTTCATTCGATGTTCTTTCGGATGTCCCTGAAATTTGTTTCTTTGATCCCGAGGTTATTCGATGGTTTTTCCGAGTATCTCTGGTGTTTGTTTCTCTCTGTATAATTTCCGATGATTCCTGAAGATCCCGCTCGATCTCTTCGCTTAAAGGAATGACTCGGAAATTCCAGCACTTGTCGTTTACCTGATCCTACCGCCGTGTGGATCCTGTGTTACTGTTCGTTCTAAAGTGACAATTGTCGCGTTATTCTACCAGTGCGTCGTATTCCCCAGTGTAGTTACTCGTCGCGTCTGTCCCCTATGACGTCGTGTCGTCTGCATTCATCATTCCATCATACACATCATATTAGATTCATGGCATTGTCAGCATTATAGTTCGTGTTATTTTGTCCATATCATTGCATATCAATGCATCTAGGGGCCAAATTTTCGGTTATCTGTATTTAAATCCCTTTCACCGCGATTTCTCGAGTCTCCGCTTCTCAAATCATCCGGTGAAGCTATTTAAATAGGGGCATCTGTTGCACCCCAAATTTGTCCTACCTTTACATAGTTTCTAGTGCCACTTTATTTCGAATGAATAAAATGACACAATTGGCAAGAGACCGTGTGTAAGGAGTTGTGAGTGTGTTGAGAGGTCGAGAGTTCGAATCCCACCTTCTTCACTTTTTGTTTTTTATAATATTTTTAATGTTTAGTAAATAAATAGGGTTTTAAGTTTGTTTTAATTTGTTTTAGTTTTGACTAATTATTTAAGTTGGGTTTTAAAGTGGGCATTAGGTTAGAGTTAACCCTAATTTGTTACCTATATAAACATGAGTTGCATTTAAGAAAAGGGGGAAGGAGACAAAAAGAAAACTTATCAGAAGAAAGGAGGAACCCACAAACCCAGAAGGAGAAGAAAGGGACGGTTCTTCGAAGAAGAAGACGGAGCTTCCTTCGTTAATCATCACCATCGCGACTCAGAGAAGCTCAAGCTCTCATCATTGTCCAGAAGAAAGGAGGAACCCACAAACCCAGAAGGAGAAGAAAGGGACGGTTCTTCGAAGAAGAAGACGGAGCTTCCTTCGTTAATCATCACCATCGCGACTCAGAGAAGCTCAAGCTCTCATCATTGTCCTCCTTCCGGAACTGCTTCAAATCCCATCTCCAGAATCTGTCGCCGTTACCGTAAGTTTTTCCTAACTTTTTAGATTTAGTTAATATTAAAATAAATTTTCTTAATTAAAACTCCTCTTGAACCAAAATTCTTTTTTTAGAGGTTAGTGCATTATTTTTAATTAAACCATTTTTAAAAAAAAGAAATACAACAAAAGAAACATAAAGCTAACATTAAGACCTTTTATTCAACATTAAAGCTTTTTTTTGAACAAGATTTAAAACTCTTTTATTAAAGTTAAAACAACTTTTAAAGTTTTTTTTCTTTCTTCCAAAATTAAAATCTTTTCTTAAAACTAAAACTTTTTTCCAAATTTAAACCACCTTTTTAAAATTTAAATCTAAGTTTGTAGATTAAAACCATTATTTAGTTAAAGTTATTACAAACCTTTTTAAAAATCTATATATATCTATATAAAACTTATAATTAAAAACCATTTTTTATAACTTATAATTAGTTTATTTTTTTAATAACTTGAAATTATATTTTTTCTGATGACTAATAATTAAAAACATTTTAATAGCTTATAATTAGTATTTCCTTTTTTTATAATTTATAGTTAGTAACAGTTTTTTATGATTTATAGTTAATTTAGTTTTTAATAAATTGTAATTAAAAAAAACATTTAGATTTCTAATTTATGACGTTCCTAACATTTTTTTTCTCAGTTGTATAGTTTATTGATCCTTTATTTTTTACACTCCAATTTATAGTTGTAATTTACGCGAGGCAATCGTCGCTCTTATTTCATTATTATTCTTGCATTTTCCATGGATGTAATTTACGCGAGGCCATGGTCGCGGTTTATTTTTTATTTCGCATTTTTTGGGGATTTGTAATTTACGCGAGTGATCGTCGCGACACTTTTTCCGCTTTCTTTACTTTCCGCACTTTAATTTCCGCCATATAATAATTTGCCATGTTTTGCATGATTTACCGTTATGTTCATCTCCGAAGGAATTAGGTCTAGCCGTTTGACCGCCGAGTCAATAACCCTAACCTTTGACCATTTCGAAACCCTAATAGTCTAGGTGTCCCGCCGTGGACGAAAATACCCTTTACCCTAGCTTTAGGTCAAAGGGTTGTCGTACTCTGTTTTAGGGTTTCCCGCCGTGGAACATTTAGTCAACCCTAATTTAACCCTAATTTCATTTAACAAATTCAACGTAGAAATAGGAGTTTTAAGACTCCACATAAGCGTGTCCTTAAGATACGTTTATTCCCCATTGAAACCTTGACCACATTCAAGAAGTTTCTAACCTCCCTTTCGAGGGGAACTACAATTACTCTGATTCCATTCCCGTCAGGATATGTAGGCACAAGATGCGATGTCTTGCCGAGTAAACTTAGGACTAACCCTTAGGTTTTTTAGGTCACTTTATCCCTTAGCAATATATATTAAAGCAGATAATAAAATAAAAAAAGAAGCATACAATAAACAAAAGGTTCCTGTAGAGTACTATAGAAGTTTAGGGTGCTAGTATCTTCCCTAAGCTTAACCAACCCCTTACCTAGATCTCTCCCCGCATTGTCTTTACGATGCAAAATTAGGTTTTCCTCTTTTGACATTTTCCTTCGGATAAATCAAAGAGCAGTTGTGAACTAAAGATGCGATTAAATTAATTAATAATTTGATATCATATTCTAACTGCAACACCGATGTAAAAACATAATTTTTGAAGACACATAGCACACCTTTTACATCGGGTCAAAAAGACAACCGATGTAAAAAACACACCTATGACACCTTTTACATCGGTCAAAAAGGCAATCGATGTAAAAAACACACCTATGACACCTTTTACATCGGGTCAAAAAGACAATCGGTGTAAAAAAAATACACCTATGACACATTTTACATCGGTTCTGCTGAACAACCGATGTAAAAAAACTCACCTATGATACATTTTACATCGGTTCTGAATAACAACCAATGTAAAAAGTGTTTTTTTAAACAAATAAATTCATATTCAAATCAGTCTTAACTGTCAACCGATGTAGTAGACGTAAAATGTGTTTTTGGTCCGATATAAAAAATCATTTATGTACTAGTGTGTTAATTAATATTTAGAATATTAGGTAGTGTAATTTTTATTTTGACATAAGGGTAAATTATGAAAAATGGCGATATTTTTTAATAATAGGTACGTCATTCGTCCCATATTATAAATCAATTTTATTTTTTAAAATTTATTGTAAAATTAATATATCTGATCTATATATATATATATCTATATATAGACCAAATACATTAATTATTCAATAAATTTAAAAAATAAAATTTGTTTATAATATAAAACGATGTAGTAGGTAATTGATTTAAATCGAAGTGTTAGTCTTATAGGTATTCCTCTTCCATATTTAAAAATAATTTGGGTTCTTATTTAATTTTTCTTGGTATATAAAATTTTGTTTATGAATTATCCATTCACATTGACTGGATTCTTTTCCTCTTGCATTATTATCTGAATAAATAAATTTTAGGAACATAGTTTATATTTTTATACAAGAGAATACATATACACTTAGATACAAATATAACTCAACTTGACATGTGGGTATTGTCATTCATGTCTTGATGCCGATATATTTTATATTCTTGCTTAAATGAGCATTATGTAAGCACTTTAGGTGAATATTTAACAACTTCAAAGTCATCGTCTTAATATCGTGTATCTGTCGAATTGTCCTTATACGCAAATTAGTCTATGAAATACTCATTTGAGTATATATTGTAATACACTATCAATTCAAATATTCAAAAGACGCATAACGCGTTGGTTTTAATATATTAGTTTTGGTGGATTATTCCATCTACCTTTTAGTAATAATATTTTGATTTGAGATGTTGAAGAAATGGTCTAATATGTGTATAAGTGAAGGTTAAAATTAAAAGAAAATTGGAGCATTTTGCCAATAGTGTCAATAAGACAAGAAAAAGTATACTCTTTGATTTGGTGTTTGAACTTGGGTTCACTTAAGGAATGGCAGTATTTTGTCTTTAAATAAATTCAAACATCAATAAGGAGGGACATTCCCTTCAAGTTGTTGAGGCAGGAGATTGATAATGGATACAAAATAGATATTTTTTAATGAATGTTCTTATGAAACTAAATAAAATACTAGAATTAAAAAAAAAGTGTATTATATTATTTATATTTTAAGTGTTGACTTTGAATATAATACGTGTCATTATATATATTATATATGTGGTATTTTGGATCGAACTCTAGTGTCGACAATTGTAGTTTTTTGGTTCGACAGAAGTCATGCATGTTGTAGTCGAAGTCAAAATGTGTTTTGTTTTAAAGCATGTCAAATTGGGTCTTACTTGTAAGTTCAACTGTGAAGTTAGCTTGTAGCCTAAGTTAGTTTAGTAGTCTATAAACAGACTAATTCTCTAAGGTTGTTGAGAGTGGTTAATTTTTGTTATTTACTTGTAATCATTGAACTCTTATTAAGTAAGTGAATAGTACATTCGTTTTAATCAATTCTAATTCTTCTTCTTCCTTCTTCTCTCTTTTGTAAAACCTAATAGGGTTTTTTGTATTTTTTCAAGAAACTCAATCTTTCTCATTGTTTGATATGTTCTTGATGACATCAATTCACAACAAACTGGTGCGGTGAGCGTGGAGAAGAAGATGTCGTCAACAAAGTATGAGATTGAGAAACTCACCGGTGTGAATGATTTTGGATTGTGGCACTTGAAGATGCAAGCCCTACTGGTTCAGCAGGGTTTGTTAGAAGCGTTGAAAGGGTCAGAGAAGATGGATGTTGTCCTAATAGAGAAGGAGAAGATGACGATGATTGAGAAATCCCGCAATGTCATCATATTGAACCTTGGTGATAAGTTTCTCTGAAGGGTCTCGAAGAAGAAGACAGCGGCGGGTGTATAGACGAAACTCGAAGGCTTTTATATGACGAAATTGTTAGTCAATCGTCTTTACCTCAAACAAGATTTGTATTCATTCAAGAAGATCGGAGACAAGGTCTTGGCTTAGCAGCTGAATATGTTTAACAAGTTGATTCTTGATCTTGAAAATGTTAAGGTCAAGATTGATGATGAAGATCAAGCATTGTTGTTGTTGTGTACTTTAACCAAGTCTCATGCTCATTTCAAAGAAACTCTCTTGTATGGAAGAGATTCATTGACCTTTGAAGAAGTTCAATCATCCTTGTACTCTAAGGACCTGAATGAAAGAATGGAGCATAAATCATCTTCTGTTGGTGAAGGATTGTCCGTCAAAGGAAAATTCTTGAAGAAAAATGGTATATTTGAGAAGAAGAGGAAGGGTAAGGTTCTACATAATTCTTATGATGATAATACTCCTACAATTAGGTGTTATCATTGTAAGGAGGAGGGTCATACAAGAAGGTGTGCCCTGATCAATTGAATAATCATGGTGGAAATGATAATGATAATGTAGCCATTGTGCATGATGGTTATTAATCATTTGATGTCCTGGTGGTTTCAAGCAGCGACTCTAGCAAGTAGTGGATTATGGATTCAGGATGTACTTGGCACATGACTCCAAACAAGGATGTGTTTGAGGAATTATATGACCAATATGTTGGATCAATATTGTTGGGAAATAACAAAGCTTGCGAAATTGTAGGTATTGGATCTGTGAGATTCAAGCTCCATGATGAGTTAATAAGGCTAGTGACTAATGTTAGGTATGTACTTGATTTTAAGAGGAATTTGATTTCTCTTTGTGAATTTGAGAAGAAAGGATATGTTTTTAAAGGAGAGAAAAGTATCCTAAGGGTAATGAAGGGGTCGAAGGAAGTCTTGAGAGGCGTGAAGAAACAAGGCTTGTATATCCTCGAGGTTGAGGTTATAAGTGGTACAACAGATGTGGCATCCACAAAACCTGTATCGAAGATTGAGCCATGGCGCAAGAGTCTTAGCCATATCAATGAAAGATGTCAGGTCGAATTTTTGAAACAAAATCTGTTAGATGGTGACAAAGTCAAAAAATTGGAGTTTTATGAACCTTGGGTATTCGGTAAATCGTGTAGGGTGATGTTTAAAAAAGGTAAACAAAAAAAAAACATGGATCCCTTGATCACATTCATGTTGATCTTTGGAGGCCTGCAAGGAATCCTTCACACTTAGGTGAAAAGTATTTCTTATCCATAGTTGATAATTATTCCATAAAGTTATGGATATTCATCCATAAGACTAAGGATGAAACTTCTGAAATTTTCAAAAATTGGAAGACCCTGGTCGAAAACCAAACTAGCAGGAAGGTCGAGAGGTTAACCACCAAAAATTGTCTTGAAAATTTCAATGAGGTTTTTGACAGCTATTATGTTATGTCTGGTATTGCAAGGCACAAAACTACTGTAGGTACTCTCCAAAAAATGGTTTGGCTGAAAGGTATAATCGACCCATTCTAGAAAGGGTTAGATGCATGTTGGTTAGTGCAGGATTCAGGAAGGTGTTTTTGGCATAAGCTGTTGTGACTGCAGTGTACCTGATAAATAGGTGTTCCTCGACTGCCTTGGGAATGAAGACACGTGAATAAGTCTGGTCGAGACATCCACCTAATATCATCAAACTTAGAGTATTTAGTTGTTTAATCTATGCTCACATTAGGAAAGACAAGGTCGTCAGTTGAACGAACATTTTTTGATGATGAAGATCAATATTCCGTATAAGTTGGCTAAAAAGTTCTATTTGGGAGTGACTTTAAGAAAATGTATAGAAGATTATCAGTTGAACGAATTTATTGGATGCCTATATTGCCATTTTTCTGAAGATTATGAGTTAAAAGAAACTTTGGAGAAATATGTTTTGTTCGGTCTCTTTTAATGTAATCATATTTCAATTAAGAAATACATGCAGTATTATCTTCATATATAGTTGTTGTATTTATTTTTACAAAAGATAAACCACAAATCTGTTGTATGTGTTGAATTATGGATCTTAACCAAATGTATTATCTACTTGCCTCATGTAGTGCTAAAAGTTCTCCATGATAAGATGAAGTTATTTCCATGGTTTGTTGCACAAATCTCCATGAAATAGTTTTACCACCATAAGTAAACAAAATATATCTTGTTTGTGATCTACCATTATGAGGATCTAACAAGAACTTGCATCTGCATAACATCTTAATTCTAATTTGAATACTTTGGAATAAAACTAACCCATGTCCATTATACCTATAAGATAATGAAGCATATGTTTGACTTCGTTCCAATGTCTTCGTGTAGGTGAAGAATTATATCTTGCTAATAGATTCACATAAGTTCATATATCAAGCATGTATAATTATCAAGATACATCGGTGTTTAAATTACACTGAGATATGGTACTTCTGGACCAATTACTTTTTTATCAACTTCTCAATGTCTAAAAGAATCTTATACACATTCAATGATCTAACACGACAAGGGTACACAACATATGAGATTTGTATACATAGGAATGTTTTAACACTTTTTTATATAACCTTCTTAATGTACAAAAATTCCATTGTCCAAATGCTCAATTTGTAAACCTAGATATAACTTTGTCATTTCTATGTCCTTTATTTTAAACTGTTTCTTTAAGAGATTTATAGCTTTTGGAATATCTTCAGGAGTTCCAATAATATTTATGTCATCCACATAGACAACTATTATAAAAAAATAAATTATTTTCTAGATCTTTTCATAAAAATGCAAGGACAAATGGAGTTATATGTATATCTCTCCCTTATCAAATATTCACTGAGATGATTATACCACATGTGTCCAAATTGTTTTAACCCATATAGATACTTATTCAATTTGATGAATTAGCTCTCTCGAGATCTAAAATTATGTATCTCTGATATATTAAACCCTTTAGGGGGTTTCATGTAAATGTCACTATCAAGTGAGTCATACAAATAATATATTACAACATTCATCATGTTCAAGTTGTTGGATTTGGGCTCCCTTCCTATATAGAAAAAAACCCATATATGATTATCCCATTTGTCTAACTTATTTAATTGGAGATGATCAATTTAGGGTTGAGAGAGATAGAGAGGGAAAATAAGGATTTAAAAGAAAGAAAAGAGGAGAGAAACTCATTCCCGTTTTTCTACAACCAGTATCACTAAATTGAAGATCCCCAATTTGTTAGCCATCGGATCGAGCTCAAATTTGGAGGATAAAATTCTTTAGTGGTGCATTTTATTTTGTTACCTTTATTGATGATTTCTCTAGGAAATTATGGGTTTATGCCTTGAAGACAAAAGACCAAGTGTTAGAAAAGTTCAAAGAATTTCATGCTTTGGTTGAGAAGCAGGCAGGCGAGAAGCTGAAATGTGTTCATTAAGACAATGGTGAAGAGTATTGTGAACCATTTAATTCCTATTGCAAGCAGCATGGCGTTGCACATGAAAAGACTCCTTCTAAAACTTCTCAATGGAATGGTTTAGCAGAGAGGATGAATTGAACACTAATTGAAAGAGTAAGGTGTATGCTCTTTAAAGCTAAGTTGCCTAATCATTATTAGAGTGAGACAATTTACACGGCAGTGCATGTTCTTAATCTCACTCTTACTGTTGCTTTGAACAGTGAAATCCCAGATAAATTTTGGTTTGGAAAAAATGTCAAGTATGATCATTTGAGAGTCTTTGGTTGTAAGGATTTTATGCATATTCCAAAGGATGAAAGATCCAAGTTGGATGCAAAGTCAAAACAATTTATATTCATCGGTTATAGGCAACATGAGTTTGGTTACAGGTTGTATGATCTTTTAGGGGAGAAACTTATTTGAATCTGCGATATGGTGTTTATGAAGACCAAACTATTGAAGATATTGATAAGGTAGAGAAGGCTACACCCAAGAAAGATATTACTTTGTCTAATGTTGATCCAGTTTAGTCACCTATTCATAATCTGGATGTTATTGATGGTGATGATCACAATGGTGAGGTAAATATTCCAACTAATGATGGTGAAGGGGAGAGCAATATGTCACATGATGAGAATCCTGGTGAACTCCATAATCATCTTAAGTTCAACTTAGAAGGTCTAACAGGCAGAGACAACTTTCTACAAAGTATAATTCTGACGAGTATGCGACCTTGAATGATAAGGGTGAACCTGAGTGTTTTCAAGATGTCATGGAAAGAGTTGAAAATCAAAAGTATATGGATGAAATGCATGATGAGATGAAATCATTTAATGCTAATCACATTTATGATTTAGTGAAGCTTCCTAAAAGAAAAAGGGACTTGGAAAACTGATGGTTTTATAGAGTTAAACATGATAGCAACTCTAAGTATCCAAGATATAAAGTCATATTAGTGGTGAAAGGTTTCCGTCAAAGAAAGGGTGTTAATTTTAATGATATTTTCTCACCTGTTGTAAAATTTCATCAACTAGAACCATGTTGAGTTTTCCTATTACTCTTGATTTAGAGGTTGAGCAAATGGATGTGAAAACATCTTTCCTTCATGGTGATTTGGAGGAAGAGGTCTACATGAAACAACCTGAAATTAAAGGTAAAGAAGATCATGTGTGTTGTCGCTACGTGAAAAATCAGAGAAGTCACCATCGAACTGTATTTATCCCAATGGGGGGAAGGAAAACATCGAAATAACCTAGGGAAAAACACGGTCTCGCGACCAAGATATGGGTTTGGAATTCGGTTATGCAAGGGGAATGTATTATCACTTCTTCACTTCCATCGTACTCGATGGGAACCATCTAGGTAATCTATGTGCGAGTGGGTGTCGTTATCTAAGGTTTAGTTACTAAAGGAACGAGACATGTTGAAACCAAAAGGGGACTAGATAGGATCTCGCAATCCTATGCCTACGTATTCCCTCGTGAAATAGGAAATTCAAAGTCATCGTAGTTCAAATACTACAGGTGAATTGGTGGGAGGTTGCTCGCCAAGGATTTGGTGAGGCCCTTGTTCCTACATATCTTCATTGTCGAATGAAGAATCAGAGCGTCTGTAGTTCATGCTACTACGAGCAAAAAAAAGTCTTGATTGCACAAGGGGCGAGAGAAAAGGCTTGTTGTTTTTGGTGGGCGAGGTTATCATTTGCACTCTAGCAGTTAAGCATTGCTTGTGTGCTCGCACATGAGAGACTTAAGTGTTTATTTGCGATAGAATGGATGCGCTTGGATTGCATTCTAGCTGTTAAACGTAGCTTGTATGCCCATGAATGGAAGGCTTAAGCGTTGTTTTTATTGCGGTAGAACGGAGGTAATGTGTCCTTTTGGAAGGTTTTGAAAGTTATGCCCTAAGGCAAAGAAGTGGTGAAAGTTATTTGTTTTGACGAGTCTAATCATGTAGGTACTTAGAGGGGGAAGAGTATCCAATCATAGGCTAAGTATGGCCCACAATCAAATACTCGAGATTTAAGGGAACAATGATATCCCAACCACTCATATTCACCCTAAGAGGACCGGATTAAACTCTTGTTTAGGTTAAGTGTTTTTTGGAAAGTTTGAGTCTTATTATGAGAAAGATGGAGAAAGGTGAGATGGAATGTAGTGGAAAGAGTGATAGATTGAAATAGGGTAGGTTGATGGCGAAACCTAAGCAGTCGACTTACGGGTGTGAAGGGTGAGAATTGTAGGGGTGAGATAGAGATAGAAGTATGAGAATGGAATGGATGAGATACTTGACGTTGGATCAAGCACTTGCTTTGCTTTCAAATGAATTTGATTTTGAAAAGCACTTGACGTTGAATCAAGTGTGCTTTATTCTTGTGAAAAGATCTTTTTTATCGTGTCGATTTTATCTTATTTGTTAGCCTGCATAGTAAAACAATAAGAAAAAAAAAAGTCTAAACTATTGCATGCTCATAGAAATGAGAGATATATTACCCACAATAGAGGATGAATTATAAACTGTGGAAGAATAAAAAGTTATACAAACATGCAAGAATTAAATTCATACAAGAGTAAGTACCAAAAGTATTAAAAAAAAAAAACCCTAAATCTTCATAAAAAATCAATCAAGATTAAATGCAAGAATTAAATTCCAATGAAATGAAAATGACCTCCTAAGACTAATTATGATTAGTTGCTAATTGAAGTTCAATGTGAATTAATTCCTAACTAAGCTAATGTATTAATTTTTTAAGCAAAATGAATTAATTTTTAATTAAATAATTAATGTTTATTCTAAGCTAAGACTAATGTATTAATTTTCTTAACTATAATTAATAGTTACTAATGGTTATTTGTGTATTTTTCAAAGAAGTGGATTAAAATTAATTAAGCATCATTATAGAAACTTCTAAGTGTCAAAAATTATAGAAATAACTAAAATGCATTGATAGAACACAATCAAAAGAATAAAACAGGTTAGAGAGGTGTAGTATAGTATAGCGTAGCTACTAGCTAGTAAAATTATGTTGCGTAAATTATAGGAATACCGGATTTGGCACCTACTGCATGGGTGAAAATGCTTGCAGTATAATAAAACTAGGAAAAGAGGAAGGAAAGAATACATAACAGTATTATTTAAAAACTAGTCACAGCAATAATACTTAAAAATTTGTTATAGCAATATTGATAAAAATATTTTTTTTAAAAAAATCAGTAGCAGTTGTTAGTATTATCAAAATTTCTAAGCATTATATATACAATTTTTATTATATAATAACCTATGTGTTTTTACATGATTAATATATATATATATATATATATATATATATATATATATATATATATATATATATATATATATATATATATATATATATATATATATATATATATATATATATATATATATATATATATATATATATATATATATATATATATATATATATATATATATATATATATATATATTAAAAATTAGAAAAAAAGGAGAAATGAGATTAAAAGCTCATATTAGCAAACCAGTGCATATATCAATATGTAAATGACAGTAGCAGGAACATAACATGTGTTGTAACTAGCATTAACATGATAATAATATATAGTATTTATAATAGAAATAAAATAAACAAAATAATTAGAGGAATAGCACGAAATTGGAAAGACAAAACCAAAAAAAAAAAAAAAATACTGACTTTAAACAAGTTTTTAATAACGGTCAACAAAATCAAATTTGAAGAGTTAATATATGGTTGGAATCGGAATTTCACAAAGAAATCAAATATATATATATATATATATATATATATATATATATATATATATATATATATATATATATATATATATATATATATATATATATATATATATATATATATAGCAAAATGTGAAAAAGCTACTAATTATACCAAAAAAAATAGTAAAAACGGACGAAAAAACCAATTAAAGAATGTGTCGGTTTGAGTAAACTATACATTGGAACGACAAAATAATTATATATTCACAATCAGTGTGAAAAATCGATTCAAATGGAATATTCACATGTACTTAACAGTTAAGATTAAAAATCACTATTTTCAAGTTTATGTCAAAATAAATTATTATCCAATAAGCAATTTCAAAATAGTAGCTTAAGTTAAATCAACCAACAAGCATTCAACAATGCATGGCAAGAATATGGAAGAGATAAAGAATAGCGACAGAGCGGAGGTTTGCTCCGGTTAATGTTAAAATTTGGCGTGTCGAAGTGTAATACAAAAAACTTCAAGAATAATCTTCAATTAACTTCCAAGAATTGATGATTAGAAGATGAAAATTAGGAGACGGTATAAAAGTGATTCATGCTTGAATCTTGATGAAATTGTTGAAAATTGATGAATACTTGAATTGTTGAGTGATGATCGTTGAATGCTTGTGGTTAAGTTCTACCAAATCTAAAATTTCAATGTGAAATTTTAGATGGTGATGATGATGAACTTTGGTGGAGGTTAGGGAATGAAGAGAATTATGAGAGATGGTGAGAAAGTGTAAAAATGGTTCAAAAGGGTTAACCCCAAAAATTGGAAGAAAAAAAAAAGAAAGTTTATATAGATTTTTTAGTTAATTGTGGTTCATTGGATTGTGATCCAAGTCATTACTTTATCAACGGTTAGAAATTAATCCAAACGTTAGTTGCGGATCACGAATCTTAGCCGTTAGATTAATTGTTATCAATGGTTGAAGTTTGATATAAAAAAAAGTGGTTTGGCTTTGTGTTAGTTTGTGAGCTTTAAGGAAGTTAAAAGTTAGTTAGGGGATTTAAAGGCAAATGGGTAAATGCATGGTTTTGTGTTAAAATAGGTAGTTAAAGGTAGTTAGAAGCAAGATTATTTGAGTTTAGCATAAGTACCAAGCTTAGGGGTAAGGTGATTGGTCACTTGGTTAGAACTTGAAATTGGCTTGAATTTATTTTGGATTTTTGCCACTTTTTCCATGCCTTTTTTATGAATCAAACTAAGGACTTAAGTGCTTTTGGAGAGTGGTCTAGGAACATTCAGAAATAAAAATCAAATTGATGGTCAATAGTTGACCAAAAAGTCAATAGTTGACCAAAAAGTTAACTTTCCCAAATTGATGTAATATTTTATTCTCTTTCCTTGTAATTTATTCTTTCAACTTGTATCTCAAGTAATAAGCATTGTACCATGTATTATCAGTAAATGAATGAAATCTTTTTACTCTAACTTTGTCCATTTTCTTTGAATTTAAGCAAACTTCTGAATTGAGTAACAATCAGTCGAGTCTCCCAACTAACCATGAATCTCAAATAAAGAGATGATCTACACCAATATGGAAAATAAATATGAATAATTATCAAATAAGAATCGCCTTGAAAATCCACTTGAACTTATTAAATCCACTATTATCGAACCTTGACATAATGATTGTGTTATGCAAAATGTGATGAATGATGTGTTAAATGCATGAATAATGGAGGGTATGTACATGAGGAATATGAGATGCGTAAACCATAAGATTTGAGTGAAGGGTAGGACAAATTTGGGGTATGACATGTGTAGATTGAGAAAGTTTATATGGATTCAAGCAAGCTCTAATGCAGTGGTAAAAGAAGTTTGAGTATGTCATGTGTGATCAAGGATACCAGAAGACTATTTTAAATTATTGTGTCTTTGTTAGAAAATTTTCTAACGATGACTTCATTGTTCTTGTTGTTATATGTTGACAATATACCTATTGTAGGGAAAAGTATTTCTAACATTAACAGGTTAAAGAAGCAATTAGGATAGTCATTTTCCATGAAAGACATGGGAGAAACTAAACAGATTCTTGGTATTAGAATCATGTGTGACAAAAAAGAGAAGAAACTTTGGATGTCACATGAACATTACATTGAAAGAAGGTTGCAAAGATTTAAAGTGGAAAGCTTTAAGGCGGTAAACACTTCTCCCGCTACTCATTTCAAGTTGAGTTACAATCAAAGTTCTTCAAGTGAAGATGAAGTGTTTGATATGTAACTTGCTCCTTATGCGTCTTTTGTGGATAGTTTCATGTATGCAATGGTGTATACAAGACCATATATAACACATGATGTTGGTACAGTCAGTAGGTTTTTGTCAAATCCAGGTATAGAGAATTGGAATGATGTAAAATGGATTTTAAGGTATCTTCATGTTACTACTTCTGCGAGGCTTTGTTTTGGAGAGATAAGTCTAATCTAATGGGGTACTCTGACTCTGATATGGCTAGAGACATTGATTAGAGAAAGTCCACTTCGGACTACATGATTAAATGTGCAGGGGTAGTTGTGACGTGGTAGTCCATATTGCAAAAGTGTGTAACACTGTCTACTACAGAGGGTGAGTTTATTGCAATTACCAAAACACGCAAAAAGTTACTATGGTTGAAAAAAAAAATCCAGAAGCTTGGTTTTGTTCAAGACAAATATGTGTTATTTGTTGATAGTCAAAGCGTTATTCATCTTGGTAAGAATCTGACTTTTTATAATAGGTCCAAACACATTGATATGAGATATCATTGGTACATGATGTTTTGGATGCTAAGTTGTTGGAGTTAGCTAAAGTTCATACAGATGATAATGGTTATGATATGATGGTTCTGATATGATGACTAAAGCATTACTAAGAGGGAAATTTGAAGCTTGTTGTGATATCACTGGTTTGGCGATTTCCTCTATACAGTTGTGAATGAAATCATATCATAACCTATCACTTATTTAATTAGAGATGATCAATTTAGGGTTGAGAGAGATAGAGAGAACATAAGGATTCAAAAGAGAGAAAACAGGAGAGAAACTCATTCACGTTTTTCTGCAACCAGACTCACTAAATCGAAGAACCTCGATTCGTTAACCATCAGATCAAGCTCAAATTTTGAGGGCAGGTTCGTAACACATGTATCTAACTTTTGACTGTTCAGAATTTCAAAAAAAAATGAGGCAAGAGTTATCTGCTTTGCGCTAAAGCTGCAGATTTGGGAAAATTTTCAACTTTTATATTCTTATTTGTAAGCTAGTTTGTTTTGTGATTTGCGGTTGTTAACACTAGTTTGTGAATTGTAACACCCCAATTTTTTAGTAATTATTTATTTAATTAAATTAATTGATTAATTGTGTGATTTTGTGCCTAATTGAATTAACTAATTTATGTGATTTATTTGAATTAATTGATTTACTTGATATATTTGAATTAGTTGATTTATTGAATTTACATGAAATATTTGATTTATATGAATTAATTGATTTATTAAATTTATATAAATTATTTAAAAATATTTGAGTTGGTTGGATTAATTGATTTATTGGAAATATTTGAAATGATTGATTTAATTTGATTATTTAACTTATATGATATATTCTATTTGGTAGAATAATATAGAATTGTTAGAATTGGTAATTGGGCTTAATGAATGGTGTGAATAGAAATTGTGATAAGCCTAATTGTTTAAAGACAATTGTTAAGGTTGATAAGAGTAGAAAGTTAGTAAGAAAAAGGGGGAAACTGAGGCAAGAAGAATAGAGTGGAGAAGAAGAAGAAGAATCAAGAGAGAGAGCTCAAGAATACCAAAAATCAAGGTAAGGGTGGGTTTTCACTTATTATTGGGATTCTTTGATAATGATTAATGGATAGAAATGTGTTTAGGATAAAACTCCCAAAGAAAAATTTCTATGAGATTGGAAATTGTTAAGTTTTAATATTAGTCTTTGAAATGTGTTAATTTTAGTGTGTTTGTAATTGAGATTGTTGGAAATTCACCTCACACTCTATGAAGAACTCCCCTTTAATCTTGATCCAAGATTGATGAACAAACTCACAATATGATAGTAATGGTAATAACAAGTAATTATCAAGAACAACAAAAGAGAAGAAGAATAACAAACAAGAAAGAGAAGAATGAGAGAAAAAATATTTGGAGAAAGTTGTTACCCACAAACTGTGGGATTTCTGATTGTATTGAACTTTCACTTGCTAAAACTGCAACTGTGAAATCTGTTCAATGTTGTGTTTGAATACAAAGCAAGGCACCCTATTTATAGTTTTAGGTTTACAAAAGCCCAAAACATAAAAGACCCAAAATATTCAAATCAAATCTAATCATATCAAATCAAATCTGTTTACACTATGAATTATATTTAACACACCACCTAATTCATTGTGTCTAAACTTTCTACATTCATCATGGCTCTTAGTCTTCTGAAGGCTTCGACCTGCACTCCCTTCGTCATGATATCTGCAATCTGATTCTCAGTTCTGCAGTGTTCCAACATCATCTTCCCTTCTGCTACCTGCTCTCGAAGATAATGGAACCTCATTTCGATGTGCTTGCTTCGACCATGAGCTATTGGATTCTTCACCAAGTTGATAGCCGACATGTTGTCTATCTTCATGGTAATTGCTCCATGATTCTTCCCTGTGATTTCTTCGACCAAGTTCACCATCCAAGTTGCTTGACATGCACAAAGAGAAGCAGCTATATATTCTGCTTCGCATGATGACAATGCCACTATTGGTTCCTTTCTCGAATTCCAAGAAACTGGTGCACCACCTAACATAAACACATACCCAGCTGTGGATTTTCGATCCTCAACATCACTACACCAACTGGAGTCTGTGTATCCCACTAACTTGCATTCTTTTCCTTCATCCGCTGCTGGAAACAAAATGCCATAGTCGATAGTTCCTTTCAGATACCTCAGTATCCTCTTCGCTGCTGCTAGGTGTGATACCTTTGGCTTCTGCATGAATATACTTACCATACCAACACTGTATGCTAAGTCAGGCCTTGTATGACAAAGGTATCTAAGTGACCCAATAAGTCTTATGTATTGGGTTGGGTCGACATCATCTTCATCTGAATCATTCAACAGTTGCAATCTGGGCTCAGCTGGAGTCGAAGTTTGGTTGCAATCTTGCATCTCAAATCTCTTGAGTATTTCGCCTGCATATCTTCTTTGGTGCATCATCAAACCTCTACTTGTCTTGTAGAATTTGATGCCAAGGAAATATGAGAGATTTCCCAAGTCTGACATTTCAAACTCCTCACTCAGGTCATGTTTGAAATCTTCGATCTCTTTTTTGCAACTCCCTGTTATCAATAAATCATCAAAATATAGAGACATAGTATAAGCAATTCGCCATTACTTCTTCTTACATATACTCCATGTTTAGTTGTACACTTCACAGATTCCTTCTCCCTTAAGAAGCTGTCGATTTTCTTATTCCAAGCTCTTGGAGCCTGCTTAAGTCCATACAGGGCTTTATGAAGCCTGTACACCTTTCTTTCTTCGCCTTGTTTCACAAACCCAACTGGCTGTGCAACATAAACTTCTTCGTCTAAGGGGCCATTAAGGAATGCACACTTCACGTCCATATGACATGTGTTCCAGTTGTTCATATTTGCTAGACCAACAACCAACCTGATTGTTTCGATTCTAGCAACAGGTGTGAATACTTCATCGAAGTTGATTCCTTCCTTCTGAAGAAATCCTTTCGCCACAAGTCTCGCCTTGTGTCGAATTACTTCTCCTTTAGGATTTACCTTCACCTTGTAAACCCACTTCACATCAATTATCTTCTTGCCTTACGGCAATTCAACAAGTGACCAGGTATCATTGACTTCGATGGAATCCAACTCTTCAACCATTGCTTTCACCCACTTCGAATCTTTCAATGCCTCAGCTGCATTGACTGGTTCGACATCTGCGTAGAAAGAATAATGTACCAGCTCACCTTCCTCATCGACTACATCATCTTATGTAATTACACATTCTTGCAACCTTGCAGACATGTGTCTTGTTCGTCGAGGTCTGCTTGAACCTGCTTCATCTGTAACTGGTTCCTGTCGAACTTCTATTTCGACTTCAGTGGCTGGTTTTTCACAAGAGATTCTCACTGAATCCTTCTTGGAATTCTCAGTCCAATCCCATTCTTTAAGCTCATCTATGATCATATCCCTGCTGACCACTACCTGCTTATTCACTGGGTCGAACAGCTTGTAACCTCCTGTCGAATGATATCCTATCAAGATCATTTGATTAGACTTCAAGCTTCCTTCTCAACTGATCTGGCACATGTCTATGTGCTATAGATCCAAATACCTTTAAGTGACTGAGACTAGGCTTGACATCATACCAACATTCTTCTGGTGTGATTCCTTCAAGCTTCTTCGTCGGACATCTGTTCAATATATATGTTGCTGTCGAAACTGCTTCTCCCCATAATTCTTTAGGTAGATGCTTTCCATTCAACATACTTCTCACCATATTCATGATGGTTCTGTTCTTGGATTCTGCAATCCCATTTTGCTGTGGAGTGTAAGGTGACACCACCTCATGCACAATCCCTTCTTTTACACATAGTGTATCGAACTCTTTCGACACATACTCTCCACCACCATCAGTCCTCAGAATTTTCAGCTTTCGGCCACTCTGTCTTTCGACCATGGACTTGAATCTGGAAAATACCTCAATCACATCACTTTTCTTCTTGATGAGGTAAGTCCACAACTTTCGACTGTAATCATCTATAAATGTGACAAAGTATCTATTGCCACCAATCGAATCCACCTGGATTGGACCATATACATCAGAGTATATGACTTCAAGTATTGCCTTCGACTTCCTTCCTGCATCCTTGTTGAAGTTATTCTTGTGTTGTTTCGACTGAACACACTCCTCACAGACTTCACTTGGAATGTCGATTTCTGGTAATCCTGAAACCATATTTCTTCTCTTCAGTTCTCTGATGTCATTAAAGTTGAGATGACCTAGTCGAAAATGCCATAACCACTCATCTCTGTTGGTTGCAGTTGCTAGACATCTGTGCTCCATCACATTGAGTCCAATCTCGAAAGTCCTATTCTGAGACATTGGAGCCTTCAAGATTAATCTACCACCTGCATTGAGAACTCTCATCATCTTGTCTTCGACGACTACCTTGTAGTTCTTTTCGACAAGCTGCCCTATATTGAGGAAATTACTCTTCATGCCTGGTATGTACAACACATTGGAAATTGTTGACCTTTTGCCATCTTTCCTCATAATCAGAACATCACCAACACCTTCGGCTGCTAGAGTGTTGTCATTTGCAAACTTCACTGTGTTCTTCGACGAGGGCTTCATGTTGACAAACCAATCTTTCCTTCCAGTCATGTGTAATGAGCATCCTGAGTCCAAGTACCACTGATCTTGGAATCTTTCTTCATCTTTTTTTGTGACCATTAGCAACATTTCTTCTTATTCATGTTTCGCCAGCTTTGCATCAGTCTCTTGATTTCTCTTCCTTTCTGGACAATCACTAACATAATGACCATACTTTTGGCAATTGAAACATTGAATGTGGCTTTTGTCTGTCTTTCAACCACCACCTCTTCCTTTACCTGCAGCACCACCTCTTTAGTTTCCTTGGTTCCAAGGTTTCTTCTGATTCGACTGGTTTCCTCCTTTGTTGCCATTCCAACTACCTTTGCCTTTTCTTTCCTTTTCTGACTGCGCCTGTAAAGCCATATCTTTCGACTTTCCTGCAGCTCTCTCAGCCATCCTCTGTTCATGAGACTAAAGAGTCCCTTGAAGCTCTTCCTTCGTCAACACTGATAGATTTTTTGACTCTTCTATGGCAACTACCACGTGGTCGAATTTTGGAGCCAACGATCTCAAGATTTTTGAGACAACTGCTTTCGTCGTCAGCGCTTCTCCACATACTTTGATTTGATTCACCAACTTTGTAACTCTGGTGAAGAAATCTGTAATACTTTCATTGTGTTCTATCTGAAGCAACTCATAGGTTCTCTTGTAAGTTTGTAACCTCACCTCTTTCACCTTCTCTGCCCCTCCAAACGACTTTTCAAGAATCTCTCATGCTTCTTTTGCTGAATCAACATCACTAACCTTTTCAAATTTATCAGGATCAACATACTGATGAATTATAAAGAGTGTTTTATAATCCTTCTTCTTCAATTCTTTGTGCGCAGCCTTTTCTGCCTCCGTTGCGTTCTCCCCAAGCGATGTTACTCCGTCCTTCACAAGATCCCAAAGATCTTGATAACAGAAAATAACCTTAATCTGCTTGCACCAATTCTCATAATTGTCTTTCTTGAGAATTGGCAAGGTTGCCGGAAAGTTGTCGTTCGGATAGTTCATCGCCATCACTATCTTCCTTCCTTGAATCTCTCAACCGGAGCTCTGATACCAGATGTTGGAAATTCACCTCACACTCTATGAAGAATTCCCCTTCAATCATGATCTCAAGATTGATGGACAAACCCACAATATGATAGTAATGGTAATAACAAGTAATTATCAAGAATAACAAAAGAGAAGAAGAATAACAAACAAGAAAGAGAAGAATGAGAGAAGAAATATTTGGAGAAAGTTGTTACCCACAAACTGTGGGATTTCTGATTGTATTGAACTTTCACTTGCTAAAACTGCAACTGTGAAATCTGTTCAATGTTGTATTTGAATACAAAGCAAGACACCCTATTTATAGTTTTAGGTTTACAAAAGCCCAAAACATAAAATGCCAAAAATATTCAAATCAAATCTAATTATATCAAATCAAATATGTTTATACTATGAATTATATTTAACAGAGATTTGATATAGTATAGAGACTCATTCAATATTTAAAGTAAATCCATTAGAATTTGAATATATATATATATATATATATATATATATATATATATATATATATATATATATATATATATGTATATATATATATATATATATATATATATATATATATATATATATATATATATATATATATATATATATATATATATATATATATATATATATATATATATATATATATATATATATATATATATATATATATATATATATATATATATATATATATATATATATATATATATATATATATATATATGTATATATATATATTTGTCGAACCAGTAGAAAATTGGGGGAATAAATGTAACCACTTCATATTGTAGCTCTTTCTTTGTAATTCTAATTGATGCTTTAATAAATAAAAAAGGCAATTGTGATTTTGTTTCATATACAGTAGCGAAAAACGTGTTGGTGCAAAGGTGAATAAATGATGAACAAAGGAAATATTCTATTAAGAATGACGGCTACAAAAACATGATAAAAGTTACAATGATTGTCACCCTATTTATAAGCTAAAACTAGGGTTACTAGAATAAGATAAAATACTAAAATACCCTCTAACAAACTTAGGGGCTAAGGAAAATAGTACAACTAAATATGAATTACTATTAATATTCTAATACCATCCCTTAATTCATATTCCATCAAAACTTGTAACACCAATTCCATCCCTTAGTCTGAGAAATTGATCAGTCTTGATAGCTTTCGTCAGAACATCTGTCAACTGCTTCTGAGTGCTGCAGTGTACAACTTCTAACACTCCACTCTGAACTTGATGTCTCAGAAAATGATACTTGGTCTCAATATGCTTGCTTCTCCCATGCAACACTGGGTTTCTGGCAAGATTGATTGCAGACTTGTTGTCAATCATCAACTTCAGAGGTTTGTCTACTTTAATCTTCAGATCCTGCAACAGATTCAGAATCCACACAGCTTGGCATGCAGTAACAGCACCTGCAATGTATTCAGCTTCACAGGTTGACAACGCCACAACAGGTTGCTTCTTGGAACACCAAGAAATGGAACCTCCCAGAAATTTGAACAAGTACCCAGATGTACTTCTTCTGTCAACTCTGTCTCCACACCAATCAGATTCTGAATAACTCAGAAGTTCTGACTCATTATTTCCTCTAGAGGGAAATAACACTCCATACTTCAGAGTTCCTTTGATATACCTCAGAATCCTGACAGCAGCTTGATAATGGGACCACTTAGGTTTACTCATGAACCTACTAACCATCCCAACTGAGTAGCAAATATCAGGTCTGGTATTACACAGATACCTCAGAGAACCAACCAACTGTTTGAAGGTTGTAGCGTCCACATCCTTTCCTTCAGAGTCTGAATCCAGTTTCTGATTTGTATCAGAAGGTGTGACAGCCATCTTACAATTCTTCAGATCAAATCTCTTCAGAAGTTCTAATTCATACTTGAGCTGATGCAAAATGATACCTTTCTCAGAATATCTGAACTCCATCCCTAGAAAGTATGTCATTTTGCCTAGATCAGTCATTTCAAATTCATTCATCAGAACTTTCTTGAACTTGGCTATCTCCTGTTCAGAACTTCCAGTCAATAGTATATCATCAACATATAAACATACCATAGTCATATTGCCTTCAGAAGTATGCTGAACATAGACACCGTACTCCATCTCACATTTCTGAAAGCCTTGCTTCTTGAAAAATGAATCAATCTTCTGATTCCAAGCTCTGGGCGCTTGTTTCAATCCATATAGAGCTTTGTATAATCTGTACACCATCCCTTCCTGATTCTTTTTCACAAATCCAGGAGGTTGTGACACGTAAACTTCTTCTTCTAATGGACCGTTCAGAAATGCAAATTTTACATCTAAATGCATCAGAGGCCAATTCCTGTTAGCAGCTATTGCAATCACCATTCTGATTGTTTCATGTCTTGCTACAGGTGCAAACACTTCAGAGTAATCCAGCCCAGGTTTTTGTAGAAATCCTCTGGCTACCAACCTTGCTTTATGTTTGCCAATTGAGCCATCTGGCTTTAACTTCTGCTTGAAAACCCATCTAACGCTTATGGCTTTCTTGTCTTTTGGAAGTTCTGTTAGCTTCCAAGTCTTGTTTCTCTCTATAGCATCAAGTTCTTCTTTCATGGCCTTTAGCCAGAGCTTCTGCTTAAGAGCCTCTTTTGTATTTATGGGTTCAGAGTCTACCATCATGGCGCACTGAATAACTTCTCCTTCAGAGTCTACTTCAGTGTCTTGCAGCATGTCAAATTCTGCATATCTTCTGGGGACGTTTCTGATTCTTTGTGGTCTCTGAACTTGTTCAGAGTCTTGGGCTTCAGATGATTGACCTCCAGAGCTTTGACCATCTTCAGAGTCTGGCATATTTCCAGAGTCTGAATTGCCACCAAGATCTGGATTGCCATCAGAGTCTGAATTATCAGAGTCTGGGTCATCAGAGTCACCTTCATCTTCTGAGTCATCTTCAGAGTTTGAATCAGTATCAGAGTCAGAGTCAACGTCAGGGTTTACTCCAACTTTAGAAATTCTTAACTCTGGCCTTTCTTCAGAGGTTCTAACATCAGAATCAGACTGAGACTTATCCCAATTCCAAACTTCTGATTCCTTCACAATCACATCTCTGCTGAATTCAATTTTATTGGTTTTTGGACAATAGAGCTTGTATGCACCTGTACTGTGGTATCCTATCAGAATCATCACTTTGCTTCTATCATCCAGCTTCTGTCTTCTGCCTTCTGAAACATGTTTATAGCAAACAGAACCAAACACCTTCAAATGACTAACACTTTGCTTATCTCCAGTCCACTTCTGTATTGGAACTATTTCCTTCAACTTCTTCGTAGGACATTTGTTGAGTACATACGTTGCAGTGGCAACAACTTCTCCCCAGAGCTTCTGAGGAAGCTTCTTCTCCTTTAGCATGCTTCTCACCATATCAAGCAAAGTACGGTTTCTTCTTTCAGCAAGACCATTGTGTTGAGGGGTATAAGGAGCAGTAACCTCATGCTCAATTCCATTCTCCTCACAGAACTTCTGAAACTCTTTGGAGTTATACTCACCTCCACCATCAGTTCTAAGAATCTTCAATTTCTGACCACTCTAATTCTCAGCCTTCATTCTGAACTTCTTGAATTCATCAAGCACCTCGTGTTTGAACTTAATAAGGGATACCCATGTCATTCTTGTGAATTCATCAACAAATAACACAAAGTATTTATTCCCTCCAATTGATGCTACTGGAAATGTACCACACACATCAGAATGTACAACTCCCAAGGCATGTTTTGCTCTTGGAGCAGCTTCTGACGCAAATGGCAATCGTGGTTGTTTTCCTTCCATACAAACTTTACATGATTTTTCAGGCTTCTTAATTGCAGGAATTCCATGTACCAACTTCTTTGAATTCAGATGTTTTAAGCTTCTGAAATTCAAATGACCAAATCTTCTGTGCCACAGCTCACTCTTCTTCTCAGCACATGTTGCACTAAGACATTCTGAGTCTGCAGTTCTGACATTCACCTTGAATGTTCTATTTCTTCCTTGTTCTGACTCCATAATCAACTTCTGATTGCAATCATACAGCTTCAGAAGATTATCCTTCATGGTAACTGAAAAACCTTTCTCAATTAATTGTCCCACACTCATCAGATTGCTTCTGATGCCAGGTACATACCACACGTTCTGAATCAATGATGTTTTCCCATTGTTCAGAATCACTCTGACATTTCCCATACCTTCTGCATTAAGATATTTGTCATCAGCACATCTGATCTTTGTTCTCTTTTCAGAGTCAAAGTCAACCAGCCATTTCTTGTTTCCAGTAAGATGATTTGAACAACCAGTGTCCATATACCACCAGTCTGTCAGATCATCAGATTCAGAGGCCATCAATAGCACAGATTCGTCATCAGAACTTCTGGCTATATTTGCTTCTTCTGATTTTTTCTCCTTGTTTGACCAACAATCTCTAGCAAAGTGACCAAACTTCTTACAACAGTAACATTGGATCTTCTTCTTGTCATACTTCTCTTTTCCCTTCTGAGCATTCTTTTGCCTATCAGAGGTTGAGCTTTCTGACTTCTGACCACCATCAGATCTTCTCTTGACTTCTGACTGCTTCTGATACCTCCTATCAGAAGTTGCTTTCAGAGCCTGCTGCTCTACTTCCCTTTCAGAAGTTCTCTCAGTCAAACGCAACTCTTGCGCTTCTAAACTGCTCTGCAGCTCTTCAATTCTCATGGTACTCAGATCTTTGGAATGTTCTATTGCTACCACAATGTAATCAAATTGAGAGGTAAGGGATCTCAATACTTTCTCCATGATTGTTTCTTCAGAAAGAGTTTCTCCACACGCCTTCATCTCATTAGTGATCAGAATCACTCTGGAGATGTATTCAGAAACTTTCTCATTATTCTTCATGTTGAGATTCTCATATTGCTTTCTCAGGGACTGAAGCTTCACCTTCTTCACTGATGCGTCACCACCATAACATCTAACCAGTGTGTCCCACGCAGCCTTTGCTGTCATTGAATCTGCAATCTTCTCAAACACATTTACATCAACACATTGATGAATAAAGAATAATGCTTTCTGATCCTTCTTCCTTACTTCCTTCTGCGCGTTTTTCTGTTCATCTGTTGCATCTGCTGCTACCGGAACATAACCATCAGTGACAAGATCTAAAACATCTTGAGCACCAAACAATACACGCATTTGGATCATCCAACGATTCCAGTTTTTACCGTCAAATACTGGAAGCTTGGTGTTCATGTTGTCGTTTCCGTTCATCTTCACCTTGCACAATACACTCAGATTTCTCACACAGTGTTTCCCAACCCACAGAATAAAATTCTGATCAGATTTTGTTCAAGATTCAACACGAATCTAAGAATCAAAATCAAACACACAAGACCTCACGTTCACTCGTGTTTCCCGTGTTTCCCAATGAATCTGAACCGGAGCTCTAGATACCAATTGTTGGTGCAAAGGTGAATAAATGATGAACAAAGGAAATATTCTATTAAGAATGACGGCTACAAAAACATGATAAAAGTTACAATGATTGTCACCCTATTTATAAGCTAAAACTAGGGTTACTAGAATAAGATAAAATACTAAAATACTCTCTAACAAACTTAGGGGCTAAGAAAAATAGTACAACTAAATATGAATTACTATTAATATTCTAATAAAACGAAGGAGTGATAGGACATTAAGAAAAGCAGAAGGAAATGATAGTATAATGTAATGTAATCCCTATATCTCATGATGTTTCTGTAGCAATAGAAATGAGAAGAATTATAATGCAGTGATTTTTCTTTATCTCCTGGTTCGTAAATCCTGTAGCGCATAAACTAGAATTGAAATGTAATTCTTTTTTACTTAGTACTGTAGCGAATGGATCATTAGGAAATTAAAAAAATGATATTGTCTTTCGATTTATTCTGTAGCTTAATAAATGTAGGATACTCTTATATATTGATCTTGTTTGTAGCGATAAAAAAAAAATGAATACACATTTAATTCTATACTTCAGCATAATGATCAAGTAGGAAACTAAACTTGTGGCCTTTGATATTCTAACAAACTTATATAAGTAAGTTGTAAGATAGAACTTAGTTAATATTGGAACTATATTAGTAATTGAATGTTTACTAATTATTGAAACTTTATTAAATATTAATTATTTACTAAATTTTGATTAATTATTAAATATTGAGTATTTATTAAAATGTTAATTATTTATTGAATATTGAATAATTATTTAATATTATTGAGTAGTGGATATTTAATTGAATATCGAATTTTTAATTATTAATGATGGATTAATTATTAAATGTTTATTTGGTGATGTGTGTTTTCTGAATTGAGGTTGAATTGTGTTGATATTTGTATATGTGCAAATGTGTGGTAATTCAAGTGTGATGAATTATTGAAGATATGCATAAATATTAAGATTAGTGAATGGACTTAATTGCATATGATTGTTGAAATTTGCATATACATCATTTGTGTCAAGAGGCAATGCTTGTTAGTTCCGTGGGAGCTAGTGACTTGTCTCAAACCTAGAGCGGGGTTTGAAAGCTTGGGGAACGGGCTTTTGTGTGTTATTGGTCTAGGGAACGAACCCGGTTTAAATGTAAAAACCGAAAAATAATAATAAGTGTTGGTACCACATGGCATGAGTTGCATTGAGTCTTACATTGGGTTTTGCATTGAGTCTCATTGTATATATGTTTGTGCTATGAGATTATGTGTATCTATGTGAATTATTGAAATTGGTGAAATTGTGGATTGTGTGTATATACTTGTGAATGGTATGGTTACTTGAGTGATGCGTTGTTGATGAAACTTTGAAGTGTGAGAATAATTGAATTATGCTTGTATGTTTTAGATTAATTATTATCTTATAATTTCAATAATTATGTGAATTCTCACCCTTCTGTTGGAATAATGTCTTATACGACATCGCTCAGGTACCGAGAAGTAGAGTTGCTTCTAGTGCAAGATATCCATTTGAGTAGCTTGATTTGTGTTTTTATTTATGTTGGGTCAATTCGTGCTCTGATCATGTAATACTAGGATCGTTTCGATTTATGTTTGAGAGATACATTATGTACTCTTCTTATGTTTATCTGAATTTTATGTGGAGTATTGGCTTTTATGCCTAAGTATGGATTATGAATGAGATGAGCATGAGACTTTCATTATGTCAATTATGATTGAATTTAATCCGCTGCTACATGCTAATGTGAAAGTGTACGAAAAGCATGAATTTATTTTAAGTGTTATTAAGCATGACAGGTTTATGTGATGTTTTTAAAAATTATGTGACACCCTTTTGTGAGAAGCATGATAATTACTCTGATTTATATTTATATATTTCGCGGGGTTTAGATGGGTGTTACATGAATCACTTTAAGACTATCTTGTATCCTTAATTAATTATAGTGGGTTTATTTCTTTGGTTTGAATGAGTTGTGGCTTTTACTCTCATATTGAAGGGTTTTCCACGTTAAAAATATTGGTGTTCTTTTGTGTCTTTGTTTATTCGATTTTCCATCTTATATTTGTTGTTGATTCTCAAGGTTCCTACAAGTTTGAAGAATTCTGTATCCGTTGCATATTGGCCTGTTATTGTGTCTTAATTTCCCATCACAAGTTAAGCCTTTCATATGCTACATAGCTAATTAAATATCAAAACTTGAATTGCACCCATTACATGTGGATATGTTTTTATTAAAATCAATCTTAGCTCTTTGTAAATATCATTGAGCAACAAATAAAATTTTCTATCTCACAGTTTTCCCATTCTCATTTTTCTTTTTCACAAAAATTCTTTTATATTTAATTAGTTTCAAGCCTTGAGTTGCTGGACTACAAGTCCAAAACTAAGTCGCTTGTAAATTGAATTTAATTCTTCTTCAATTGGATCTGTTTATTTTGGCTAATTCTCACTTTGTCTACAATCTTTGATAGACTTTGATTCATGATCATCGTTTTCATTTTGGCTAATTATGTGTGGCACTTTGGTGTGTATGTTTTACCTATTTGCCAAATATAAGATCGGTTTTGGTTAGAATAAATCTCTAAATCAATTGTTAGCCGAAACAGAAATTTAAAAAAAAAATATGAAGTCATGCAACGAAGATTAAATTGTGTTGTCTTTGGGGATTTCTTAATGCACCTTATATGTTACTTATGTACCATGTGAAAAATACTAAAATGCCCCCCTGTTTCTAGATATGCATCTTCAAACGCACCCAATACACACATAATGTAGGTCATTATGAGTGGCGCCCTATAAGTTGGATTTTTTTAATACCAGAGATGCATCTCAGGAATATTTCAAGAAATATATTCATAATTGATCAGCTCAGTGGAAATTTCGGAGATACATCTTCGGAAGTTTGGGCGGGATTTTGAAATTTGTTGTTACCTTTACATGTCAGATATTTTCGAAGATACATCTTCGAAATAATTTGATAAAACAGACAGCTACATGATCACACAACCATTTTTGTTTTTCTTTACAAACCCTTATCAAAAACCCTTCCATTCTCAATCCACATTTTCACTCTAAATCTCCATTCTTTTGGTTCATTACACCAAAGAGAGCAAGAGAAGTTAGAATTTTAGGTAAATATCATTTATTCGAAGCTGCATTTCTCACATTAATCCTGTTTTTTGTTTAAAAAACAAGAATTTTTTCTGAAAATGTATCTCTAGAACAAGTATGAATTGTTTCGGAAATTCATTTTCGGTAGCTATTTGTGTTCATTTTCCAGTTCTATTTTCAGTATTGGCGCTTATTTACTATTCTGTGGTAATTGTTTTCATTAGATATGACGCACCCTGATGTTTTCCTCAAAAAAGTTGTGTCTCTGAATGTCAACGGGGTTGTTGTGAAGGCGGTAGATGTTGAAAACCAATTTAAAAATGAGCAAGAGTTTGAATCTCATGATAAAATGCTTCAATGGATTCATATAGAGGCCTCTTAACTGAGATTTTGGGTGGTCATTGGAAGTTCTGATAATGGTTCGGATGAAAGATGTGCTTTTGTGACAATGACATGCGAAAGAAACAGGAAATATAGACCTCGTCTCCGAAATTTTAAAAGAGACGACACCGGTTCAAGAAAATGTAAGTGTCCCTTTAAGGTGTGTGGTTACATGTAAGCAAACAAAAATTGGAGATTTAATGTCATATGTAGTTTGTATAACCATGATTTATGTGAAAAGTTAGTCGGTCATCCAATTCTGTGTCGACTCATGCCGGAAGAGAATGAATGTGTTGCTGACATGACATTGAATTTGGTTCGACCGAAAAATATATTTGCAACATTGAAACGAAAAAGACCCGAAAATATATCAAATATCAAGCAAGTGTATAATATTTGGTACCAAACTAACAAGACGCTTAAGGGGGATAGAACTGAAATGCAACAACTCTTAAAATTGTTGGGTGATAACAGTTACATGTCTAGTTACTAAACGTGCGAGGATGGAGTTACTGTTAGAGATATATATATATTGGACTCATCTTGATTCCATAAAGTTGTCCAACATGTTTCCTACTTTGCTCCTACTTGATTCAACGTACAAGACCAAAAAATATAGGCTTCCATTATTGGAGATGGTTGGTGTTACCTCATCTGAGAAAACATATTTTGTCGGGTTTGCATTTTTAGATAGAGAGAAAGAAGAGAATGTTACTTGGGCCTTAGAGGTGTGTAGGACAATGTTGAAGGACCAAGGTGAGATGCCTAAAGTGATTGTTACTGATCACGATACCTTCTTGATGAATTCGGTTGCAAAGGTATTTCCTTACTTCTTATACATTACTTTGTAGGTATCACATAACAATGAATGTGAGAAGTCGAGTTAAACACGCGGTAGGGACGAAACAGATAGAGTCCGAAGATGGAAAAATGGTGAAGGCGAGTATGGTTGTGGAAAAAATCATGGATGCATGAAATCATATAGTAAATTCTTTCACAAAAGAATTATATGTTGATTCCGTTATGCATTTCAGGAAAGCGTGTGAAAAGTATCTTGATTTGTTGAAATATGTTGAAAGCATAATTCTTTACCAGATGAAGAAGAAAATTATTTATACTTGGACTGATAAAGTTAGACACTTTAAAAATACAACGACTAACCGAATTGAGTCTACTCATTCTATCTCAAATGTCTTAATATAAATAAAAATACTATTAATATTTAAAACTGGTTTCAAATATATTTTGTAGTATAGTCGAGCGGTGGCAACACTTTTCTCGTAGTAAACAACTTGCGTTCGAAGGGGTCTGAATGTATATATATATATATATATATATATATATATATATATATATATATATATATATATATATCTATATATATATATATATATATATATATATATATATATATATATATATATATATATATATATATATATATATATATATATATATATATATATATATATATATATATATATATATATATATATATATATATATATATATATATATATATATATATATATATATATATATATATATATATCAAATTTACTCTAGCCTAATATTTTTACAAGTTTTTCTACTAATTTAGATTTATATTGTACTACTATTTACTGTGAATTTTGGTAAAACAATTGTTGGTCTATCCATTTAGGGTGAAATTGACTAACTTGCAGGATCGACCATACTAAATCCTAGAACATGTGCTAAGCGTGCAAAGGACCCTAAGTAGAACTCCACGTTTGACTGTGAAACCTTTTGAAAAGTAAGATGGCTTGAAGATTTAAAAGAAAGCAAGTAATGCGTCGAAGAGTAAAAGGAAGAATGTAAAAGTGCAGTAATGTAAAAGCTCAAAAGTAAATGTTGTAAAGTAAAGGGAGAGATATTCCAATCAAACTCCGTGTTCGACTATAACGTCTTTGTAAAGTAAATGGCGTTGAAGATAAATGTGCAAGAAAGTAAAGTGCTTTGAGAATATCTGGGCGAATGATTCTACTATGAACTCCACGTTCGACCAGAGATCTTTGGAAGTTAAATTTCAAGAAGGTAAATAGCCTTGGAAATAAATTGGCAAAAGGTTAAAAGTGCAGGAAAGTTAAATGACATAAAATAACTCTAATCTGAACTCCGCGTTCGACTAGGGGATCTTTGAAGGTAAAACCGTAAAAAAAACTTGTAAAATGGCTTAAATGTAAAGGCTGAAAGTTAAAGTGCAAAATGAGTAAAGGTGCATAAAGGGTAAAGGCAAGTAAATTGCATTAATGGAAAGGGGTTGGTGTTGTATCACATACATTCTCGCTAACTCGTTTCTCTACAAGCAGGTACTTTGAGTTGTTTGGACTGACTAATATAAAATGAATGAACACCCTTATTACATAAAAATGAAAACTATTTATAGTACTAGAAAATAACTACTACATGACGGTTGAGGCTTCCCAACGTGTCCCTTTTGGCGCTTTTTCCACTATCTCAACCGTTCCCACGTTCGTCCACTCTTGGTTTGAATTTTAAACACTTAATATCTCCCTCCTATTTTGGTTGTGACTTCTGCGTGTTCTTCTCAGCATGACCTTTGTCGAGCACTTCTCAGCACTTAGCAAATTTTAGTAGCTTTGTTTACCTCTCTTCGACTTGGATTGTTCTCTGATTGTGTCGAAAGGTTGACATATTTTAAATTGATATTTTGACTTGAGGTGATTCTGAAATCAACTAGCGTCGAAAATTGAGATCTAACAAATTGCCCCCAAATAATGTCCTTTCGCCAGTTTTGGTAGGAAGGTCATTTCTTCCTTCACCGTTTCGACGCGTGTTGATTTTGCATGGCTTTGGTTGAACCACCCACTACTTGTCTTAGTAGTTAACTGTTCATTTCTTTTCCTTCCACACGTCATGCCATTATGATAAATCCTTAAACGTCTTTTCAGTCGTTTCTATCATTACTTTTGTCATGAAAACATACATTTTTCAGTCTGACCATAACTGCCCATACACATCTTCTCTTCCAAAACAAACATGCATCCCACTATCCGTTGGTCTTCAACGGTGGATTTTAGTCCTTTGGGATTTCTAAACGCTTATAAATACCTCCCTTCACCACTTTGTGAATTTTTTTACACTCTCTAGAATCTCAAGCATCCCATATCCTTCTCCAGCTTTTCTTCATCCAACCTTAAGGAAAAACCATTTCACTTCTTTTAACAACAATGGCATCTTCCCAATCTACCGCTCAAGAGAAGAAAACCCAGAAAGGACGCGTTACTCAAACCAAGCAAGCTATTCCTCCTTTCACGAACATAGTTGGTCCTCAATTGGTGGAGAACCGTCAATGTGTGTCGGAACCCACTTATGAAGCTGCAAGGAGCATCTACCACTCTCAGGTAATGATTCCTTTAATTGTTTCGGGTAAACCCTACGCGCTCTCTGGTCCTTTGACACAGGTTGATGTTTCTGACGCAGGGCTGAGTGAGTTTTTGCCGTCTTACCGGAGAACCAGGCCGTTAGGGCAAAAAAGTTTCCCTACACCCCTTACCAATGCTGCTGAAGAGACTCCATTGCCAACTTTCAACCTTGGATATCTCGCTGACGGTACTCGACTAGTGAGAGCCGTTAATCCTCTTAGAGACTTTGACCTTTGGATGGCAAAGATGGAGAAGGTTAAGGCTGATCATTGGAAATTTGTGAGGATTTATGACCTTCTGATGCTGTCGAAGACTACCATTCCTTATTGTCTGAACTTGCTGATGGCATCCTTATACTTTTGGGACAGTACCCACTATACTTTTCACCTGCCATGTGGGATGGTTTCCCCAACCCTTTTCGACATAGCCGCTATAACCGGCCTTTGTCCTGATGGTGTCTCCCACCAACCTGACATCGATGCTGAAGATTATGTACATATCCCCAACTCCAAACTCACTTATACACATTTCATTAAACACCATTTTGACAGTACCACTGACGATGTATCTGATGAGGAACATGTGGCGTTTCTCGCCATATGGCTATCGAGATATGTGTTCGATACCAAATCTCTGCAGGTAGCCAAAAAATATATGCCCATTGCTAACCAGCTCCACCGTAACACAGGTGTCTGCTTGAGCAAACTCATTCTGGCGAACCTTTATGAATCTCTGAGTGAAACAACTTCTCGACTGAAGCGCATGGAGGCCTACAATTTTGTGTCTTTAAATGGTCCTCTATGGTTGCTTCAATTGTGGTTGAATGCCACGTTTGAAGCTAGCCTTCCCAGGAAAGGTCTAGTGGATGAAACCTCTACTGAAATTATGGGGAGAAGCATCGAAGGACCTCACTTAGTTCAACTGATTCCCAACGATGAGGGCGAAACCATCAAAGGAGCATTCACCAGTTACATCCTGATGTTTGCTAAACGCCATAAGTTTACTTCTGGTATGGCGCCCTTTGCTGCAAGGAAGTTTGGCCCTACATGGTTTAAAAGGCCATTTCCTACTCCTCATGGGCAGGGTGATGATGAATCTGTTTCAATCTGGGAAGCCTTTTTAATTCCTAGATTTATTGCTAACAGGCTCAATTTGGGAAGAGGTTTAGCATCTTTGATTGCATATCATCCCAACCTGGTTTCTCATCAATTTGGGTTGATTCAAAGTTTTCCTAGGTGCTTGTATAAAAAGAAGGGTCAAGTCATCCTTCATACTGCAAGCTTCGATGAAGGAACAACTGCTGACGTCTTCGCCGATTTGAGCACAAAGAAAGGAGTGTTTTCCCCTGTGTTCTTCGAACCTTCTTTTTTATGCACTATTGCTTTCCACCATTGGTAGTCGAAACATTTTCATGAGCATTTTCTTAATGTTACCACCTTTTCCTCACTGCTTGACCAGGCTTTCCTTGATGTGTAGGACAAGACGAAGAAAAGTAAGCTCGCTCATATCTAAGAAATTCAAGCTTTCCATAAATACTTTGAAACTGTTTATCGACCAGATGATCTTAGTCGAACCATTCACGAGGTTGTTGTTACTTTGAAGAGAAACTTTTTGCAAAAACTAGATACCTTGAAAATTCCTCCTACCATTCCTCGTGAGAAACGTTATGAAATAGCTTTTAAATTTTCCCCCCTAAATTCCCTCGCTTGCCTACTACTGATTTTGGAGTAGCACTTGCCCTTCCATTTCCATATTGGTTTATCTGTAGTGAGGATTTGAAACTTCTTTGACAGCAGTCTCAACCAAAGGCTCGACGAGTGGTTCTGACTAATCACACTTTAGACAGTTTCAAAGGACATCTTCATATAGGGTTTCAGAAAGTTCGTGTCGACTCTAACATATATGAAGGTTTGATGTCTTTTACTTATGATCCTGCAATTAAACTCTCAATATTTAACTAGCAACCAACTTCTGTTTTCCAGTTGTGCCTAGGAAAGCTCCGTCTACTAGAGCTGCTACTTCTCAAAGTGGCAAGGAAATGGAAGGTAGACAGGTAAATCTCATATCCTTTGCCTCTTTTCTCGCTATGTGACTCATCTCTCACACTTGTATCATTTCTTTTTTACTTTCTCAGACTGGGCGCAAACCTTCGACTTCTTCTAAGAAAGGCAAGAAGGATGCTCCCATCGTTGTGACTTCAGATGCTGATGAATCTCCTGAGGAGGTTCTGGTGAAAAAGAGAAAGAAACCTACCAAGGCATTTGGACCTACTGGCTCACCTCCATCGAAGGTGGCCAAAATTCTTGGGTCGACATCCACTTCAGGTGGCGTCGAAGAACAACCTCTGGTGGTTACTTCGAAGTCAACTTCTGGCGACCATGGGGGTGAAAATGCTAACCCCGGTGATACACTAGCTCAGGTATGTGTACCAACACTTTGTCGTACGTACTTTTGTCAAGCACCTTCTTAGCCTTATTCTCTTTCATTTGTGTTTTCAGGATGATACCACCAACACCAATCCTCCTCCAGTTTCAGGTGCTTCTACCACTTATTCCCTCAACAGCCAAGGTGAGCCAACTTACCATCCTTCTTCGGATCTTAGCTCTGGCTTAAGTGAGGTAAACTAACTTATTGTTCCTTCTGCAGGAACCAAACCCCCTTTGGCGCCAACCAATATGCAGCAGGCTCAAACTGAAGGTTTCAACTCTGGGGAGGACGATGCTTCGAGTCCCCCACCTCTCGACCATGCTAAATCTATGGTCACTAATGAGGTGGTTGTCGAACAAGACCGTACTCCTTCAGACCCACCAAGAACTGACAGTCCATACCGAGCTATTCGTGAGGAGCCAAAGGAAATGCATCTTGAACCTATTCAAGATTCAAACAATCCCCCATCTGCTGATGATAGAGAGGAAGCAGTAAAGGTTGAGGAAGAGGAAGAAAAGGACCAAGAAGAGGATGGAGAAGAAAGAGATGAAGGAGAATCTGAAGAGGATGACGAAGAGGAAGAGGAAGAAGAAATAGATGAAGGAGACCAAGTTGGTCCTGAATCCCAACATACTTCGCCTGTGGTGAAGAAAACTCTCCCTCCCATCGTGACCTCTAAAGATCCTTTAGCAGCTCTTAAATGGTCGAATCCCCGGGAATATGCTAAGAGGATCCTTGGGGAAAAATGTGGTTTTGCTTCTGCTTCTTCGACTCCTCCCAATCATCCTGCCTCAGATGACTTCGGTGGTCCAATTCTCCAGTCCATCAAGAAAAAGTTCTTTAAAGGAGATATCCAAAATGTCTTGGCCTCAGACCCCACCTCTCGACTCTTTTTAAAGGATCAACTCAAGAAAATGAACCTTACTACCCTTAGCCCAGAAATTCACAGTTTCTTGCTAGAGTTGATGGTGGTGGTTGACGATTTATCTTCAGAAGTTTGAAAGCTCCCTTCTCTCGTGAAGACAATCGAAGCTACGGCTGGTCGAGAAAGTACAGCCTGGACTGGTGCACAAGAGTCAGAGGCTATGGTCGAACAGTTGGAAGCTGCCCACAAACAACGTTAGGAAGAGATAATTTCCAATCAGAAGGACATTAAGGTGTGGCAGCAGCAAATCAAGGAGCTTCAAACGAAGATCTCTAATGCTAAACAATGTAACCTTGAGTTGCAACGCTTTAGTGCCCCTGACATGACCCAAGAGCTGAAGAGCACTATTGACTTCATTGATGCGGCCCAAAAATTGGAAAAAGAGCTTGCAGTAGTCAGGCTCGACAAATCCCTATGCGGGGCTCGCCTTAGTGATCACACGAATACTTTTTCTCAGCTCAAATCAAAGCTTCTTTTCTGATCACCTTTCGACCTATGCATTTTGTAATCACCACTGATTTTATGGCCTTTCGAGCCATCTTTATGTAATGACAATATGTTACTTTTGTAATTTGATTCTTTGCGCCATCTTATGTTTTTCGACATATTGTTGTTTTTATTATTGTGGTACATGAATGACGCGTTATTTTTTATGACCTCAATTTTGAGTTTAATGTGTGATTAAGGCCTCTTCCTTTCCTAGAAAACGCCTTTTCCCAGCTTCATGTATTGCTCCAACGGCATAGGCTTTTAGCTTTATTATGGTATTTAAAGCATAGCTTTTTTAGGCATACTCCCAAGACAAATAGACTTCCACCGTTTGATTGACCAATCCATACCTAGTCTTTCCTCTATAAATCCTTCTTTCTCCTGAACCATGTCTTGGACTCAGCAAAGCAAGTATGAACATCAATCCAGAAAAACCCACTCTCAAGGGCCAGGTAAAAGGTTCAAAGGAACTTGCGATGGTGGCGGCGCCTAGGAAAGCCACAAAACTTGAGGCCTCTACTGGAGCGCCCCCTCCTGTGAAAATGAGGGAAAGCAAAATGAAGGTATCCAAGCAAGCACGTCCCCGCACTACCAATTCTGATGATGAAGCTGATGAGGATTATATGTAATACCTCAAGTCCATTGATTTGAGGGATTTTGATTGATCCTTATTTTTAAGTTATGAATTGTTGTATGAACTTTTGTTTTGTGTATGCCATGTTAGCCTTGTTTGGCCTATTTTGGCCCTGGTGCCTTTTTAATAAATTTTAAGTTTTGACATGAATCTCTTGCAAGATAGGCCTATAATTTTTCAAATATTCTCCATTTACTTTCAGGATTCTTTTATCTTTATCTAACTCTTCAATTTCATAAGCACCATTAGAAAATACTCGTATGACTTGAAATTGGGCCTTCCCATTTAGGAGACCATTTTCCCAAAGTTCTATCTCTTCGATCCATAGGCAAAATTACCTTCCATACTAGGTCTCCATCTAGAAAGGATTTAAATTTAACCCTTTTATTGTAGGATTCCTCAACCCTTCGCTTTTGTATCCTTAGTAACTCCAAGGCCTTAAGCCTTTCCTCATCCAGATCTACTAACTCATCCATCATCATAGCGCAATAATCTTGAGACGGGATTTCATGATGCCTTTGGATTCTCACAGATTATAAGCATATCTCGACTGGTAATACTGTATCATGGCCAAAAGTAAGTCAAAATGGCGTAGCATTGGTAGCTTCTTTAGGTGACGTTCGACATGCCCAAAGGATTTGGTATAAAGTCTTATGCCAGTTTCTAGGCTTCTTTCCTACATGCTTCTTGATGAGTCTAATTACTACCTTGTTGGCAGCTTCGACTTGCCCATTTGCCTGTGCATAATAGGGTGTAGAAGTTAGGAGCTTAAAACCTATTTCTTTGGCAAACTCTTGCATCTTTCGACCAGTGAAAACTGATCCTTGATCCGTTGTAATAGTCTCTAGAATGCTGAATCTATAAATAATGTAACTTTGGATGAATTCGATGACGTCTTCTTGACCCGCATTCACTAATGGTATCGCTTCTATCGATTTAGTAAAGTAGTCAATTCCAACCAACATATTTCTTTAGTTTTTTGATGATGTTGGTCGAATCTCTCCTACTATACCCAGGGCCCATCCTCTAAAAGGCCATGGTTTTATTATGGAGTGTAATTCACTTGCGGGTATGTGTTGTATGCCAGCATGGGCCTGGCACTCTTTGTAACCCCTGGCAAACTCTATACAATCTTTCAGCATAGTAGGCCAATACAATCCTTGTGGAAACAATAACCACTTCATTTTATGGCCAACTTGGTGTGCTCCACAGGCCCCACTATGAACTGTCGAAAGTGCCAAATATGCCTCTATTTCACTAAGGCATTTCAACAAGACTCTCTCAGGCGTCTTTTTTAGCAATTCATTACCCATGAGCATGTAACTTAATGCTTGGTATTGATCCTTGTTTCTGTCGAACCCGTTGGATTTTGTAGGTACTAGACTATAGGCTTTCTCCAATCTCTGTCTGTTAGACCATCTATGGCAAAAATTTCAAAATTCTCGCCATCTAGGCACCCAAGCTTAGTTGTCTCTAAATCTAATGGGCACAATCCAACTGTCAGTATTTTCCCTCTCTCCTTAATTGCTTCTTGAAGTTTTTCCTTCGACACTCTATATCCTGAGGCAATCTGCGCTAAATCATTAGCAACCTGATTTTCTACTCTGGGTATGTGTTGGATAGCCACTACCTCAAATTTCTTCAATAGCCTATTCGCCACCACAAAGTATACAATGAGATTTTCTTTAACACATTTATATTCCTTTGTGATTTGTTTTACAACCAACTCTGAGTCTCCCATTATTTCAACTCTAGTTGCTCCCAATTCTAACAAAATTTCAAGGCTAGCAATCAATGCCTCATATTTAGCCTCATTGTTAGAACATGGTCCTTCAACTCTGAATTTAAATTTTGTTGGAATTTTTTCAAGAGAAATAATGAATATACCTACCCCTGTTCCATTTCTATGGCTTGATCCATCAAAGTATAACTTCCACGATTTTAACTCAATATAATTTAAATCAGTTTTGTTTATAGAGTGGTCGACTATGAAGTCAGCCACTATTTGTCCTTTCACAGCCTTTAAAGGTTGATATGTTAAAGGATATTCAGTTAAAGCTAAAGCCCACTTGCCAATTCGACTATGCAAAATAGGTTTAGATAACATATGTTTTATACATACATATCAACAGGCTTTATATATTGCTTTAATTTGGTACAAGAGAAATACAAGCATAAACATAACTTTTCGATCATGTTATACCTAGTTTCTGCATCATTCGGAACTCTACTAAGATAATAAATAGCTCTTTCGACTCCATTTTCATCTTCTTGAGCCAACATGCTCCCTAAAGTTCTATCAGATGCAACTATATATAATCTCATACTTCTATTTCTACAAGGTGGTGACAAGATTGGTGGGTGACTTAGGTACTCCTTGATCTTGTCGAAGGCTCCTTGTTGTAATTGCCCCCACTCAAAATCATCTTTGTTGAAATGAAGCATTGGTGAAAAAGCTTGTGTCTTGCCACTTAGGTTAGAGATGAACCTTCTTAAGAAGTTGATTTTGCCCAATAATGACTGCAACTCCTTTTTGGTTGATGGCGCTTTTGCTTCCATGATGGCCTTGGTCTTATTTTGATTGATCTCAATCCCTTTCTTGTGGACCACAAAGCCTAGAAAGTCTCCTGCCTGTACACAAAAATCACATTTAAGGGGATTCATTTTTAGACCAAACTTTCTCATTCTTAAGAATGACCGTCAAAGATGTTCAATGTGGTCATTTCCAGAAATAGATTTTACAACAATATCATCAATGTAAACTTGCATGAAAGTGTCTTTAAAATCATGGAAAATAGAGTTCATTGCTCTTTAGTAAGTAGCACCAGCATTCTTAAGACCAAAAGGCATCACTACTCATTTGTATGTGCCTAAAGTCCCGGGACATCTAAAAGCAGTTTTTGGAATATCTTCCTCAGCAATGAATATTTGGTTATAACCAGAATACCCATCCAACATGCTAAGACATTCATGTTCTGCTATAGAATCTACTAGCATTTCTGCTACTGGCATTTAATATTCGTCTTTAGGAGTTGCAGCATTTAAATCTCGAAAATCTATGCAAACTCTTAAAGAACCATTCTTTTTAATAACAGGTACTATATTAGCCAACCATTCGAAATACCTTGTTGTACGAATGAATTTGCAATGAAGCAGTCTTTCGACCTCCTCTTTGATCTTTGACAGTATTTCTGGTGCAAACCGTCTTAGACCTTGTTTAACTGGTCTTCTTCCAAGTGTCATAGGCAACTTATGTTCGACTAACTCCCTGCTTAAACTAGTCATCTCGCTGTAGTCCCAGGCGAAACAGTCTTTAAAATCCTTCAATAACTGGACCACTTCCACCTTCAGTTGAGGGTTCAACTTGGCGCTGATATATGTAGGCCTCTTGAGTGCCCCCTCACTGAGATCAATTTCTTCTAAAGGGTCTTGTGCCAACATCTTGACACTGTTTGCTAGTGGATCTTTTTTGAACCCTAAAGGTTCGTCTTCGTAGATAGCATCAAGCCTTTGAGCTTGTTTTCCATCTTGGATCTCATCTTGAGAGTTTAGGTTACAAACCTCCCTAGGACATTCTTAGTGAAACTCATAAATGGCTTTGCCAGCCATGTGTTTATTAGCAGCTTCCAGAGCCGCTTGTAATTTGGTTTCAGCCACATAGGCCAAAATTTTCTTCAATGCTTCGAACTCAGTCATGATCATCGAATCTTTTTTCCCACCCAGTGGGTTCCACTACAGGCCCTTCAAAACCTGGTAGCCTTTCTCCTGGTACTTCACTGTCCCATCTGAACCCTTTGACAGGATGCAAATATAATGAATGAAAAGTTGCTTCATTTGGAGTAAATTCAAATGATGTCGGAGGACATGGAGCAATATTCGCCAAGTGTTTGTCAAAGTGGTTCCCCTCGACATAATTGACAGGAATCTTGAAGTACCCTTGGTCAGCTTCAATGTTCTCGACAATACCATTTGGCCTCCAAATGGTATTCCTTTGGTGCATTGAAGAAGGCACAACGCCTACGCCATGAATCCAGTCTCTTCCCAAGAGCAGATTATAATTGGCTTTGGTTTCGACAACCATGAACACTGTGGGTCTTGTAATTGTTCCCACTGTAATATCAACCTGGATCACTCCTAAAGTGGAGCCCATTTTTCCCTCATAGTTCGACAGAACCATGTTGTGGGGCTTAGTATCATATCACACTTTCCAATTTTACTAAGTAGAAAATGAGGCATCAAGTTCACTGTTGCGCCACAATCTACTAGTATCTTGTTAACAGGTATGTTCTCCACTTTTCCAGTGACATAAAGAGGCTTCAAGTGACCTTTCATAGCCTCTTTAGGGCGTTCAAAGAAAGCATTATGTTCCTCCACGCACCCATTGTTCATAATGTAATAGCACACAGGCTTGTGTGCCATCATTTCCATCTCAGTGTTTTGATCCACATCTTCTACCTCTGTGACCTGGCTGAACTCTCTAGGCATGACGGGTATCAAATTTACTATGATGTCCAAAGAGGCCGCTGATTCACTGTCGAAGTTGTCAATCATGTTCTTATCATCTTCGACTAAGCCAATTGGTTCGTCCTTTCGGTCCTCAAAAAACTTTCGTCTTATAGGCATCTTCTCAGTGTTTCCTCCTTGATTGCCAATGTTAGTACTCGACTCTCCCTGTTTTGGTCCCTGCTGCTCCCTTAGCCATTGAGACCTGGTCATAGGGTTTTTTCCTTTGTAATTCTAAGATATATATGCTGACTTGTTAGTGGTGTGGTTCTCTTTTAGATACTCAAATGAGGAACCTCTTTCCACCTCAAACCTTCTCCATTTTTTCCGTCCCTGTCCTTCGACAGGTTTAACCCACTTCCCTGCAGGCACGTTCCCAACTGGTTTGGATGTGTTGGGCTTAGTTGGAGTTTTTATACCCATCGAAGGGTTTCTGGGATCAAGATTCCTTGGGCCCTGGTTCTTCTTCTGCCCCCAACTTCCATTAGTCTTTTTGATCTCCTCTACATCTTGAGCAGCTTTCTCATCAAAAATGGTGCTGCATCTGGGACACAACATTACCCCTGATCCATTCTTCTGCAACGATGGAGAAAGTCAACAATGGTTTCCTCCTGCATGGGGTACACCATCTTGTTAGGCTCTTCAATCGTTTCTTCAACTTTTGGATTGGTGATCTCGACCATGTTGACATCAACCTTATCTTTGAGCTTCATTTTAGACAAGTGAACTTCCATGTTTTCAGTATCTTTAGAATCTTCAATTTGACTTGCATCTTCAGTGTTGAATCTCTCAACGTCAGGGGAAATGTTGAAGAAGTGTTCTGCTGCCATGCATATCCAATTTTCTAGCAGAAAACCATCCATTTCCATCACCTCTCCTACCAGCAGCATGTTCTTCTCCAGTTCCTTGACCACTTGGACTCTGGGAATATTTCTGCCTAACACTTCATTGGTGCTGATACTATCAGTATTATCCTCAGATTCTTCACCAGCTTCAACCATATTAATACCCTCAGCTGCATTTTAACCTAATTCGTCTCCTGCCATAGCTGATCCTTTAGCAATGTTGTCAAAATGAATGAATTCGTCAGCAGCTTTCTTAGTTATCAGCATCAAGTTACGACCATCAGAGTTGGTTAGGTTATTTGGTATTAAGTTACAGCTTTCAGTTATCTCAACCGTTTTGACTTTGGTGATGAAGTTCTTAGTAAGTTCTACCATATTTCCTGGAGACTCTTTAATGGCTTCGACCATCTGAACTTCTTCAGGCTCTGCATAATTAGCTTCTACAATTTGCAATGGGTCAGAATTTATTTTCATCTGGTCTTCCCTTTGTCTCCAAACTTCAGTCTTCCTTCCTGAATGGCGCTTTGCACCAGATCCCTGAAAAGAAAATATTAAGAAGTCTTATGACCTAAGAAATTATGGTACTTAAAAAAACCTCTTTTATTTGTTTGTTCTAAAGGAGGCACTTTAGCGCCAACAGGCACTATTATTTGTCCATCCTTGACTAACAAATCAAAGATTTCATCACATTTAGTAACGTCGAAAATGTATGTTCTTTTAGAAAATCTGTCATTAGACTCAATGGGATTTTTCCCATTCGAAGGAGCCAAGAGTTTACAGGCGTAAGGTGAACCCTACTTTAATTCAGCAACATCAACCTCATGCTCGTCGAAGTAAAGTGTTTCATCATACAGATTTTCCACATCTTCGTTACATTCGACAAAAGCCACTTTTTTACCCCTACTGAACTTAGTTTTTTCTTCTCTTAGCCTTTCTAGACGTTGAACTCGATCAGCTAGCTGCGCCATATCTCTAAGATATTGGGTATCCAATTTCTTCCTGATGGAATAATCTAAACCCCCTGCAGCCATTTTGACTAGTTCGTGCTCTGGCACTTGTGTGAAGCACCTGGCTTTAGGAAGTCGAAACCAATTCAGGTAATCATCAATTGGCTTAGCACCCTTACGTTTGATACTAGCCAATTATTTCAAACTAATCTTGGTTTGCCCCATATAGAACTGTTCCTGAAACAAACGCTCTAATTGGGCCCAGCTATAAACTAAATTAGGAGGCAAAGTAGTGAACCGTGTAAAAGTATTTTTTGTGAGAGAACTTGGGAAGTATTTGACCCTAAGGCTCTCGTCACCAGCTATCTCTTCTGCTTCGATCATGTACCTAGCCACGTGTTCGACGGTCGATTTGGTAGTGTCCCCTGCAAATTTACTAAATTTTGGAACCTTCGTCTTAGGAGGTAACTCAACCTGCAAAATATAATCCACTATAGGTGAAGTATAATTTGGCCTTGTAAAACCAAAGTTTGCTCCATTTCTGGTCATTATTCTTTCGACCATAGCTGCAAGGTTATTTTCTTCCACTGCATCATGACGTCGAACTTGTCTAAGTATTTGGTCAGCATTCTGATTTCTGTTCACCATGACTATCCCTGGCTCTTCCTCCATATGGGCTGGTACCTGGTTCCTTTGTGGTTCGACTCTGAAAGGTTCGCCCATTTCATGATCCTTCATATTCGCCTCGTGAACGTTCTGTTGCTGATACCTTTGGACATTCTCAACAACTGTTGCTCTTTGCTTAAATGTCGGTACTCCCATAAAATCAGCCATGCGGGCTAATTGCGTCACCACCTGCTGGTTGGTTTGAGTAGTATTCTGAATTATAGGTTGAAATATTTCTCCCGTTGTCTGAGACAACGTGTACACCATTTGCATATTAATTTCGTTCATTTGTTGTCTTAAGCAGTTTATGGATGTAGTCGTAAGACTAGGCACTTGCCCAGAATAACCAACACATATGCTTTGGTTGTTTCGACCGCCTAACCCAGCTCCTTGCACTGGCGAAGATACCACATTTTCTAAAAATATGGATGGAGCATTTTGAAAGTTATGCATTATTGGCGTAGGCATACCATATGGTTGGCTCCTCAGTAATGGTTGTGAGAAACCTGGAGGAGGAATTTGCCTATACATTGAACTTCCTGGGGGTGTTGGCGAATTAGATCTTTGAGGTCCTACATATTCCAACACATGTTGATCCTGGATTCACCATGGTCTACACTTGTTCAGACACCACTACCAGTGGTGATGTCTGCCCTCCCATCGAAGAAACTGGGTATGGAGTATTATGAGACCCGATGCTCGACTGAGCATTTAAAATGCTTCCTTGAGGATCAACTTGTTGAGTAGCATGTGTTGCCATCTGTTGAGTGTAACTCCTTTTTGGTACTTCTTCGTGCGTAGTGACTAACTTTCCACTCCTTAATAACATACAACGAAGTATTCGCCCAAAAAAGATTAATTTAAACTTTGAAATGCTTAGCACTGGGTCCCATCAGGTGTGCCAATTTGTTTACTGTGAATTTTGGTAAACAACCGCTAGTTTATCAATTTAGGGTAAAATTGACTAACTTGCAGGATCGACCATACTAAATCCTAGAACATGTGTTAAGCGTGCAAAGGACCCTAAGTAGAACTCCACGTTCGACTGTGAAACCTTTTGAAAAGTAAGATGACTTGAAGATGTAAAAGAAAGCAAGTAATGCGTCGAAGAGTAAAAGTAAGAATGTAAAAGTGCAGTAATGTAAAAGCTCAAAAGTAAATGCTGTAAAGTAAAGGGCGAGATATTACAATCAAACTCCGCGTTCGACTATAACGTCTTTGTAAAGTAAATGACGTTGAAGATAAATGTGCAAGAAAGTAAAGTGCTTTGAGAATAAATGGGCGAAAGATTCTACTCTGAACTCCACGTTCGACCAGAGATCTTTGGAGGTTAAATTTCAAGAAGGTAAATAGATTTGGAAATAAATGGACGAAAGGTTAAAAGTGCAGGAAAGTTAAATGGCATAAAATAACTCTAATATGAACTCCACGTTCGACTAGGGGATCTTTGAAGGTAAAACCGCAGAAAAGCTTGTAAAATGGCTTAAATGTAAAGGCTGAAAGTTAAAGTGCAAAATGAGTAAAGGTGCATAAAGGGTAAAGGCAAGTAAATTGCATTAATGAAAAGGGGTTGGTGTTGTATCACATGCATTCTCGCTAACTCATTTCTCTACACGCGGGTACTTTGAGTTGTTTGGACTGACTAGTATAAAATGAATGAAAACCCTTATTACATAAAAATGACAACTATTTATAGTAATAGAAAATAACTACTACATGACTGTTGAGGCTTCCCAACGTGTCCCTTTTGGCGCTTTTTCCACTATCTCAACCGTTCCCACGTTCGTCCACTCTTGGTTTGAATTTTGAACACTTAATATCTCCCTCCTATTTTGGTTGTGACTTCTGCGCGTTCTTCTCAGCATGACCTTTGTCGAGCACTTCTCAGCATTTAGCAAATTTTAGTAGCTTTGTCTACCTCTCTTCGACTTGGATTGTTCTCTATTTGTGTCGAAAGGTTGACATATTTCAAATTGATATTTTGACTTGAGGTGATTCTAAAATCAACTAGCGTCGAAAATTGAGATCTAACAACTACATCACTCTATATTTATAGATATGAGAAATTATTATGGTGTCTCACGAATAAGTGCAATCGAATCTATAATATAATATTTTAAAATTTTAGATTTTATAGATGTTTAAAAAAATTTTAAATTTTAGATTTTATAGATGTTTAAAAAATTTTAAAATATAAAACTTGAAATATTTATATTTTTCTACCATGTGAATCGACACATTAATAAATTTAACATACTAGTTGTGACTTTGAAAATTTATAATTTCACATTGTTTATTGTTTATTAAATAAAAGACTTCGTTGTTAATATTGTTTAAGTTATTCAAAGATTTATTTTCTTTCATTAAATTGGATGAATTTTTCTATAAATCGAGAGTTGTAAAAGTAGAAAAATGTAAAAAATTAAACTTCGATGAGTAAAATTTTTGTGTAATATTTCTATATCATTTTCGTTTTGACGTATTTGATTTTATTTACAATTTAAATAAAAACAATTGTTTTTTTTACTTTGTCGTGTTTTCTTCCATTAATGGCCTAGTTTTAAAATAGAATCGGGCCTCCAATGTGTTTGGGATGACCCTGAACATTATATGGTATGTCGTAAATGTCTCATTCCCTAGCGCGACACCCGAGCGAAAGTTTAAGCTCACCGAGTACACCTTTCTCACAGATCTGAAATACGAAGTCCATAATCTCCTATTTTACAGAAACAACCGAAAAATTGTGAAGCTCGAGTACCTTTCACTGTCGATTGACAACGGATGGAAGATTGATTTCAACAACTTTGAGCTCAAGACGGATGTAGATGTAAGGGTTATGTGGAATCCGTATTTCCGTTTCGAAACAAAAGTTTGACTCGAGTTGGAAGCGACGATTTTAAGATCAGTCGAAGATATTGTGAAGATATTAAAATACACCCTTGAATATTGAAGCGTAATGTTGCATTTTATGTTGAAATCATCTATGTAATGCTTATTTTATTTTATAAATGTTATTTTAATTTTAGAAAATTATACGTTTTTGGTGTCTGCTTCTACTACTGTTGTGTATATGTTACGAAAATGTATTTATGAAAATATTTAGAACATGTATCTCTGGTATTAAAAAAACACAATTTATAAGGCGTCCTTATAATGACCTACATTTTTTGTATTAGATGCGTTTGAAAATATGTTTTTAAAAATTAAAATTTATTTTAATATTTTAGGTTGATACGTAAATAACATATAGGTGTATTAAAAAATTCTCTGAGTTTTTACGAGAAGCACATAAGCAAGTTAGCAACATTGTTAGTCAATTTCTCAATCAACATTTCTCACGGGTAATTAGGTTTGGACCATATAATTATCTTAACATAAAAATGTGACTGACTAGTTTTATTTTATTTATTTATTTATCAACTTAAATACACTATTGTCTTTTTAGGTGAAGTGAAGTAATTAGTGAGTAAACTAACTTGTTCTGGACTGGACTGACACTTGCCCCACAGCTGAGCAAGGCCCAGTCCAATCTAAGTTTAGAGTCAGATCCAATATATCTGTTAGGCACAATATAGCCATTAGAGCACATAGTCTTTGGGGACATGCCCTCACGCACTTGACAGTTCATGCGACCAACTGCCCCTCCGAAAGTCACGGAGGCATTGGACCAGGTCAAAGATCACACGCTAGATCTTCCACCTAGCAGCCCCTCATTGGCCGACCAGATATTTTGGTCACATGTGGGACCTTGGCCCCGTGCTGGGGGAAATCTTATAAATACTCTCTCTCTTGAGAGGGTCAGGTATTCTAATCATTCTTACTCATACCTAAACGCTCGTACTTGTTTTCTCTCTTTAGCCCAAACACTTACTTTGGCACTGGAGTACCTTACAGGTATACCCCATCCTCTCCTACAATGAATGTTCCTGTCCTACACTGAAGGTCAAGACGATCCATTATGATCACTCCAGATCAGTGGCCCGTCTGTGGGAACACCAGCTCCCCTGTCTTTTCGAACCAAGATTCCTCAATCTTCCCAAAAAAAAAGACCAAATCTATCTCTCTGAACTTTCATCGTCATGGCCTCTCACCATATTGGCGTCCATCAAGATTCCGTCATTGTTACTCTGGGTTATGGCGAAACCCCCATTCCCGGAGCTGCCATCGGAGAAACTGATTACAGGGATGGAAAATCGGCATCTCCTGACAACGTGAAGCCTCGTGTCCAAAGTTTTGACCATATATACGAGCCTATCATCGTCCCATAAGATGCTGACCCATGCACTACGGCCCTCATCATCGTCGTTAATAAATTTAACTATTTACTCTTCTAACAAGGAGGAAAAAAATCCACATGTTGAGGAACACCATCGAAGAACAACCTCCCCACGGGGATCCCTCAGCCCATCACGCCGGTCACATTCCCCTCTTCAGAAGCGTCATCGAGACAAATCTAGAAGCATCTCCCCAATCAAAGAACGACCCAAACTGGAGAAGCATGGACACGAGACCATCTGAAGGCGCAATTGTACCTCTCCTCGGAAATCCAGGCACTCCCCAATATCCAAAAGGACCAGGCCTTCCGAAAAGCCTCAAGAAGGGCACCGAAGCCGACATGAACGTTCTCCTTGATGCAGCAGGAGCCAGAGACGTAGTTATTTGTTTAGCAGGTCATCCAACATGAGCGACAAAGACAACACAAGCGGTCCCCTGTCACAGAAAATCATGGACACCTGCATTTTGCGCGGGCTAGAGAAAACTCCCCCTCTAGCTCTCTATGATGGCACCACCGGCTCTGGTGAGCACATAGAAAATATTGAGGCCATGATGCACTACCATAATGTCACTGGAGCTATCAAATGCAGGCTATTCCTCATCACCTCAGGAAAAGGGCTATGGCTTGGTACAAGAGCCTTCCTCGGGGTTCGATCAAGTCATGGAGGAGTCTTAAGGAGCAGTTTGCCCGACACTTTACTACCTTCAGGCGCCACCCAAAATCCGAAGCTACGCTTGACGGTATCATCCAGGGCAGGGACAAACCTCTTTGCGATTACGCCGACAGATTCACTAAGGAAGCGGTCAAAATCTGCACAACCGACCACATGACAAAACATCTGCTAGAAAAGGGATTAAGGCCTAAAAGCGACTTCCGCAAGGCAGTAGGAACCAACCCTCCTCAGCTCTAGCTGAACTCCTCTGCCGGGCACAATTCTCTATTCAATATGAGGAAAAGGAAGCCGCGTATAAGGCCAGAGACTTAACGGACCATGAGAGTTCCTGAGCATTGATGACGAGAAAACGCATCGATTATATCGCTAGATTTCATTGACGTTTTATCGCCCATTCACCGTTTTAACGCTCGATTTCTCGAGTTTTTCTTACTATTTTGCAGGTACATCGTTATGTGAGGCCGAATCATGAATTAAGAAGAAAGGAACGAAAGAAACCACAAGAAATGAAGCAAGGCAGAAGCCTGCAAAAAGTCTGCATAATTTGTAACAGCCACGGTCGTTACAAGGGTGTCACGACCGTGACACCCCAATTTGGGCCATCACGACCGTGAGGAAGTAGTCACGACCGTGACACTTAAAATCCTCAAATAACGAACGTGAGGACCTTGTCACGCCCGTGACAAGGATAAAACTTAGTTTTGACTCAGACTACGTCAAGCCACCACTGAAGACCACTTCTCCTAGTAATTCTCCTCAAGGCAGCACGTGAAGACGACTTCTCCCATTTTCTGCTGCCACATTCCAACATTTCCTCAACCACTTCAGCAAGGCCCAAGAAAAAAAAGACCAAGACTCCAGCCCATCAAAGGCTCTATAAATAGTACCAGCTGAGGTGAACTGGGGACAGACTTCACTATCCAAAATTCCTGCGGAAGCTCTGCCGAATTACCTTACGAACCAGAATTTTTATTCCAGCATTATTTTACTTTCTGTCTTGTTTTATTTGTATCCAAACCAACCGTGTAACAATTTCCAACATTAGGGAATTGTTATACTTTTATTTGTTTCCAACCTTCAGCATTCGTTTTAATTTTTATTTCCGCCTACTCCAAGCCTTCCGGTCTGTGGAAGAAGGAGTCTACTCAGATATTTGTTAATCAGGTTTTTCAATTTATTGCACTTTAATTTAATTATAATGTCTATTTATTTTTCTGCCATGAGTAAGTTATTATTTAATTTTGTGTCTGATTCAACCTCGATGAGTAGCTAAATACCTTAGGGCGGTATGTAGTTATAACAAACTTAACCGGTAAAATATAACCATAGGCTAAAATAATTAATCACTTAACATTCTGGCTGATACTTTTTAATTGAAATAGACCTTTTCGTTACGAGAGTAAGAAAAGGGTATTAGGTTGGGTCAAGACCACGAGAGTGTGAGATTTAACCAGATAGCTAAAGTTAGGCATTTAAATTAAACACAGCGAGAGCGCTTTAAGATAAATTAGAATTATCTAGTCTCCAAAAATTACCTCTAAACACTTATGGGCTAGCGAGAGCAGGCATAGGGCTTTAGGGATAAGATATGATACAAGACCACGAGAGTGTGAGTTGAGGGTATTTAAACTAGTAATCTCTACCGAATAGATTAAGTGAACATCTTTATAAGCCTAGGTTAGATTGACCCACCTAAGTTAGTATAATTACATACCGACCGCCTTAGTATTATTTTATTAAAAACTTAAATTTAATTCCGCCTTTATTAGTCTTAAAAACTAACAACAATCGTGACAACCATTCGCCTTAGCTAAACTAGAATTTCATCTAGCACTAAGTAACAATAGAATCTCTGTGGATCGATAATCTTAAATATTACTTCGATAGGCTGTGCACTTGCAGTAAGATACCGCTAGACGCATAAGTAGACACGTCTTTAGCCCACCAAGTTTTTGGCGCCGTTGCCGGGGATTCCTTAATTTAGTTACTAGTGCACTTAGGTAGCATTGTCTAGACTAAGGTATCAACCATTTAATTTAATCTAATCTCCGAGTGTATGCCAAGTACTCGCTCTAAAAGCGAAGACTTGCAACCTCTAATCCCTGAATCGGAACGCTTCTTACACGTAAGAAGACGTATATTCGATTTCGAAAACAACTCCAATATTCCAGATCTTCAATTAGATCCGCCTAAACCAGTCATAAAATCAGAAGACGCAGGGATGGCTGAAGAACAAACTCATCCACTCAAGTATTACGCTAATCCTTCGCAAGGTGAACCGCATTCAAGCATTGCAGCGCCGGCTATCAACCGAAATGATTTCGAACTAAAACCTTCGTTGATATCAGCCGTGCAACAAAATCAATTCGCCGGAAATCCTACCGAGGATCCGAATCTTCATCTTTCGATCTTTGTGCAATATGCAGATACCGTAAAAGCCAATGGAGTTACCCAAGAAGCCATTAGACTACGTTTATTTCCTTTTTCGCTTCGAGACAGAGCAAGAGCTTGGCTTCAATCTCTGCCTTCGAACTCAGTAACTACGTGGGCAGAACTTAAGAAAGTTTTCTTGAATAGGTATTTTCCACCTAGCAAGACAGCCATGCTGAGAGCTCAGATCAACGGATTTAAGCAAAGAGAAAGTGAATCATTATTCGAAGCTTGGGGACGCTATAAGGATCTACTTAGACTTTGTCCACATCATGGATTAATAGACTGGATGGTCATCCATACCTTCTATAATGGACTCTTGTACAACACAAGAATGACAATTGACGCTGCCGCGGGTGGTGCATTGATGGACAAAGAATATCAGGATGCCTATGCACTTATCGAAAGTATGGCTCAGAATCATTACCTTTGGGGAAGCGAGAGAGTCGCAACTGAGAAACCAACAAAGGGAGGTATGTACGAAGTAAGTAGTATGGACCAAGTCAATGCGAAATTTGACCAACTAAGCCAAAAGATCGATAGCTTGGCCATAACACCTGCAGCCACCGTGGCTGCAGTAACACCTAACTGTGAGTTATGTGGAGTCCCAGGACACGAAGTTTCTGATTGTCAACTATTGACAGGAACTCCCACTGATCAAGTGAATTATGCTCAAGGAAAACCTTACTCAAACACATACAACCCAGGTTGGAAGAATCATCCGAACTTCTCCTATAAGAATAACAATGCTTATTACGCACCAGGTCAAGCACCAGCTACATCACCAGGATATCAAAAGACTGCTCCTAATATCCCTAGAAAATCGAACCTTGAATTGATGATGGAGAGCTTTATAGCTAGCCAATCTCAGACAAACAAGGACTTCTTAAACCAAAACACTCACACTAGTGAGCAGATTAAACAATTAGTGAGCAAAGTAGATGCATTAGCTACACATAACAAAATGCTTGAAACTCAGATTTCACAAGTAGCTCAACAACAAGCACCTACTGCTGCACCAGCTGGAGTATTCCCTGGACAACCTCAACCTAACCCGAAAGGACATGCTAACGCTGTAATATTAAGAAGTGGCAAGGAACTTGACGGACCTACCGATCCAAGACTTGACAACCCAGCCATGTACCAAAAACCGGATAAACCGACTGAAGTGGTGAATGATCCAGAAGAGAAGGAAGATGAAAGTCGAGAGGTAGTGGAGAAAGAACAACCTTATGTGCCTCCACCACCCTATAAACCACCAATTCCGTACCCTCAAAGATTAATAAGTTCCAAGACGACGGGTCAATTTAAGAAATTTGTCGAACTTCTGAAACAGTTGAATATCACTATTCCGTTTACAGAAGCAATTACCCAAATACCCTCGTATGCCAAGTTTTTAAAAGAAATCTTATCCAATAAGAAAAAGATAGAGGATAACGGAACAGTTACACTCACTTGCGAGTGTAGCGCCATAATTCAGAATAACATGCCTCCTAAGCTAAAAGATCCAGGAAGTTTCTCTATACCCTGTGTAATAGGAAAATTCGTCATTGACAAAGCTCTGTGCGATTTAGGAGCCAGTATCAGTGTTATGCCCTTAACGATTTGCAAAAGGCTAGACATGGGAGACCTAAGACCAACTAAGATGTCTGTTCAACTAGCCGATCGCTCTGTTAAATATCCTGTAGGCATACTAGAAAACGTCCCAGTGCGTATAGGACAATTCTACATTCCTACTGATTTTATAATCATGGACATCTCTGAAGACTCCACTACACCTATCATACTAGGAAGACCATTCTTAGCTACCGCCGGAGCCATAATAGACGTAAAAAGAGGAAAGCTAACCTTTGAAGTAGGTGAAGAGAAAGTCGAATTTGTTTTAACACAATTCTTACAATCACCAGCTATAGAGGATACATGCTATCTAATGGACGTAATTGACGAATGTGTAAGAGAAATGGAACTGGAGGAGACCACTTATTCTGAAATAATGAAAATTCAAATCCCTCCGATTTTCGAAGATGATAATTGGCGAAAACCGTATCAGGATGATAGTCTAAGTGAAAGTTTAGCACTTACACCGGATCCCATGCCAAGTAAAGATAAACCTACATTAGGATTGAAAACTTTACCTCATAACCTAAGGTACGAATTCTTAGACGTTGAATGTAAAAGACCAGTTATAGTAAATTCCAGTTTAGGAACTATAGAAACAAAGAAACTTTTAGATGTCTTGAAGAAATATCCAACTGCATTAGGATATAACATATCTGATCTCAAGGGAATATGTCCTTCAGTTTGCATGCATCGCATTCTGCTAGAAGAAGATTGCAGAACCTCCAGAGAATCTCAAAGAAGAATAAACCCAACCCTTAGCACTGTAGTAAAGGAAGAAGTCAAGAAATTATTAGATGCCGGGATAATATATCCAATCTCTGATAGTGAATGGGTTAGTCCAATACATGTAGTGCCAAAGAAAGGAGGTATCACTGTGGTGAAAAACGCACAAGGCGAATCGATATCGCAAAGAGTAGTGACGGGATATAGAGTGTGCATAGATTATCGTAAACTAAACAAAGCCACTCGAAAAGATCATTTCCCATTACCTTTTATAGATCAAATGTTGGAACGATTAGCCAAGCATTCTTACTTCTGTTATCTTGACGGGTACTCAGGATTTTTCCAAATCCCTATCCATCCTGATGATCAAGAGAAGACTACATTCACATGTCCTTATGGAACGTTCGCTTATAGGCGAATGCCCTTTGGATTATGCAACACTCCTACAACCTTTCAAAGATGTATGATGTCAATCTTCGCAGATTTTATAGACAACATCATGGAAGTGTTCATGGACGACTTCTCTGTATGCGGGCAGAGCTTTGAAGGATGTTTATCAAACTTAGAAATGGTGTTAGAAAGATGTGTAAAAGTAAATCTCGTGCTCAACTGGGAGAAATGTCATTTTATGGTCAACGAAGGAATAGTATTAGGTCATGTAATATCCGACAAGGGAATTGAAGTTGATAAAGCTAAGATTGAAGTAATAAAAGATCTTCAACCCCCTAAAACCGTTCGAGAAATACGAAGCTTTTTAGGACACGCCGGTTTTTACCGACGATTCATCAAAGATTTCTCGAAAATTACTAAACCTCTTACTGGTTTATTAATGAAAGACGCTGAGTTCATATTCAATGGAGATTGTCTTAAAGCATTCGAAACTCTAAAAACAGCCCTCATCACCGCACCAATCATGCAACCCCCTGACTGGAGATTACCTTTCGAGATCATGTGCGATGCGAGTGACTACGCTGTAGGCGCAGTTCTGGGCCAGAGAAAGGAAAAGAAACTTCATGCGATTTACTATGCCAGTAGAACCTTGGATTCTGCCCAGATGAACTACGCTACTACAGAAAAAGAATTGCTAGCAGTTGTCTTTGCGCTTGACAAATTCCGCTCTTACCTAGTTGGAGCGAAAATAATCATTTACACAGACCATGCTGCTATCCGATATCTATTAACTAAGAAAGATGCCAAACCAAGACTCTTAAGATGGATTTTACTCTTACAGGAGTTTGATCTAGAAATAAAAGATAAAAAAGGTACTGAAAACGTCGTAGCGGACCATTTATCTAGAATAGAAGGTATTAAACCCGAACAAGTGCCGATTAACGATGATTTTCCGTATGAACAGCTGATAGCACAAATAGGAAGCGACCTAGCGCAGTTAGATATAGATGAACCAGAACCCATGGAAACAATACAGACAACTGTAGGACTGCCATGGTACGCTGACATTGTCAACTACCTCGCCGCAGGAGCTCTTCCACCAGATCTAACCTACCAGCAGAAAAAGAAATTCTTTCATAATCTGAAACATTACTATTGGGATGAACCGTTATTGTTCAAAAGAGGACCAGATGGAATCTTTCGCTGATGTATTCCCGAAGAAGAAATAGAAGATGTCATTGCTCAATATCATTCATCTCCTTATGATGGACATGCAAGCACTTCCAAGACTTGTGCAAAAATCTTGCAAGCCGGCTTATACTGGCCTAATCTATGGAAGGATGTCCACATCGCTGTTATAAGTTGCGATCGGTGTCAACGCACCGACAATATTTCAAGAAGAGATGAAATGCCCCAAAAGGGAATTTTAGAAGTAGAAATCTTCGACGTCTGGGGAATAGATTTCATGGGACCATTCCCATCATCTTTCGGTAATAATTACATACTCGTAGCTGTTGACTATGTCTCGAAATGGATCGAAGCCATAGCTTCTCCTACAAACGATGCACGAGTAGTAATGAAGCTTTTCAAAAACATAATCTTTCCCAGATTTGGTGTACCTCGACTCGTCATAAGTGACGGTGGCTCGCACTTCATTTCGAAAATCTTTGACAAATTACTATCTAAGTATGGAGTGAGACACCGTGTGGCTACACCATATCACCCACAAACAAGTGGACAGGTCGAAGTCTCAAACAGAGAGATTAAACAAATCTTAGAAAAGACTGTCACCATATCTCGGAAAGATTGGTCATCTAAACTTAATGAAGCTCTATGGGCTTATAGGACCGCTTACAAGACACCCATAGGTACTACACCTTTCAAACTAGTTTATGGAAAATCTTGTCACCTCCCAGTAGAACTAGAACACAAAGCTTATTGGGCGATCAGAACTCTCAATATAAACTATAATGCTGCAGGAGAAAAGCGAATCCTAGACATTAACGAATTAGAAGAATTAAGGTTAGATGCGTATGAAAATGCTAAGATATATAAAGAAAGAACTAAGCGATGGCATGATAAACGCCTATCCAGGAAAGAATTCAGTGTGGGAGACGTCGTACTCCTCTTTAATTCAAGACTTAGGCTCTTTCCTGGAAAAATAAAGTCTAGATGGTCAGGACCCTTTGATATAACTAAAGTATTCCCAAGTGGAGCAATAGAAATTAAGGGTAAGGATAGTGAACCATTCATAGTAAACGGACAACGTCTAAAACACTATCATAAAGTTGAAAATAGAGGCTATGCGAATAATCTAAAGCTTTTAGAACTGTCCACCAATTCCCCTGATTAATCTAAACCAAAGCATTACGTCAGGCTTTTGACAATAAAAACAGCGGTTAGTGGGAGGCAACCCATTTACCTATTTACCTATTTAAACTATTCTTTTCTTTTAGAGCATTTTTAATTATCGTTATTACTATTTGTTTAAATTGTTTTGTCAGTTTTATTTTACATCACATTTACCGCCATTACATTTCAGAATTTCATTTTCTTATTTTTATCTTAAATCACTTTTTACAGATTTTCTAAAGTCTTTTCCACTGATTTGTTTCCCCCATATTTTCACTGACCATGGCTAACCAACCCATTAACTATATGGAAACCAAATTTAGAGGTAGGAACCAAAGAATGAAGTTCGAAGAGTTATCACAGAGGCAAATGGATCTGACCCTGTACCCAAATGATAGGACTATGGAAACCTTAGGTATACATGATAGTGTCATGTACTTGTTCAACCGACTCGGATGGGAGAATGCAATGATCCAGCACAAGTTTGCGACCTACCGCGAGCTCACCCTTGAGTTCCTTAGTTCCCTACTTTACCTACCTGAGCGCGGTTTTGGGTCTAGGAAAGGATTTATTAGTTTCCGCCTATTTGGAATAGAATACGACTTTAACCATAAAGAACTAGCTGACCTGTTAGGATTCCCTAGTGGACCTTTTGCTTTTACTACCACACAGGTAGAATTGATGGATGTGGAGCTAGATTTCTTTTGGGGAACTCTGACCGGAAACTACCACCCTGAACCAAATGACATGAACAATGATGAGATCCATAACCCTGCTCTCCGTTACTTCCACAAATTCCTCGCCCATACCTTCTTTGGAAAAGAAGAAAACATTACCGGAGTCTCTAAAGATGAATTATTTATTATGTCATGTTTCACTACTGGACAGTCTGTTAATGGTGTACCTTTCATGATGCAAACCTTCACCCGCATCCAAGAAGAACCTGAATTACCTATAGTGGTAGGAGGTCTTGTAACCATGATTGCTGATGCCTTAGGACTTAGGTACCAACTGGACAGGTGCACCCGTCTGGGAACCATCCGCCTAATGAATCTTAAATTCTGCTTCAATAGACATATCATAAGGAATTTAGGACGCCCACCTTTTGAGTACCTGATCCGGAACGAGGTAGTCACCCTGTTCACATTGCCCAATCATGCTAAAGTAAGTGTTCATAATAAGGATAACTGGCTTTATGAGTTAAACCCACCTGATTATCCAGTCACTCCTGAAACACCTCAGTCTCACAGGATAACAGATGATATAATGACCGCTGTTGAAACTGACCCTGAGACACCTCCTGGATACCATGACACTGACCCAACTGACAAAGTTCATGAAACCCCTGGAGCGAATCACGGAGAGTACGCTAACAACTTACAGAACATCATGCACACTCTCAATGTCTACCAAACTGACATTAATCTATTCAAAGAAGACATTAAGAGTATGCGATTGGACATCATAGGATTGACTGACATGGCCTGCGAACAATTCTATCATTTGGACTCCGCCATCGAAGACCTGAAGAAACGCCTTTGAAACGGCTATCAGTGATTTAGTTTATTAATTTTTCTCATTATTTTTTCTCATTCTTTTCGTTTCCAGTTAAATTTATCTTTCGCAACAATTTCATAACATAATTTCCGTTTATGTAATTTCAATTTTTCTTTATGCCATGCACTTTTTATTTCAATTATTTCTTCATTTTTAGCAGCTTATATACCTTTTCTATTTTTTCTATATACTGTATGACCATATACTGTATGACTACATTATTTTATGTATACAATCTTAGGTTCGTATACTACTGTATTGCAAATGATATATAATATGGTGTGTGTTTAATATACGTGTTACTAAATAAAATAAATTATTATCAATTTATAAATAACGTGAGACAATGTTCTTTTCTGGGAATTATTCAGCACAACAAGCCCTCACGGTCGCCATACTTAACTTACGATCGTGACGTGCTCATTTAGCGTGTCACGACCGTCACGCCCCTGTCACGACCATGACAACCTCTATTACAGGGATCGTGAGAAACAGAACTGCTTCTCATCGTGTCCCCTCTTCTTCTCCATTCATAACCTACCCAAAACACTACCCACTCATTCCATAACCGCCGTAACCTTTCCACTTCCCCCATTAATCCTCCATTATCATCCACCATTTCATTTAAACTCTCCCGTATTTAACCCGAACCTCAATCTCCCTCATTCTACCATTTTTCTCACAAAACCTCACAAAATCCTTCCTCCCTCACTCTTCACTCTTGCATGCTATGGATTCAATCATTTTTAGAGAAGGTGAAGCTGGAGTAACCCAGAGAGACCGTTTCATCCGCTTCCAGAACCGCGGTCTGCAACCCACCCGCTACATTGCCACTGACTGTCTGCGAGAACTCGGAATGTTGTCCAGCGTTCAAAGCCTACTGCAAAAGGTCGGTCTGTGGGACCTCTGTCGCCAGCCTCAGCCTACTTTCGAACTTCTGACGCTGGAGTTCCTCAGCTCTTACAGTTACATCACCTCTCCCGGTTCTCAGAGTCAGCTTACCGGCATCGTAACATTCAGATTGCACGGCCAGGAGTTCAACCTCACACAAACCAGGATCGCCGAGCTGTTGGGTTTCGATCACGGCACCGAAGCCCACCGTCGCGTGCCCGATAATTTCAGTGAACAAGCATTCACTCTATGGCACGACCTCACCAACACCCGTGCATCCACATTCCAGAGCCTCAACGCCACACACATCCACAACCCGGCTATCCGCTATTTTCACCGGGTCATCTGCAACACAATCTTTGCCAGAGAAAGCAACCACAAGCTCAACTCCAAGGAGCTTCTGTTCTTATATTGTGCTCTCCATGACGAGCCAATCAACGCTGCCCCCTTTATGCTTTACCACATCCAGGCCATTGCGCACCGAGGCTCCTCCCCGTTCTTCATCGGCGGCATTGTCACCACCCTCGCCATTCAGTTGGGGCTTGGTGACGCGCTCGCTAATCAGCCTCACCTCGCCGCCGAATTCCTGACCATGAGCTACTGCCGGTCCGCCCACCTGATCGCGCAGCGAGAGGATGGCAGGTACAGCCCTGTTGTCAATGGCACCGTTTTCCACCACATCACTCTGCCGTCCCGCACCCGCATCGACCCATCCAACCGAGCCAACTGGCTCTTTGCTTTACCAGCTGCTGCGGATCACGTCCCGGTTCATGATGAGCAGGCAGACGCTCCAGAGGACGAGATGCAGGACGCTATGGATGCAGCTGAGCCTGTCCAGGACATCCCAGAGACATCTACCCGGCAGCCCCCTGCTCCCGCAGTTACACTTGAGGAGGTCCTACTTGCGATTCATCAGCAGAACCTGATGAACGCCGCTCTGGAGCAACGACAGAAGGCGCAGTATGATGCTTTACTCGGCACCATTGCTGCCAACCAGGAGGCCACTAATGAGCGATTTGGAGAACTTTTCGGCGAGCTCGAGGCGCTCCGCATCAGCATTACTGCTACCTCCGGCACCGGCTCTGATCCCGACGCGACTCCCTCCAGACGCCGCTCTCGCACCAGAGGCCGAGCCCGCGGTCCTCAGCAGCAGTAGTTTACTTTTATGTTGTTTTTCATTTTTAGTCTTGTACTGTATTTGTACCGCTTTTATATCACAACATTGAGGACAATGTCTGATATAGTGTGGGAGAGGTACTTTTCGTTTCAGTGTACTTTCAATTCCGTTGTATTCCTTTTAGCAAATCAATGAAATGAGCAAATCTGTGCGCTATTTTCTTTAATTTCGAGCTTTCCCCGATCATTAAGCTATACCAGAAAAATCTTTAATTACTCGCATTACCCGACTTACCACCGAATGGTTCGTAATTACGAAGCCGGGAACGATTAAACAAGACCAATACAATCTTGACATCTTTGACCCCCTGCTTAAGAAATTCCATCCCGATCACCATTGCGAGTGCACCTTTAGTTTCAGTTCAAAAGTAACCCCCAGTAGTTTATACTAGCAGTCAGCACCGTCTGAACACAAACCACGTGGGGAGCCGATGAATATAAGCGTTTGATGCCTAATCAATAATGATCCTTCGTATCTCAAAGCAAAATTAAAAGAAATTGCACCAAAGTACACGGTCGCAGATAAGAAACGAGAAATATGAGAAGGAATCCGTTTCGAGTTGGTTCAGAGGTACTGGTTCTGAACTCGGTAGGGCGTGCTACAGCTCGATCCCCCACAATCTCCGAATCGGATAAAACATGAAGGGTTACCACACTCGTGTACCAGACCCCGTGCTAAAAAAGGATCAAAATCGCTAACCGGCTACTCCACTACGTGCGTGCGAAGGCAAAGGGCTTAATGTGACTGCGCTAGAACGAAGCCGGGCGAAATAAGATCGAAAAACTCTAGGTGAAATCGTAATGTGATCGCCGATTGTTTCGCTTGACGGGAAGTCGACGACATAGCTTGTTGCTTGTGTCATTAGAGTATCGGTAGTGTTCTATCAAAGTACCGGACTATCCGATAAAACGATCCACCGTACGGTTTGTTATGAGTATGCGCGAATAAAATCTGGTCCGCCGATTTTCAACCGACTATTTGCTTGAAGACAAGCAAAGGTTTAAGTTTGGGGAAGTTTGATGACGAGAAAACGCATCGATTATATCGCTAGATTTCATTGACGTTTTATCGCGCATTCACCGTTTTAACACTCGATTTCTCGAGTTTTTCTTACTATTTTGCAGGTACATCGTTATGTGAGGCCGAATCATGAATTAAGAAGAAAGGAACGAAAGAAACCACAAGAAATGAAGCAAGGCAGAAGCCTGCAAAAAGTCTGCATAATTTGTAACAGCCACGGTCGTTACAAGGGTGTCACGACCGTGACACCCCAATTTGGGCCATCACGACCGTGAGGAAGTAGTCACGACCGTGACACTTAAAATCCTCAAATAACGAACGTGAGGACCTTGTCACGCCCGTGACAAGGATAAAACTTAGTTTTGACTCAGACTACGTCAAGCCACCACTGAAGACCACTTCTCCTAGTAATTCTCCTCAAGGCAGCACGTGAAGACGACTTCTCCCATTTTCTGCTGCCACATTCCAACATTTCCTCAACCACTTCAGCAAGGCCCAAGAAACAAAAGACCAAGACTCCAGCCCATCAAAGGCTCTATAAATAGTACCAGCTGAGGTGAACTGGGGACAGACTTCACTATCCAAAATTCCTGCGGAAGCTCTGCCGAATTACCTTACGAACCAGAATTTTTATTCCAGCATTATTTTACTTTCTGTCTTGTTTTATTTGTATCCAAACCAACCGTGTAACAATTTCCAACATTAGGGAATTGTTATACTTTTATTTGTTTCCAACCTTCAGCATTCGTTTTAATTTTTATTTCCGCCTACTCCAAGCCTTCCGGTCTGTGGAAGAAGGAGTCTACTCAGATATTTGTTAATCAGGTTTTTCAATTTATTGCACTTTAATTTAATTATAATGTCTATTTATTTTTCTGCCATGAGTAAGTTATTATTTAATTCTGTGTCTGATTCAACCTCGATGAGTAGCTAAATACCTTAGGGCGGTATGTAGTTATAACAAACTTAACCGGTAAAATATAACCATAGGCTAAAATAATTAATCACTTAACATTCTGGATGATACTTTTTAATTGAAATAGACCTTTTCGTTACGAGAGTAAGAAAAGGGTATTAGGTTGGGTCAAGACCACGAGAGTGTGAGATTTAACCAGATAGCTAAAGTTAGGCATTTAAATTAAACACAGCGAGAGCGCTTTAAGATAAATTAGAATTATCTAGTCTCCAAAAATTACCTCTAAACACTTATGGGCTAGCGAGAGCAGGCATAGGGCTTTAGGGATAAGATCTGATACAAGACCACGAGAGTGTGAGTTGAGGGTATTTAAACTAGTAATCTCTACCGAATAGATTAAGTGAACATCTTTATAAGCCTAGGTTAGATTGACCCACCTAAGTTAGTATAATTACATACCGACCGCCTTAGTATTATTTTATTAAAAACTTAAATTTAATTCCGCCTTTATTAGTCTTAAAAACCAACAACAATCGTGACAACCATTCGCCTTAGCTAAACTAGAAGTTCATCTAGCACTAAGTAACAATAGAATCCCTATGGATCGATAATCTTAAATATTACTTCGATAGGTTGTGCACTTGCAGTAAGATACCGCTAGACGCATAAGTAGACACGTCTTTAGCCCACCAAGCATCAAAGAAAGACGAAGCAGAAACTTCCAGGTAGGACAGAGATAGACGACGAGACGATCGTCCTCAAGATCATAAAGGTCCTGCAGGTCGATTCACCGAATACACCCTGTTGACCGCTCTTCACGAGCGTATTCTGTCTGAATATATCAACGTTAAATTCAAGCAAGGAAGCGTCTGATTCCCCAAGCCGACAGCTTCGAAGAGCAATATCGACCGAAGCAAATAATGTCGCTTCCACCGTAGCCACGAGCACGTAACAGAAGACTGTGTCTACTTGAAAGACGTCATTGAAATCCTCATCAAAGAGGGCCACCTAAAGCAGTATACGAAGAAATGAGAAGTGCCCTGAGGAGAAACGTCAGAATCCAAGAAAGATACAAGAGCCTCGTCTTCTAACCCTCCCCCTCTGGTTGCCATGTCTATCTCGCGAGCAGAGGAATTTTTCATCCCCAACGGGTTCGAGGGGCATGCATGTTTTTCTACGCACAGCCCCTAGAAGGCCTTCCCCGGCACAATGGTTATTTCTTGTGGCGGACGACTGATCAACTATAGTCCAGATCGTCTGTTAACACTCAAAAAATTTCGAGGACGATCCCAGCCAATCACTTTCTACCGAGAAGAGCTCCCTAGAGGCTCCCCCAACTCTCACATCCCTCTTCTTATCAGAGCCAGGTTAACCCACACTGACGTCTGCCGAATCCTTGTCGATCAGGGTATTTCGGTGGACATCATATACACCAGTCTATTCTACGTTTTCAAACTCAACCAGAAGAACCTGTCCCCATATGTAGGGTTAGATCTACAAAGGTTCAATGGGATCACGGCTAGACCCTGGGGATACGTAGAGCTCTAAGTTACGTTCGGAGAAGAGGATGTTGCAAAAACGATTAAGACTCAGTTCTTAGTCGTAGATTGCCCCTCATTATATCAATGCATCCTGGGGAGATCGACACTCGTCGAAATAATTGGTGTCCCTTCCACAGTTCATCTTAAGATGAAGTATTATACAGAAAAGGGGCATGTCGCCACTCTGCACGGGGACATCAAGGCTGCAAGACGATGCTTCGAAGTGGCTACCAAAAGGAAAAGTCCAATCAGTGCAGCAACGCAGATCGTGAAATGGGTAAGAAATGAAGATCTTCACAGCGAAGAAAGGCATCACGGAAAGAAGCCAGCGCTCCAGGTTCATACTATCGACCTTGACATCCGGATCCCAAAAGAAGGTGAAGAAGATACTCCAGTCTCAACAGGCATCTCATCCTCCTCAACTGTTATGCACCTAACACCAGATGGAGAATTTGAGGTGATCACGTTCGGGGACGACCCCAACTGAGGAGTCAGGATTGGCGCGTGATTGCTGGATGAAGTGAAAGAACAACTGAAGACTTGCTTGAAGAGCAATGCTGACTTGTTTGCTTGGAGCACCGCGGACATGCCCGACCTCAGCCTAGAAATCGCTTGCCATCAGCTCACCATCAACCCACCTGCTCGGGCGATAGCACAGCGCAGGCGCAAGCAATTCGACGAGAAGGCTGAAGCGGAGAATAAACTTATAAAAGACCTCTTATAGGCAAAATTTATCTCGGAAGCCAGGTATACAACCTGGTTGTCCAACATCGCATTAGTTAAACAATATAGTGGAAAATGGAGAATGTGTGTTGATTACATCGATCTCAACTAGGCTTGCCTGAAAGATGCATACCCCCTACCCAGCATTGATAAGCTAGTGGATAACTCTGCCGATTTCAAACTTTTATCCTTCATGGACGCCTACTCGGAATATAAATAGATCCTCATGGAAGAGAAGGATAATAAGTGCACTGCTTTCATGACCTCATCGGGAAACTATTACTACAATGTAATGTCATTCGGTCTACAAAATGCATAGGCTACGTACCAGCGAATGATTAACAAAGTCTTCCGATCACAAATTGGAGACATGCTCGAAGTATACATGGACAACATGATCATGAAATCCCAAGAGGAATTCAATCATACGCTCCACCTACAAAAGGTCTTCGACCAAGCCAAGGAGTGTAAGATGTGATTCAACCCAGAAAATACATCTTTGGGGTACGGGCAGGAAAGTTCCTCGGATTCTACCTCACTAAAAGGGGGATCAAGGCCAACCCCGACAAATGTCGAGCGTTTTTTGAATTACCCACACCTAATTCAAAGAAATCCATACAATCCCTCAACGGGATGCTCACCTCGCTATCTCACTTCGTGGCCAAATCCGCCAAACACGTCCTGCCTTTCTACAAGCTCCTTCAGAAAGAGGCACCGTTCGAGTGGACGAAGAAATGCGAGCAGGCACTACACCACCTCAAGCAAGCCTTGACCAAACCACCTGTTTTGTCACGACCAGACAGCGGGGAAACTCTTTACCTTTTTCTCTCTATCACTAATAAAGTCATCAGCGCTGCCCTTATTCGAGAAACCCTCGACGGGAAAAAGCCAATATATTTCACAAGCAAAGCCTTATAAGGGCTAGAACTTAGATACCAACATATCGAGAAGGTCGCCCTATCCCTCATCAACACTGCGAGAAGATTAAGGCATTACTTCCTGGTCCCCATGATAATAGTTCGGACAGACCAACCCATTAGACAACTACTCAGCCGACCAGATATGACCGATAGGATGCTCAAATGATCCCTGGAACTGTCAGAATTCGATATCCACTATGAAATCAGGAAAGCCCTCAAGGCATAGGTGGTCAATATTGTGGCAGAAATGACACCCCTAACATCCCTCTCCAGCGGGGCACATAGGTGGACAATTTTTATCCAATAATGGATCCTGATCAAAGTGTCATTGGTCTTGTCCTTCCCAACCTCGAACAATCAAGCCGAATACGAAGCTTTTCTTGCAGGCTTACGACTGGCCAAGGACCTAGGCACAAAAGAAATAAAAAATTTCATGGACTCCTGACTCGTAGCCTCCCAAGTACGGGGAGAATACCAGGCCAAAAACGACCACCTCGTCGAATATCTAACGTTGGTGCAAGAGAAGATATCCAAGTTCAAAACATGGGAAGTCCAGCACATCCCCCGTGAAAGAAACTCTCGGGCATACATCTTATCAAAGTTAGCTAGCACAAGAAGGAAAGATGGCAACAAGTCTGTCATACAAGAGACACTTCCCTGTCCGAGCATCAAGAAACTGACAGGACTGCTCGATGTCAATCCCATTGGCGACAGCGATTGCTGGATGACTCTGGTGGATGATTACCTCACCACGGGGAAGCTTCCCGAAGATAATAAAGAGGCCAACGTAACTAAACGAAGGGCCTACTTCTACGTCCTGGTCGAAGGCAAGCTCTATCGACGAGGATTCTTCACTCCCCTCCTAAAATGCATCGAGGAGAACAAGGTCTCAGACATTCTCCAAGAAATTCACGATGGGATTAACTCACAACACTTAGGAGGAAGATCGTTGGCACAAAAATCCTTTCGAGCAAGATACTATTGGCCAACTATGCAGCATGGCGCGAAGGAGCATGTCAAAAAATGCGATAGATGTCAACACCACGGGGATATGCACTTAGCACCCCCCAATGAGGTCAAAACCATGTCTTTCCCGTGGCCTTTTTCCTGGTGGGGGATGGACATACTCGGTCCCTTCACCGTGGGATCCTATCAGAATAAGTTTCTGATCATGGTCGTCGACTACTTCACAAAATGGATCAAAGCTGAGGCCCTCTCCAAAATTACGGAATTTAACATACTTTGATTTTACAAAAGAAACATCCTCTCATGATTCAGTGTACCCCGGGCTCTCGTGACCGACAATGGGACACAGTTCACGGACAAGAAGTTCCAAGATTTCGTTGTCAAACTAGGCACCAAGTAACACTTCACGTTCTTTGAACACCCTCAGACCAACGGACAGGTAGAAGCTGCAAACAGGGTGATCCTCCGCGGACTAAAATGAAGGTTGGGCAAGGCTAAAAAGAGGTGGGTCGAAGAGCTACACAATATGCTATGGGCACATAGAACAACTCCATACTCCACCACTGGGGAAACTCCCTTCTGACTAGCGTACGGAACCGAGGTAGTAATCCCAATAGAAATCAGATAACCCTCGAGGCGGACAGAGGTCCCCCTCGACGAGGAAATGAACGATGAAGCATTAAGAGAAGAACTCGACCTGGTAGAAGAGATTCGATCAGGGGCAACTCTCTGCAAAGCTTCGCTAAAACAAAAAATAACGCTGTGCCACAACTCTAAGGTCATAAAGCACGATTTCCAAGTGGGCAGCCTTGTCCTGCACTGAAATCAAAAAGATTTTCGTGAGGGAATGCTAGCCGCAAATTGAGAAGGCCCTTACCGGTGAAATCGAAAACAGGTATCGGAGCCTATTACCTCGAACACCTAAATGGAGAACCATTTGCTTGACCCTGAAATACTGAAAAGCTCAAACAATATTACAGCTAGCGCTAATGCAATTAGAACTAACTGCTGAATACTCCACTCCCCAACAAAGGAGGATTGTCCATCCAAAGGAGTGTGCTCTTGTGCAAGCACAATCCTCAAACATAACGTAGGCAAGTTTTCGCTCATGGAAAGAGCAAATTATGTGCCTGGCAGGGATAACTCAATCAAGCTTCGCCGTCACCGTACCAGCGAGGCAGGACACCCAACTCACGATGGGAAAGTCCAAGCCCTGTGCAATAAGGACCTTAATCGAGATCCTAGTCCACAACCGACGAGATTACTCCACCACCTCGACAAGTTTCCTAAACTATCAAGCAATGCAACTAGTCGAGCAAATTCTAATTTAACAAATAATCCGCAAGAAAAACTAACACAAGGAATACAATGTCAAATAAACATCCATAAATAGGTCCGACCACATGGCCGAAAAGTGTTTAGATATTACATAAATGTCGGTCAGGGCTCGACAATCAAAATTATAGAAAACTGGCACGCAGGCTAAAATACACTAAGTCAAATAACAATCATTCATCGTCAGCAGGAATCTCTAGCGGAACCACCTTCCCGCAGACCACCTGATGCAGAACACCCATTCCTTCGTTAACCAGCTGAAGGTCAGGATTTAAGGCCTTCATCTGCTCTATAGCAGCAGAGAACCTAAACTCAGCAACTCCAAGGGCGTCCTGCTCGAGGATACATATTCTCTCGATCATCTCTCATCGGGTCTTCAAAGATTTTTCCTCTTCAGTCTCGTCTGGCCCCACCGTCGAGGAGCCTTCCAGCTCTGTGACCCAGGTCTTCAAGTTGGCGTTCTCCTCCTTGATCTTCTTCATTTCATCATCCATTTCATTCATGTCCTTGAAGAGCGCGACATTGGCCTCGTAGTTGCCTTGAAGGGTCTACAACTGGTTGAACAGGTCAGTTGTCTCCAACTCAAGTTCAGCCTCCCTGGCCTGCACCTTTTTGAACTCTTTAAGCGAAACTGTCTCCGCATCACCCAGGGCCAATGCAGTTTCCAGCACCATCATCATTGTAGCAGTGTCACGATAAAGGAGCGCCCTCCTCACCTTTGGATCAACAGCCAAGATGGCTTACGGCTCTAGATCGGGAATCATCACAGATCCCTCCCTGTCAAAAAATTTGTCTTGCAAAAAGCAAGGGGGCAGAGTGAATTTTCCCCCAGCAGAACCTAAACCTTCAGCCAAAGACGAACCAAGGTCGTCTTGCTTCCTCTTCTTTTGAGGATCCGGGGTAGGAGGATTGGAGGTGTTTCCCGGAGAAGGCGAAGGACCAACAAACTTTTCTAGGGTCACCTGATGTCTGACCGCATCCGCCCTTGAGGTCGAAACCTTTTTGACATTTTTGGCCGCGACTGACTTAACCAAGCGCTCACGTAAATTCGACATCTTTCCTGCAAAGAAGAAACAAGAAGTCAGCACAACATTAAAACATCAAGAAACAAGTCGAGCACGTCATCTATACCTAGAAGCTCAAAGGCCTCAGCCTCAGTTTTGTAGTCAAGAAGGGCTTTAGTATTTATGTAACGAGATGCCCGAGAAGGCTCCCCATCTTCATATTAAAGCAGATTGCCATCCTTGTTCACCACAACGGCTATGATGAAACTCTCAACGAACACTGTTAATGCTCGAAGAGATTTCTTATCCTCGGAACATAGTTGATTGTGCTTCACAAGGAATTGGTCCGTCCTATACCGAAAATGGGCATACACCAACTCCAAGGGAAACTTTGACATGGGATGCACCACTTCCCGACCATCTTCCTTTATCGTCTCCATCATGACCAAGGAGCTCTTGGCCGCCTCGAAAAGGGGTTTTACGACCAGAAATCTAAATTTAAAGTTTTGAACAGACTTCGAATAGAGCCAGAGCATCCTGCTCTGCTGCTTAAAAGACACCCAACTCTACTTCGATTCAGAGGTGCTCCTATGTAGATGGAAGATACAAAAGAAGAGTTCCACAGTAGCCTCTATCTGGAGATAACAACACACCAACTCGAATGCCCGAATGAACGCTAGAGCATTCGGGTGAAGTTGGGAAGGACACAACTCAAGATGGCATAATATCGCCCCCTGGAAGTCCGTGAAGGGAAGGCGACACCCCGCTTCCTTGAAGGCGAACTCATACATAGGAAATCTCCTCCCCGGATACACCGAGCATATCCGGTCATTTTCTGTCGGGCTAATAGCCCTCCAACTCATGGGCGCGCCCCTGGCCCTATCTTCGAGGAGATCAAAGCTACTTCCTTCCTCCTCGGTAAATGTTGACTTCGTCACAAGCGGCTCTTGAGTGATCCAACTGAGGTCTCCCTTGGCCATCCGCATGTTGGCGTACTCGGCGGGAGGCACGTCTTCGTTAATATTCGCCCCAACATCGGGGACAGTTTCCTCGTTGTGATCATCCATTTCACCTGAAAAGCAGAGGAAGCAATAGTGAATTCGACGAAGATCAAATCCATCCTTCCACCACAAATCAAGTGAAAGAGCAAGGATTAAGTGCAAGGATGTCTCCCTGACTCAGGCCCTTATCAACAGTAAAAAGTCTCAACGAAACACATCCTCAATCTGGGGAAACGTCCCCGCGACTTGTAAAGACCCCGGGGGTATAAGCCCCGTAATTACTACAACGCGTTGGGCACCTACAGGCAAAACCCTCAGCTACGAGGACACCTCTTCCCAACAACAAACATAAAAAAATCTCACACAATAACCTAGGAAGATCTATAGACATACAACATCCTAAGCTTATGTTATTCAAAGCCTTCATGAATTTCCCAGAAAATTAATGTGTTCTTCAAGAAACACATGAACTTCAACCAGAATATTCCTGAACCACCGGCGAATTCAAGAATAATTTGCAGAAACTCGTGCATTTCACATAAAGGTTGTAGAACTTACTTGGGTTTAGAGGTTGAAGATGAAGATCTTGGAAAGGCAGGAGCAGCGGACGACGGCGAAAGGATCTCCGATGACGGACGTTGTTGCAGAGCAAAAGATAAGGAGGAGAGAAATTTTCGTAAAGTGAAAAATGAAGGCAAAATATCCTTTTTGGTCCCTTAACTTTATCCTTAGGTTCAGATTGGTCCCTTAATTATTTTCTGTGTCAGATTGGTACCTTAACTATTTAAAACGTGTCATATTGGTCTTTTTTGTCTAATTAGCGACGAATTTTTGAACTTTTTGCGTCGCTAATTAGACGAAAGTGATTAATATGACACGTTTTAAAGAGTTAAATGACCAATCTGACACAAAAAATAATTAAGAGACCAATCTGAACCTAAGGGTATAGTTAAGGGACCAAATAGGGTATTTAGCTTCTTCCCCTTTATATAGGCTCCTTTGCTCGCATGGAGAAACGCAAAGGGCAAAACGCCATCATTGCCTAGCCTCTTAGGCCTTAACAAAATTTATTACATCGTCACATGTGGCATAAAGAGGTTGTCATTTGGCATCCTTAAAACTGACCCCTCACTTGCTTGTAAAAAGATAAGTCTCTCCAACTCCCTGCGGGCATGTTCTCCTCAACAGCGTTGGCAGATCAATATTCGAGCAGAAGCTTCGTCGATAGTTTCTTCATACCAAGGACAACTCTAGCCGACACCAAAAGCACCTTTCGTCTCCGAGGAAGCCACGTGCGACCCACAGTCGACCATACCAATTGTATGTAATGCCATTGCGCGTCCCCAAAGCTTTTCACTCAATTTATGGCGATCTCAAAGGCATCCCCGCGATATAGTTCATGTCCCTTGGTCGGACAATTAGGTTAACTCAAGTCATTACTCCTCACCTCGAAGCAACGACTTGGGATGCTCTTGTTCTAGACTGGACTGACACCTGCCCCACAACTGGGCAATGCCTAATCCAGTCTAAGCTTAGATCCAAAACCCAATATAAACCATGGGGCACAATATAGTCGTTGGGTACAATATAGTCGTTGGAGCATATAGCCGTTGGGGACATGCCCCCGACGCGCTTGACAGTTCACGTGACCAACTGCCCCTTCAAAAGTCACAGAGACAGTTGGACCAGGTCAAAGATCACGCGCTAGATCTTCCACTTAGCAGTCCCTCATTGGCCGACCAGATATTTCGGTCACATATGGGACCTTGGCCCCGCGTTGGAGAATCTTATAAATACCCGCTCTCTTGAGAAGGTCAGGTATTCTAATCATTCTTGCTCATACCTAAACGCTCGTACTTGCTTTCTCTCTTTAGCCCAAACACTTACTTTGTCATTGGAGTACCTTGCAGATACACCCCCTCCTCTCCTACAATCATTATTACTGCCCTACACTAAAGGCCAAGACGATTCATTTTGATCACTCCAGATCATAACTCATTATGAAAATTTTTGAATATGAAATCAGGCTTTATATATATATATATATATATATATATATATATATATATATATATATATATATATATATATATATATATATATATATATATATATATATATATATATATATATATATATATATATATATATATATATATATATATATATATATATATATATATAACTAAAAACATCAAAAAATTGACTTCTATGTTTTTTGGTTTAAATGGTTGTTTATGTATTTTCTCAAATGATTCTTGTCTGCCTTGTGTGATTTTCTGACACCATTTATATAGGCTCATCTTTTCCTCCAATAATCATGACGAATCTTTTCTTCTTCCTATATTCATGGCCCAAAAATCATCGACGTTTTTAATCATTTAACTTTCTTTCTTAATAGTTTGTAACATTTTCTTCATAATTGTGTTATTACGACCCTTCATCTTTTAATGTTGTTTTTAGATGATGTCTCTACACCGATGATGATCTCGGTCTATCAAAGTCTACTGCCCAACAACATGACAACTTCTAACTCTATCTATTACCTGGTCTCTGTCTATTACCCAGCCTCGGCCTATTACTCGGCAAGGCCGGGTTCTAGTTTTATCTATTATCTGACTTTCACCTAAACCATCCTATTCCATCATATATATATATATATATATATATATATATATATATATATATATATATATATATATATATATATATATATATATATATATATATATATATATATATATATATATATATTAAATTGTATTTTCATTTTAAAATTTGGTAATTAATATTTTGTTATACAGACATAGACATTGCTCAATCATCAACATCACATACCACATCATCCAATAGTAAACATAGTTGTATATTTTATGTGGTCAGGTGTTAACTTTTAAATATCTCCAAAGGTTAGAAAGGATGTTTAATTTATGGATTGGTGCATTAAACTTTTTATAATGTTTGAACTTAAAAGATAAGAATAAAGTGAGTAATGGAAGCCAGTTGGAAAGGTTAGCACATGCACATCTTTTGGCTTAACTTGCACATGCATTTTGCCATATTGTCTCCTTTTTTTCACAAGAAGATAGGCAACAACAAATTATATTTGATTCCTTTTTTAACTACTTCCTCACCTGTCCATTTTGTCCATTTCATAAATTCATGCTAATCCAAAATGGATCGTGCATTGCAGATTCCTCACAACATTGATATGATGCCAACCTTCCGGCTTGTTGTAACCAAATCCCTTCTCATAACTTTATATTAAAGCACATTTGCTTTCAATGAATCACTTATAACTAGTAGATTTTCAAACTAGTTAATCATTTAGTAACTTCTTTTTGACATATGAAACTTGTTAAATTATTAACATAGCATCAGAACGGCCTTTGAACGTGAACTATCATACAGAGTCTATAGTCTATAATTTGCCGCAGTTAAAATTTTATATAAACTATTCTTAATCTCGACCTTATACAAGACTATTTTGGTGTGCCGGAAGAAAAACAAATGATTGGTTATTGATTCCAATGACCAAATTGTCATCTACAAAAACTTGTAACCTTGGCTCAATAGAATTAATGAAAAATATTGAAATGAATTAGTCAAATTAGTAGCCTCAGCTACACATATCAAAAGAAAAGAGAAAAACATGAAACAAATATTCAGTTTTTCTGCGAAACTCCTTAAAAAGTGCTAGAGAGTAAAATTATTCATGGAAGAAAACTACACCATGAAAAATGATAATCAAGTTCCACATAGAAAAAACCATCACAACACAGCAATTAGAATCACAATACACACAGAACCACCATACAATTACAATTTATGTACAAAATCAAACATGATCAATCATCTACCATCTGCCGACGTGAAAGAATCGGCAAATCCGTATGGACGAGTAGGTATACTCGTTTGAGTGTTATCCAAACTTGGAAGAAGCGAAGAAGAAGACGTCGACTCCAATTGACTTGCACCTTCATAAGCTTGCCATTTCTTGAGTGCTTGTGGTAAAGACAAGTCAAGGTCGATACCGTATATATCTTCGGAATTTGAATCGGACGGTTTCCATTGTTCAACAAGAGATGAAAGCACGTTAACCGCGTGTCCCATGTCTGGTCTTTGATATGGCTCCCTTGCACTGCAGTGACCAGCTAACTCTGCTACGGTGTGAATACTAGCGAGTGTTTCCTCGTTGATATCAATTGTGGGGTCGATGGACTTGCGGAATGAGTCCTTATCTAAGTACATTCTTCGGAACCATGCTACAAGGTGCATGCTATCCTCGGGTTGGCTCTCGTCAAGTGCTTTTCTTCCAGTTATCAGCTCCATCAGTATTACTCCAAAGCTGAATACATCAACTTTAGTTGTCACGCGGCCGGTAACTGCAAGCAAATAGCCATTTGCAAGTCAGTGTTAAGAGACATTTTCCGAAAAATCAAACATCCAAGAATGATCAAAATCAAACACGCATAGCCGATCAATCAAATACACCACACGCATAGCCGATTTTACAAATTGAATATGAACGACATTTTTGGACACAAGTTACATTATTGACTTTCTATTAATAGCATGAAGTTGCACTATTGACTTAGTTATGTAGCTACATTCAAACCAAGTCAATATATTGATAAAGGTGTTGATTATATCTACTTTTTATTTGGTATTACCAACTAAAAAAGGCATAGAATACCGAGAACAAGTGACAAAATAACATACCTGCATATTCCGGAGCTAAATATCCAAAAGTTCCTGCAATTCTTGTTTCAATTGAGGCTTTCCCTTCGGGAGCGAGACGCACAAGACCAAAATCTGCGACCTTGGCCCTCATATCATCTCCAAGGAGAATGTTTGAAGGTTTTAAGTCTCTGTGTATGAAGCTTTGATGAGCCAAGCTATGAAGGTACTCGACACCCCTAGCGACATCTAAGGCAATGATCAATCTCCTATTCCATGCAAGTGGTTCGAGCCCTTCTTCCGGCCAATTAAAAATATATCTACTTAAGGTCCCCTGAGGCATGTACTCATACACAAGAAGCTTCTCGTTCCCATCCAAGCAGTATCCGAGAAGAGCAACAAGATGCCGGTGACGAACCTTTGTCAAAACAGCAATTTCAGACTTAAATTCGGACGCACCCTTGCCGGCTATTGCCCCACACTCCATTCTTTTCACTGCAATTCTTGTACCATCGTGGAGTTCACCTTTATAAACCGTTCCAAAACCTCCTTGTCCCAATATATTTTTCTCGCTGAAATTGTTTGTAACACTCCTTAAAACCTGTATTGAAATGACCATGTTTCCCGCTTCAACCATTTGAATATCTCCCATCTCACTGTTGGGCACGGCGTGACCTTCACTCACGCCTCCAACACTGACACTCGAACCTGCAACTGTTATCTTCACACTTTCGTTATCTGATCCAGAATGCCGAGGGTGAATAACTAGTGCATTCGGACTCTGCACCCTACTTAACTTCTTTTGCTTCATCCTTAGCAAGCAGAAGACAAAGAAACCAATCAAAGAGGCCACAAAAACAGCACCAACAACAGCAAACACAATCAATCCTACACGAGAAGGCTTTTTGCCACCATTTCCAGAACTCCCACCATTTCCGACATTCGCATCAGTACCATTAGGAGACAGCGACCCCTGAGGTGAAAGACTGCTCTTATCCTTCCCCATATCAATGTTTCCACTAGTAGTCACAACTACATTCCTCTTGAAACTAGGTGTTTTTCCATAGAGATGATTGTTTGCAACATTCAACTGAGTTAGCATTGGCAAAGTAGTAAGCTCATTAGGAATCAAACCCGTGATATTGTTATCGGAAAGAATAAGTCTTTGCAGCGACTTAAGCTTAGCAAACTCCGGAGATATGACACCACTAAGACCCATCTTTTGAAAATTAACAACACTAATGTTCCCGTCACTACAAGTAATCCCAATCCAATTAACACAAGGATCATTCCCCTTCCAACTCTCAGCAAACTTCAAAGGATAACCCATAGCCCCAACAATAGAAAGAAGAACCTGCACTCTAGCATCACAATCACCAGGACTAGACAAACAAAAGCTATTAGAATCCTTAACATTATCAACCTCAACCCCAGCACCAAAAACAGGCACAGGACCCTGAAACAAGTTATTAGTCAAGTTCACAACTTTAAGCGACTTCAAGCTAACCAATGAACTGGGAACAACACCGGTGAAAGAGTTATCCCTTAAACTCAAAACTGCTAAATCCTTCAACCCTTCAAAACCAGGTAAAGGACCGTTAAAAGCATTAGAATGCAACCAAACCTCAGTCAAAGAAGTCATATTCTGCAAAACCTCAACCGACCCAGTAAGCTTACCATCACTCTTCTGACCATTCAACCACAAAGACTCAACCTTTAAACCAGAAAAACTCTTCGGCAACACACCCTCAAGACTATTGAAGGCCAAATGCAAAAGGGTCAGAACAGGAAAAACATCATCACCAAAAAAATCCGGTAACTTACCCTTCACATTAGCATTGTTAGCAGAAAAATTCTGAAGCGAAGAAGCATCTTTAAGAGACACAGGAATCTCCCAAGGCTCAAAAGGGTTATCATCGATCTCCACAGAAACAAGCTGAGACATCCCAGCAAAAAAATCTCCAGGAAACACCGTAAAACCGTTACTACTCGCCATGAATACTTGAAGCGAGTTTAACCCGTTTAAACTCGGGAGAGGACCCGAGAAATTGTTGAACTGAAGCTCCAAGTGTTGTAACTCGGTTAAGTTATGGAGATTCAGAGGGAGTGTGCCGCGGAGATTCTGACGACCGATTTGGATTCGAGTAACACGATTGTCGTCGGAGCATGAAACGTGGGTCCACTTACATGGATCCGGGTCGGACCAACCGAGTGAAACGGGTGGGTTGATAGCTTTTTTGAGAGATAACATGATTGAAGCGTCGTCGTTTTGGGAGTGAGAGAAGAGGGTAATAATGAAGAGAAAGAAAGAAAAAGTTAAAGGGTTTAGTACTATGATGTTTTTCTTCATGTTGTTGTTGTGGGAGAGAAGAGAAGAGAAGAAGGTGGTGTTTGTGTTTGTGTTTTTGTTTTTGGTTAGTTTATGGTTAGTTTTAGTTTAAAGAGTGAGAAAAATGGGAAGAGAAGTAATGCACATGCAGGTGGGGTCCAGGTAAGTTGTCATGAAGAAAGTTTGAGAGGCTGTTCTGTACTGTCATGTGTGTGTATGATTCTGGTATGTATGGGCCACTTCTCTTCCTCATCTTCATTTATAATTTTAGTTTTTTTATAATTTTTTTATATGTGCATAAAAGTGAAGAATTTAAACACTTACAGCTCATTAAAGTCTGGAAATTTGCAAAAATATTCTACTTCAAATAATAAATACTTGTTATCTGGTAAACAATTAACCCATAGAGAATTAGAGAAAATAAAAAGTATAAAAGTAATGATTGCTCAAAAGTTAGTATATCATAAAATGCTTTTTAAATGTTGTATATAAATTATATAATGGGTTAAATATTTTTGTTATACTTTTAAATATTTTTAATTTCATTTTTAATTTTTAAAATGTTTTTTAAAGAATATTTTTTTCAAAAAAAATTATTCATATGTAGCGACAATTTTATAATTTTATTGACAGTTTTAACAACGATTTATTATTTAACAATTAAATTATTGCTGATTTTATTGAGAATTTTAGTATTCATCACGAAAAACGTGGATGAAAAGATTTTAGAAAATTTATTTTTTTAAAAAGTATTTTAATAGATTAAAAGTAAAATTTAAAATACCCAAAAAGGTTATAAACATTTAACTCGAAATATTTTTTTAAAAGAATATCATTTTCTTAGTAAGAAATGTAAACAATTTAATGTTGATGCTCACATAAATTATTATTGTTTTTCTTTTTTTCTTTTACTTGTTGTATTTATTTTAGTTTTAAAGTTGATTTTGTTTTTACTATTTAGGATATATTTTTAGAATTTGTGAAGTAAATGCAAAGTGGAAAGAAGCATCCAAACTAATATTGGAGGAATTATGTTGAATTTCAAAACATTGTTCATCTTTTAATCTGATATGTTATTTTGTGATTTTTATAACGCTGGAACCAATTGTAATATGAAAGTTCTTGGATCTATCGGAAGAAATTGAAGGCACGAAGATGAAAGCTCAAGCAGAGAAGAAGGTTATCTTTATTAAATTGCCAAAATCTTTTGTTGAAACGGTGAATAATGTTCGTGATATTTTGGTTAGCCAGCTATTAAAGTCGTGTGTCAAAAGAGATTGTTTGTCTGTTATTATTCCTAAGGAGGAGTACCTGTTAGGCGTGGAAGCTTGCAAGCATAATCTTCATGGTAAGGTTATTTGGCCAAAGTGCTCCTCATTATTGATGGTTCAAAATCTCAAAGCAAAATTCTTGAATTTATGGAAATCAACAGGTAAATTGGAGCATCACATCCTTAGGTAAAGGGTACTTTGAATTTTTGTTTTCTACTCTTGAAGAAGTTAGGCATGTAAGGTCTATCACCTCATGGAATCTTAGCCCAGATTTTCTTAAGTTGTTTCCGTGGACTAATGATTTCAACCCAACTCTGTTGAAGCAATCCTATGCACAAGTGTGGATCTGTATTCATGGTTTGCTGCATGAATAATGGAGTCCTAAAATCGTCTTTATGATAGCAAGCAGTCTTGGGATTCCTCTGTGCATTGACTCGGCATCTAATAAGTGTTGTTCTGGACTGACCCTGTGGCTGACCCATCGTCGAGCACAACTCAATCTCTGCGTCGAGGACGGTCCAAAGTGTTGGCCCAACCCGTTGGGCCAATGGAGAACATGTTGCCCATGTGCTCCTCACCCGAGGACACGACACCAACTGAACCCGCACACCTCACAGAACCATTCTTCCCTTCGTAACGGGCAAGTTCATCCACTACCCGGTGAGTGCGGGGCAGTTTACCCAGGACGATGAGCACGAGCTGCTCGTCCCTACTTTCATGTAGGAATCCTGGCAGTCATCCGTGGTGGGTCTGAACACCCAGCCCATAACGGAGATTATTGGCCAAGGTTGGAGGCTTACTATAAAAATCCTCCTCTACAAGAGGGTCAGGTATTCTATTCTTTACCCTTTCTTACTTACCTCTTCAGCCGAACTGACTTAAGCATCAGAGTGCCTGCACGTGCACCCCCCTTCGTCGATCGTTCAAGACCGCGGACGTGTTGCTGGCCACTAACTTATTCTGATCGACAGTTCAAATTAGAGCCCTTATTCAATAGCAAGCAAAGGGAATCGCGAGGATCTTATCCTCGATAGAGGTCTCAGTCGACTAATCAAAAAAATCAAGAGAAATAACCTCATCGACGCGAAGCCTTGTCAGGAAATAAACTAATCTTCATCAGAAAACTCATGAGCTTCGCGAGAAAGAGCCTCCTCGACATGAAGCTTCATCTGAAAATTCATGAGCTTCGTAAGGAAGAGCCTCCTCGACACGAAGCTTCTCAGAAAATTCATGAGCCTTGTCGACGTAGCTTCTATACACCGCCTTAACGGCAGCGCCTAAATAGATATCGAAAGAAATAACAACATAAAACACCAACTTTCCTACTCTAAAACGCAGTTCTAACACAAAATCCCCCCACCTGTCGGTGTTTGGAAATGGCCAAGCCACCTCCAAACACCAACACCCATTGCAACCAAACATGGAGAAAAGGAAGATCTACATTCTAGAATGAGAGAAGGCAAATCTACACTCTATAGCTAACATGCAAGCCATGAAAAAGTAAAACTTACTTGATTTTGAGAAATAGACGAGGATTGATGATGGTGGCGATGAAAAATAGCGGTGGAGATGCTGGGTAACTCAGAGGAAAAGTGGAGGGAAGGAGAGAGCAAACTTTGCGAATGACCCTCCAATATTCTTATTTATAAGCCAATTTCATTGCATGGGTAACCATGTCGCTGCCTAGGTCATAATCATCCCTACTTCTAGGCCATCTTTGCACATTTAATAGTTGTGATACGTGGCCCGAGGGGATGAAGCATTTGTCTTTTCGAGTCCCATCAATCTTCTGGACTCCAAGACATCGAGCACTATTGTCGAACACAAGCGAATAAATTTTGCATTCCTTCACGAGCATGGAATCGGTGAAAAACTTTCACATTCCTCCACGTGCATGGCCTCAACGTAAAACTTTCGCATTCTTTCACGAGCATGGCCTCGGTGAAAAGCTTGAAGCAAATGTACGGGCAACATGATAAAGATAGGCTCAAGTATTCACAGTTAAATGCCTTTATCCCTAATCTTTGTCTGGACATTTATCTTTTTTTTTCACCCACCGGGATACCCATTTTTGCCTAAGTTGCCCTTTCGAGTTTTCAACTTAGAGGGCTATATTTTTATTTTGTTTTGTCCCTAACTTTTGCATTGACATTTCTTTTTTTTTTTGTCCATCGGAACACTCATTTTTGCCTAGATTGTCCTTGCAGATATCAATATAGTAAGCTCTTTATTCATCATTTCTTTCAGGCATAAAATTTGTTGACTGCGTCGGAGTTCACGTGTAGTGGTAACTCCTCCCCATCCATGGTGGTGTGGATCAGGGCTCCGCTTGAGAAAACCTTCTTGACAACAAAGGGTCCTTCGTAATTGGGAGTCTGCTTGATGTGTGGATCCGAGTGTGTGGGAGAGTATCTCTTGAGCACGAGTTCACCTTCTTAGAATGCTCGAGGGAGAACTTTTTTGTCAAAAGCTCGCTTAAGGCGTCTCTGAAACAATTGGCCATGGCAGATGACTTCCAGACGCTTTTCTTCAATAAGATTCAGCTAGTTGTATCTGGATTGGACCTATTCAGCTTCATCGAGATCTATTTCCATGATGACTCTGAGTGAAGGTATTTCGACTTCAATGGGTAGAACAACCTTCATACCATACACCAGCGAATACGAAGTTGCCTCTATGGTAGTACGAACTGAATTTTTATAGCCATGCAATGCAAAGGGAAGCATCCCATGCCAATCCTTGTAAGTTTTCACTATTTTCTGGACAATCCTCTTGATATTTTATTTGCTGCTTCGACAGTGTCATTCATCATGGGCCGATATGATGAAGAGTTATGGTGCTCGATCTTGAATTCATGACACAACTCTTTTATCATCTTATTGTTCAGGTTGCTTGGTTATCATTGATAATATTGATAGGAATACCATAGCGGCAGATTATCTCTTTCTTGATAAATCTGGCAACCATTTATCGTGTAACATTTGCGTAAGAACCAGCTTCAACCCACTTGGTGAAGTAATCGATAATAAGTAGAATGAAACGATGACCGTTGGAAGCCTTCGACTCTACCATTCCAATCATATTAATACCCCATATAGAGAAATGCCCAGTAGAAGTCAAAATATTCAATGGAGTTGGTGGCACATGGATCTTGTCGCCATATATTTGGCATTTGTGACATCTTTTGGAAAAGTTGTAACCATCAACCTCCATTGTTGTCTAGTAATAACTAGCTCGAAGGATCTTCTTAGCCATGGCAGTCCCTTTGGCATGTACACCCTCACAACCCTCATGTATAAATCTTATGGTCGTTTTTTCTTCGTGTCTATCCATGCATCTGAGCAACACAGAGTCATAATTTCTTTTATACAATACACCACCACTCAAGAAGAATTTGGCGCAGAGCTGTCTGAGAGCCTTCTTATTAGTGATAGTGATACCCTCGGGATATTCCTATTTTTCCAGATATCTTTTGATGTCGTAGATCCAAGGCTTGTCATCATATTCGTCCTCGATTTCTAGACAATGTGTTAGTTCGTTCAAATGATCAATGCATAAAGCAGGAGCTTCGTTCTTCCACTTGACTTTGAACATGGATGTTAGGGTGGCGAGAGTATCATCTAATTAATTCTCTTCCCTAGGGATACGATGAAAAGTGATTTTGTTAAAATAGGGAACCAATTTCTCGATGTGCTTTTGGTAAGGAACCAACTTAGAATCCCGAGTCTCAAAATTTCCTCTGACTTGACCAATCACCAGAGCAGAATCCCCATAGACCTCAAGAATCTTAATCCTCATGCCAATGGCCGCTTCAATTTCATAGATACATGTTTCGTACTCAGTCATATTGTTCGTGCATTCAAAGCATAATCTGGCGGTGAAGGGAAGATGAAACCCTGTCGGAGATATGAGGATAACACCAATTACACGACTTCAAGCATTGGAGGCACCATTGAACATGAGCGTCCATCGCACCCTTAATTTGGGTCCTATTTCAGGGTCTGGAGTTTCATAATCTTTGATAAACAAAATGTCCTCATCCGAAAATTCAAACTTCGTTTGTTGATAATCCTCCACAGGTTGATGAGCAAGGTAGTCAGACAAAATACTCCCTTCTATAGCTTTCTGGGTAACATGTTGGATGTCATACTAAGTTAACAACATTTGCCATTGAGCAATTCGTCCAGAGACAGAAGGCTTTTCAAATATGTACTTTATCGGATCCATTTTAGATATCAACAAAGTAGTATGACAAACCATATATTGTCTTAGGCGTCAAGCGTCCTAAACAAGAGCACAATAAGTGTTCTCCAATAGTGAGTATTTGGTCTCACAATCGGTGAACTTCTTGCTCAGATAGTAAATTGCATGCTCTTTTCTACCAATGTCATCATGCTGACTCAATACACAACCCATAGATTCATCGAGAACAATGATATACATGATTAAAGGCCTACTAGGAACCGGTGGTACTAAAATCGGTGGCTCTTGCAAATATTTTTGTATTCTGTCAAATGCCTCTTGACGATCATTGTTCCATTCAACCGAATTGATTTTTCTTAGCAATTTGAATATCAGTTCATAGGTAGCCATCAAATGAGAAATGAATATGGAGATGTAATTAAGTCGTCCCAGAAAGCCTCAGACTTCTTTTTCAGTTTTGGGAGGTGGCATGTCTTGAATTGCTCGAACCTTGTCGAGATCAACTTTAATGCCTTTCTGACTCACTATAAAGCCCAATAGTTTACCAGATCGGACCCCAAAGGTAAATTTTGTAGGATTCAACTGCAGTCTAAACTTCCAGAGTCCGTCAAACAATTTCTTCAGATGGCCCAAATGATCATCTTCAGTTTTGGACTTGGCAAACATATCGTCTACGTAAAACTCAATCCCTTTGTGGATCATATCATGGAAGAGGGTTGCCATAGCACGTTGATATGTTGCCCCTGCATTTTTCAAACCGAATGACATGACTTTGTAGCAATATGTACCCCTAAGGCATGATGAAGGTGGTTTTCTCCATATCAGCTGGGGACATCTTGATCTGATTGTACCATGAGAAATCATCCATGATTGAAAATATAGAGAACTGTGCAGTGTTGTCCACCAAGACATCAATATGAGGCAAAGGAAAATCATCTTTCAGGCTGACCTTATTGAAATCTCGATAATCCATACACATTTTTTCCTTCCCATATTTCTTAGAAACCAGGACGTTGTTAGCAACCCATTCAAGATATTCGGAAGTGACTAAGAACCCAGCATCAAACTGTTTTTTTACCTCTTCTTTGATCTTATGTGGCATGTTGGGTTTGGTCCTTCTAGGTTTCCGCTTGATAAGAGAACATTTGGGCTTGAGTGGCAAGTGATGTTCAAGGATGTTGGTATCCAACCCAGACATATCTTGATAAGAACAGGCGAAGATATCAACATACTTTTGCAATAACTTGAGCAACTCGAAGTTACATGCTTGGCAAGAGATGCCCTAACCTTGACTTCTTTTCTAACATCATCAGTACCCAGGTTGACGAATTCCACTAGATCTTTGTATGGATGAATCTCTTTCTGCCCGTGCTCAAGGAGCCTTGCTAGTTCAGCCGATAATTCAGAATATTTATCACCATCTTCTTCAACTTGGTTGATTGGAATCTCAGAGTTATAATGGATGTTTGCCATGTTGTTGTCAGTGCATTTATTTTTTCTTCATATTTATGAATTTTTCTTAGAATGAGCTATTTAAAAGGTGAAAATAAAAGAAACTTTTTCCATTCGTTATTTGTGAAAAAGTAAAAGTAAAGAAAGAAAAAGAGCATGATTTGAATGCAAAAACTTTTATTTATTGATAACATAATACGTCGAAAGTGGAAGGCCCTTTACAAGTTATCCTCTTATCTCGGGCGAGGACGAGGGATTAGGAATGCAAAATGCATTACATGTTGTCGCTACTGCGAAAATCGGCGCCGGCTGAACAGAAGAGTCGCCACCGTGCGTTATTTATCCCACGGGAGGGAAAGGAAACGCTCAGAGTATACCTCGCACAACACGGGAAAGGTATGGTCGTCGCAACCAAAACCTGGATTCGGGAGTCGGTTACGCAAGGGGAAGGTATTAGCACCCCTCACGTCCGTCGTACTCGACGGGATCCACGCTTGTCTTCGGATATGGATTGTTATTCTATCTACTCTACAGGTCAGGGGTTAAAAGAAAATAAAATGAAAAAATAAAAAATAAAAATGACTCGGCAAAGTATCGCACTTTATGCCTACGTATTCCCGCCTGGAACGAGAAATCAGAGTCAACGTAGTTCGCCTACCTACGGGAAAGGAGGGGAAGGTTGCTCGCTAGGATATCGCATCCTATGCCTACGTACTTTCACACGGCATGAAAGATCAGAGCAAACGTAGTTCGGGCCACGGAAGACACAAGTCTGTCTTGATTGATTTTATTCCTTCTGAAAAAGGTTTTTCTGATTAACAGTCCCGGCGGACAAAAATGACGTCTTTGATGAGTTCACATTCTTTTACGGAAGAAGTGTCTTTTATTGTGTTTGAAATCTTTATGTGTTTTTCTGTTTGTTTTGAGAAAGAAGAGACAGAACTCTAACCTATGGTTGCGAAAGGAAACAAACTAACCTAATGTTATCATGCATGGGTTAAGACCTAGTGTCTATCATGCTCCTCTCTTGCACAGAGAGAAACAGAGATCCTACGGGATAGGCAGAAACAGAAACAATAACAGATATAATAAAGCGGTAAAATGCATGGATGCAACAGTACAAGCGAGGCAAGGGAGTCCCACTCAACCTCGAACCTAGAAAACAATAGGCGAAAGTGAACAGGCTTCACTTTCAACCTAACAGGGTAAACAGCAAACAATACAACCCAGAAAACCAATCAATACATCAACAATGAAATACATCAGCAAAAGAAACAACATTAGCAGCTCTGACTCAACATCTAGCTTCAAGTAACCTCCAATCAGCTACAGGCTTCAACAAGCATCAATCTCCATCTTCATGGCCTTCAGGCAAGGGCTTTGATCATCAGTCTTCTATAAGCAATGGCTTTTCTTCAAGTTCAAACCTCCAGGATGAGGAATCAGTCACAAGAGTGAAGTGAATGAATGTTAGACAGTTAATTACCTACCAAGGGTGGTTCATCAACTGTTAACATTAAACAGAAAGTTTCCTCTCAAAAGTTCTATCTTTCAAACATATTCACTGATCCTTCCAAAGGAAGGAGGTGGATATTTGAAAGAGACTTTGAATCATAGAGAAAGGATGGATGCAGACAAGGCATTCCATGTTTGAGAAACAACGCACGGTGGCGACCCTCCCGTGGGATAAATAACGCACGGTGGCGACTCTTCTGTTCAGCCGGCGCCGATTTTCGCAGTAGCGACACATGTTTGTAGAAAATACCATGAGAACCACGGCAGATGTCCAATTGTTGAGCTTGTACCCAGGAGGACACTTGTGTATAAATCTTGCATGTTGGTTGCTAGGACCAGGATCATCTACGATATCTTCCTTCTGCAAACCAGCACTGTTGAACTTAATCTGATTGTACTTATTTTGACCATGTGAGCTAGCTTATTGATCAGGATGATAACCCAATCCAAAACGGTCATGCTTCTCTACCACATCCAACACACGCCCCCAGCCAAGAGGATTGCCTTTCTCAAGCGTTTCTCTTGCACTATTGGCAGATGACATGGTCATGTCTGGTGATCTGCTTTGATTGATAGAAGCGGAGTTGACATCTTTGAATTCAAGACATTGCAACAACACCTCAGTTATGCCCTCAGTAGTCTCGATATATCGGAAGGATGATAACTCGCTTACTAGCAAATCCTATTCACCACAGGCAATAACCAATTGATCGGCATACATTAATTTTAGTTTTTGATGCAATGTGGAGGTAATTGCCTTAGCGGCATGGATCCAAGGTCTACCCAATAAGCAATTATATGCATAATTGATATCCATCACTTGAAAAGTAATGGTGAACAAATGCGGTCTGATCTTAATGGGCGGATCTATCTCCCTGATAACTTGCCTTCTTGCATCCGCTACGAGTCATGCCTCCAGTAGCAGTTACATTCACAATCTCGGACTCAGAAAACTAAATTTCACGACCCCCAAAAAACACTATGGAATCATACCTCCAAGGTACCTCTTTTGAACTCTGATAAGGGAATGCCTTGGGCACAAAAATAGTGATATGCTGAATTTTCTTCTTAGAATCATCCACGAGAACCTTCTTATATATGATCGTGAATGGGTCAATCGTAGCTACCTTTTCCACAGACTTGGATCTAGAAAACTGAACCACGCTTTGGTTCATTAGGATCTGAACACAACCCTTCAATCTTCAGCACAGATTAGGATTGTCATCATAAGTATGGCACTTTCTATGAAGACCTTTCAATAACCCATGTTCGTTCAACTTCTTAATCACCACAGTCATCGGAGTTTTCACTTTGTCGACATCTCTGATCAACATAGCCACTTGATTCTCTTCGACCATATTAACCCCTGTTCCACCAAGAGTAGGCAAAGGATTAGTTTGTACGTTGGGACACTCTTCAGTAAATGTCAGGATTTTCTGATCGATAAGCTCTTGAACTTTGGTCTTGAAAATAATGCAGTCTTCCATAGCATGTCCTATGTACTCAGAATGGTAAGCACAAGAGGCATTTAGATTATGCTTTGGGCCATAAGGAGGAATTGCAGGTGCTATCTCCTTTGGAATGATTTCCTCTTGATTGACAAGAAAAGGAAACAGTTTTGTGTATAGCACCAGGATTTTGCCAAAATTTGGACGTTTGCGATTGTTCTGTTTGTACTGATATTGTTGATTTCTGTTTTGCTGAGTTTGTTGATGTTGCGGCTATTGATGATTTTGAGAATTCTGAACTTGTTGTTATGGATGATATTGATGTGGCGGTTGTTGATATTGGGCAGCAGGGACATAAGGATATGGATAGTATGGCATGGGAGCCATAAGAGCATGATACTAAGGAGAAGCTTTTACCATCACGGCATTCGCCTCGCCTTCCTTCTTCTTCAAATGGTTGCTCTAAGGTTTCTTATTGGTTGGTTGTTGAGCAGCGAAACCAACAATCCTACCAATTTTCAACCTGTTTTCAATTCTTTCATCAATAGTCATAATATCGGCAAAGTTTGAAGATGAATTGCCCACCATTTTCTCATAGTACAACCCTTGTAATGTTCCCATAAAGATGTCAACCAACTTCGTGTCAGGAGAGCAGGTCGCACACGAGAGGCCATTTTGCGCCATCTCTGTGCATAATCCTTGAAACTTTCAGTTGTTCGCTGAGACTGATTATGCAATTGTAATCTAGTAGGAGCCAAATAGAGATTATACTTGTATTGTTTCAAGAAAGCTTCTGACAAGTCTCTCTAGGAACGGATCTTGCTATGCTCAAAACCCATATACCAATCCAAAAAAGCTTCAGAGAAACTGTTGCCATACCCTAATTTTTTACCCTAAGATCCCACATCATTTGCATCCCACATCAATTTCATTTCATTAGCATCATACACGTGTATATTTCATGCATCATTAACCCATTTGGATATACAAAGATTGTTGTTTATTTCATTTGATTACTAATTAGGGTTTCAAGCTTCAAAAGAAACTCAAGCAAAGGATCAATCAAGAATGGGCATGATATTCAACTTACCAAGTCTCTTATTCATCCATTAAGATCAATAGATTCCCTTCATCCATAATCAAGTACAAGATTGCATCATGACAAGCTCATCAAGCATCAAGATCATCAGTGCACCAAAATTAGGATTTTGACCTAATTTAGTCCCTGAGTTGACCTTTGGAGCAAGGCATACCTTAAGATGTGTTTCAAAGACCTCAAATGCCTCACTTTAGTCCATTCATATGATTAGATTGATCCAAAGAAATTGATTCATAAGCAAGGCACATCTGAACCACAAACTAGGATTTTGATGAAAAGTCAATTGTATCTTTGACTTTTGACCAAAACATGATCTCAAACCTTGGGACATGATTAAAGAAATTCAAAAACACATTTAGAGTCCATCCATAGTGTTCTAATAGGCCAAGGGTTTGATTTCAATAAGAGATCACAAAATCAAAGTTCATTTGATACAAAAGTCAATTGTGCCTAATAATCAGGTTTAACTTTTGAAGTTTTTGGTCAGCCATGGTTTCTTCAAGTCAAGAACAATGTTAATGTATGACTTGAATCATGATTTATCAATAAAAATCAAGAAAAGAGATGTTACTTGTAAAAAGGGCAACCATGAAAAAATGAAAATTTTCTAAGTTATGGAGAAAAACTCTAATTTGGTGCAAACTTTGCAAAGGCATAACTTCTAAAACATGCAACCATTTTGTCTAATCCAAAGACCAAATTGAAGATCTTGTTACATACTGAACTTTTTCACTTAGGGTGGATTCCCAAAAAATGCATAGATTTTGAGATATGAAGCCATGATGTTTGGGTTTCAAGACTTTTTGAACCTTGGCACTTAGAAAATATTTGGACATAATCTGTTTTTTTTTAACCAACTTTGAGGCTATTTTTCACCATGATCCACAATGATTTAAGACAAACCTCAAACATCAAAGTTGAAGTACAACATCTCAGCTTTCCAAAATGTCCAAGAACACAATCTAATTCCATTTTAGCAAGGATATATGAATTGCACAATAGGCCTTGATGCAACTATTTTTGCAAGATAGATTTGGCATTTTCTTGTACCACACGATTTTGAGTCCAACTTGGAGTGATTATACAAGACTAATATGCACTCAATTCAACATAAATATTTGCTAGTCATGATTAACCTGCAAGATAGAGCCATTTGGTCATGAAGATTCTCTTTGAAAGTGGAAGAAAGCCTTGAATTCAATGTGCATTTATGTGGAATAGTGCATTGTCAAAGAAACCACTCTCACCAGTCAAGATGCACTTTTAAACAACAATAAAAATCACTGTAGAATGTGTAATTGTTCAAAATAAGGGTTAGGCTAGTGGAAGAGATAAGGTACCTTGAATGGGAAGTAATGATGCATTTTTAAAACCATTTAACATTGAGCTCATCCTTCAAACCATCACCATTCCTCCAAAACAAACTTAATCCCCTATAAATAGAGGCCACATATGATGTTTCAAAACACACCAAAACAACTACAATACTTGTTTTCTCACAAATCTTCATTCTTGTCAAAATTCAAATTCCAAAAGAGTGAGAAACCGAATTTTCAAAACCAGTCCAAATTCATTCAAACCAACTATCCAAACACTTCACATACATCATGTACAAGTGATACAAACACTTAAACACCATATGTAACATCAAATTCATCAAGATCACATCTCACCTTTATCAAGCTGCAATTGGGTTCGAGCCAAGCAATCCAGGAGGTTTCAACTTGTTCTAAGCATCTCAACACAATCCTTGAGGTCCAAGGAAGTTGTCCATATCATCATTTCACATCTGTAACACCTCTAATTGAGGATTCGATTTCCTCTTGCAAGGCAAGTCTGAACTTTTCAAAACCAATGATTCATGCATAATAAATGTTATTTCAAGTTACCATTGTGTTTCTGAAAGTTCATAGATCATTTACCCTCAATTAATTGTCATTTATATTACGTGTATAGGATTTCATGATAGTTTTTGCAAATTCTAAGGTTTTTGTGTTCATGCTTAATAACTCATGTCACACTAAAAATAAATGAAATCAAAAAGATCCATTCAATTCCTTGTTAAAAAACACACAAATTTGATGTTTACATCGTGCCAAATGGTTGCGTATTGAGAGAGATAGCATAACTTTTGCAAATTCAGAAGTTGGCTCGAGGAAGAAGATGAAGTTTGGCGCGAAATTTGAATTTTACCATGCATTTTAAATATATTATATGTTGGTTGTATTTGGATAACACCAACGTGCGTTGGTTCAATTGGCGAGGGCTTGTTTTGTTGTTGTGATGCATGAGGGTGTGGGTTTAAACCCCACCCATGTCATATTTTTTTACTACTTTTTTCATTTTTCATATTTTTCTTCTAAAGTTCAAACATTTATTTCTCCTATCAAATTATTTCTTTTTGACCCAATTTTTTCAGACATGTCACTCATACATTCTATTATTTTAATCAATCAAAAAAATCCAAAAAAAAGTCTTTATTTAATCCATTTTTATTAAGTTGAAAATGAGTGCTTTTTTAGGTTCAAAACCTTGAAAATTTGATTTTCTTTCTAATGTTTTCAAACCTGGTTCATTTTTTATTCTCATATGGATGAATAAACTTTGTTTAAAACATTGATACAAGACCACAACACACTTATCTTGACTTACACACTTTTTATACCATGATTAAATCCATTTTCTTTTGAAAAGTATCTTTTATTAAAAGATAATTGGGGTTTCACCTTGAATAAATATTTTCAAAACTTTTTGTATAAAATCATGGGCCTCCACTTGGTATAAGTCCCTTCCCTTTTAACTCACCATGATTAGATATTTTTTCATATGAGTACTTTGTAAAAATAATACATGTTTAAAACATTTCTTTCAATACTTATCCATGTAAACCTTTTGGGCCTTTGTTAGAGTGTATGACTCATTACATTTTCAAACCTTTTGGGCCTCTATTAGAGTGTAAGACCCATTATATTTTCAAACCTTTTAGGTCTCTGTTAGAGTGTAAGAACCATTACACTTATAAACCTTTTAGGCCTCTGCTAGAGTGTAAGACCCTACCATCCTCCTCAAAACTTTTTTCAATTTCTCAAAACATTCAATCTTTCAAAACTCAATCATCAACTTTCATCAAACAAAGCCCTAGTGGCATTCAAAATTCAAACTTTTTGGGTCTCTACCAGAGTGTAATACCCACCTTTTTTTCAAGTTAATCATGCTTAGACATGGGCCTCTATTAGAGTATAAGACCCTCCACTTTCAATTCATGGCTATACCTGTCATGTACTTATTCATATTAAGTTTCTCTTGACATTTATAACACTTCATACCTAGTTTAAATTTGGTTCAACATTAGGGTTCCCTCAACTACAACTTAGGTCAAACCCTAGTTCCTCTTTGGATGAAGTCAACTCCATCACAGCCTCCTCTTAAGCTTTATATAAAGACCATCAATTCAAAACTCCCCTAGTTAAGTCAGTCTTCTCTCAGACTATAATAAACTTTTTAGCTCCACATCTTAGGCATTGAACAAGATACAAATATTTTAGCTTCATCATCTTGAGCTTTGAACAAGATACTCAAATAAATAAACTTCTCCCTAGAGATGAGACATTGAGTCATCCCTGCAAGAAGATATCTCTTCTATACACCACAATTCAAAATCAAACATTAAAACCTTTTTCCATATGAGTGATGTAAGTGACACACTTGTTGATTCAAAATCCAAGTTGAAGTTCTTCTCTTATCATGGTCCAAAACTTTTCTTTCATCTAAGTGATGTAAGTGACACACTTGTTGATATTATATCCAAGTTAAGGCCCTTCTCTTATCATGCAAAGACTCATAAAGGAAAATGTGGCATTGCTTAGGATTCTTTAACATCCAAGTTCAAAGCTTCTTTCCTTATGATATCATTATCAAATGTTTGTGATGAATAGATGGGATATCTCCCTTAAGAATGACAATTTGCCTTTTCTTTCAAAAACCCACAAAACTTTTAGCTTCATATATTGGGATTTGAACAAGATAAAAATTCCATCCTTAGTTATGTGGAACTACGAACGCTCTGACTTCTCAATTTCCTTTTGAGGATGCGTAGGCATAAGATTGCGAAATCTTAGCGAACACACCTTTAAATAAAATCCCTTAGGTCCCCATACCTTTCATAAAACAAAAATTCCCAAAACATTTCATATTCTCATTCTCACCCATAGGCTAAAACTTTCCCAATCGACAGTAAACAACTTAAGTAGATGAAATGACTAATAGTAAAAAGTGTACAAAAATGTTCCTATATAGTACTATAGATACTCAAGTGTTAATAGCTTCCCTTTGTATTACCAACCCCCGATTCCAAATCTCTTTGCATTTGTAGGAATAACACTTCCACGCAGGGTTAATTTAGATTTCTTTGCCTTCCTTTTAAGCATCATAGGATAAATATTAGAAATTCGAAAGTGGCATAAGCACAGTTCACGGAAATCTCACCATCTCAGGATTGGGTGGGGTCACGAAGATCGGTCCACAACTGTCATGGAAACAAGGAATCAGAAATTCATCATTGTCAATGTAAGATGCCATCTTTCTGCAGTACATGGTCACATGACTACGAGGACAAATCAACTCTTTGTAGTTTGGCAACTCAGGAATCTTGAACTTCTGTGGCAGCACAACATTAGGAACCAAAAACAAGTTTTTGGCATCCATGCCAAAAGCAGAAAAATCTCCAATAGCTCTGATCCTCTCATCTAACAGTTTATACTCTATAAGTCTGTTATGAGAAGCAGAATTGACAAGAGTCTGCGAATTCGAAAGTTGTGACGCAGCCAGAGCAGACATTTGAGGAGAAGCAAATTGAAACAAATACATCAACCCAGAATTAACCATCCGATCAGAAGTCTGACCCATTTGAATACCATACAGATAACTAGGAGGAGGTACCACAACATCTGAGGATGCCCCAGGTTAAGGTACTTCAGAATGAACATTTTGAGCAGTAGTTTGATAAGATTGAGATAAAACCAGAACATGAATAGGAAGGCCTCTCTACACATGCTCATCCTCATCAGAGGTCTCAACATTAGTTGACACAAGAGTTTGGCGAGTCTGTACTTGAGGAATCTCATGATCAGCATTGTTCACCACTGGAGGTGGAAGCGGAGTATGCATGCCCCCATGGGTAAGCAACAGAGTTCCCATTGGGCACGAGCACAACAAAAGGTTGATAAGGCACAAAGGCACCACCTTTGGTAATCTGAGGAGTAAAACTTAGGGGCATTCCCCACGGATAGGCAACATGAAGCCTATTCGGAGTGGGCTGAGAGCTTGGTGGGTTGACAACAGGTTGAATTACAGTCTCAATTAGCGCTTCAATAACAGTAGTAGAAGAAGTAACAATAGGAGTGACAACAGTTGCGTCGGTGGTGGTTGCAACAACAGTGACAGTAGCGGCGATGTCCTTCTGAGCATGAAGGAACTCCATGATAACATCCAAAATTTCATGACCATAGCTTCTTGATCGAACCTTCACGTCCAAATTTCATGCCAAAATCTTTATGTCATGCCATAGCCAAAACCTCACTCTTTCATCATGCTATGCCAAAACAGCCTGCAACATCAAGGAACCAATGAATTCCAGCAGCCATACACTACCTTCAGGCCATGATCATGCTAGCATAAAAATAGGCCAAAACACAACATCATACAATACACATACCTGCATAAAAATAGGACAAAACCAACAGCTAGCATACCAATTCCAAAGCATCATCCAAACCATATCTTGAACTTATGCTCATTCACAATTCCAACACATTTCAATATCCAAGTCATAAACCACTTCATGTAGTGTGAAAACAATTCAATCTAAACAAATACAAAATCATCAGGGCAGTATAAAGTTCAATATCATCCATTCATCAATAAATCTTCATTTTCATTCACATATGAGGCAAGCAATGCATATTCAAAACAGGATTCACTAATTCAGCAGGACCAATTCAGTTTCACTTCATTTCAACTAAGATATATACCCTAACCGTCAATAATCGCATCATCATAAAACCAATTTGAATGCTATCATGCTAGCAAGGTTAAGCTCAATCAAAAATTAACATTCCACAAAATAGAAAAAAACCAAGTCAAAAATCATTGAGAATCCAACAGCAGAATAGCACAGTGGCAATTGACCTTTAAGGCCATGACAGAATGTAACACTAGCAGGTTTACTCTAGTTTCATTTAAGTACAATGGAATCTCATGAATCATAACTTAACATGATTTCATAACACAGTCTGCAACATTCCCAAACTAGCAGAACCAAATTGATTTCACATTCTCATTATGACATAGTTAATGTTAACTGCAGCCACTCAACACAATTTCAAACTGTCAAAACTAACTGCCAGTTTCTTTCTAACTACCAACTAATTACTTCTCACTAACTTAACTAATACTTTTTTCTAACTCGTAACTATTGGTAACACTTAACTGAAATCACATTGGATATCACATCATTTAAGAGATCATCACCTCACAATTAATCTAACAGAAAATTCAGTACTAACTGAGTTAACAAATGAACTAACAGTAACTGTTTTTTTCGAGCAGCTAACCCTATAACTCATAACCAACTTTCAAACTTAACTAACTTCATCCATTTTTCAGAAATAACTAACATGATTCTTGGTACAATAGGGTAAATAACATTACAGCAGCACAATTAACATTTGAATCGTACCATAACTAACTTAACTCTATCCTACAACTGTTCATGACAGTTTCATAACCTCCTGTAACTAACAGCTTCACTTCTAACAAACAATCCTAACAGAATAAAAAACTCTCCTAACAGAATTTCAATTTGAAACGAACCTCAGGGCACCTCTATAAATAAAGATAGTGAGCTCCAAAGTTCAGCCTCTCTGATATTACACTCACCTTCATCAATCTTCAATTCAGAGCTTCTCCCTCTTCATAATTCTTCTTCTAATTTCTTCCACTTTTTTCAGAATTTCCTCTCTACACTTTCACTTCTTCTCCATCTTGATTCCTCTTCAATTCATCCACACAGACAATAACAGACTCTGCACCACCAAACCAATCTTCCATTTCATCTTTGTCTTCAATCTTTTACTTCATATCGCACAAACCTCGCTTCTTCCTTTGATACGCACAAAACCGGATCAGTTCTCCAAGCCAATCTTCCATTCATCTTCGTCAATTCACCAACCTGCAAGTTCAAGAACGCGTCATTCAACACGCAAGATTTCGCATAACAACAACAAACTGAGTTCAGGTAGAAGAGAAGAAAAGGAAGCGGAATTAGAAGCTACTCACTGAGGAATTTTCTGGGAGAATATCTGCGTGATTCGTTATTGTCCCTTCCGTCGCGTCAATCCTCCAACTTCGAAGGTAAGCAATTCCTTTAATCCGCTGTGCATTCATCATGGAGGTGTAAACCTTGAGTAGGAACCCTAAGGTCTTAGGCATGAATTCGTATTCGAGTTGATTAGATTCGTGACCTAGGGTTTTTGAAATATTTTTTGATTTAGGCAGAGATCGAACATTTGTGTTGGAGTTGATTATCAAGATTTGCGGGATGTAGGTGTGATTTAGGGCCGTCGCAGCCGCCGCCGTGTGGCATGCCGGCGCGACGGTATCGTGGATGAAGGTGGTGAGAGTTTGAGTCGTGTTTGAAGAAAGGCATCGCTGAGAGAGAGAAAGATATGAGAGACTGAAGATTGAGTTTCTTAGGATTATTTAACGTGGATTGGGCCTTTGGCCATTAAACTTCTTTTTGCACCCTCATTTCACTCTTCCACCACCCTGTTCATGCTGCAAGAATCATTGGGCATAATATGTAGAGCTTGCACCCAATTTTGTTTCTCACATCCTCAATTCAATGTCTGCACCCTCTCGTTGTTAACTTTTGTTTTTTTTATTAAATTATGTTGATTCTAGTTTTGTTAAAGGTTGATTTAGATTTTAATATTGATTTTGATGCCAATTTTTGGATTAAATGTTGTTCTTAGTTGGTGTTAATTATAATGTTGATCTTGGTTGCGGTTAATTTGTGATTTTAGTTTTTATTCGACTTTCATAAAATTTTGGTGATACTTGTAAATATTTCTTGATGGAATCTTGTGAATTTCCTTCTTGTGTTTTGTCATGATTTTGATGCCTAATCTGACTAATTCCGAATTAATTATTGATTTTAATCCTTGATACACATTGTGGTTATTTCTTGATACCTTTGTTATTGATTAATTCTTGAGGATACTGGTTTAATCTTGAGGCAGGCCTTGTGCTTGATAGTTTGACATGAATTTCTCCTAGTACTTTAACCTTGCTTCGTATTCAATTTTTCTTTGTGATTGAGTTGCTTTGTATTACTTGTTGATTACTATATACTCACATGTTCCTCTAGGGGTTCCTAGTCCAACTTAATTTTTGATTAAGTTTGGAGTATGACAGACATTAGGCTCTCAATCCTTTGTATAATAACATTAGGATAGAATCGTCTCCTAATCCCGACCTTAAAGCCACTTTGCATGAAAACATGTAGGACCGAGTTCCCTTTAGGCTTTTTGTGCGTCTATCTCTCATTTCTCTTTTAAAAAATCAAAACATGTAATAAATATGTTGTGCATTGTGAGCCACGAGCCTTAACCACATGGGAAAAGATGAGCGGATGAATTTCTAACCTCATATTAGGGTACTTTGCGCGCGATACACTTGGATCGTTAGTGCGAAGTATTCAATCATATGTCATAGACTTTAGTGCAATGTGCATCCCAAATAAAGTCAATTCACTTCTAATAAAACTCTTAAACAAACTTCAAATCATTTTGTCCTTCGAGACTTTTTGTCAAACCTTTTCAGAAAGGACACATTATTTCCGTTCTACTGCAAACAAGCATCAACCCTAACTGCTGGAACGCGAATTTAGCATCGCTCATAAAAAACACTTAATAATGGATCCCACGAACTACTGATGCTTTGACTTCTTCATTCTCGTCCGAATGAGGATACGAAAGCACAAGACAACAAAGTCTTGGCGAGCAACCTTCTCCCCTTCACCCGTAGTCCTCCGAACTACGATAACTCTGACTTTCTCATTGCACAAGGGAATACATAGGCCTAGGATGACGAAGTCCTATCGAGTCGCCTTTTGTCTTTCCCTTTCCGTTTTCGTTTAGTAGTAGGCTTTAGATAAACACGTTATTTGATAAGAACAATAAGCGTGGATCCCATTGAGTATAATGGACGTGGGGGGTGCTAATACATTCCTCTCGCATAATTGACTCCTAAACCCAGGATTTGGTTGCGATACCATGTCTTCTCCCTTTTTGAGTTTTCTTTGATCGTTTCCTTTTCCCCGTCAGGATAAATAACGGTCGGTGGCGATTCTTCTATTTTACGACGGTCGTTTTTCGCAGTTGTGACACCAGCTTCTCAAGCATTGAGATCGAGAAATAATAATACATTCACCATTTGTGGTTAGGGATTATTACCCCTCAATAGTGCCTCCACTGACTTCCCCCAAAAGGTCTCCAGAGTCGTAAGCTCTCTATGGTAACACCCTGTTATCTACATAAGACATACAGGACAAAATATCTCCCAAGAAAACCTCGTCTGAATGTGGGTATCGTGCCAACTACATGTAACAAGACGCTACACAAGTCACACGACTATCCACTATAATCTTGTATATGTACTCAAGACTGGGTAGTGGACTTGTCTCTCAAGTAGCAACCCATCCCAACAACAGCAGAGAATAGAGTAGATATCCAAAATATGCAACATATGAATATTTAAATCAGTAAAGTAATGCAGTAAATAACATAAAGATAAAACAATTAAAGCACCAAGATAGACACCCAGACAAGCAAGAAAAGCAAACAAAACTAGGCAAGACCCCAACTTGAAAGAGCAAGGACTCCTCAACAGAGTCGCCAGCTGAAGCTAGTGGGATTATACTTGAGTGAATCGCACACTCAAAGATACAACAGAGTCGCCACCCAAATTTATTTAGTCCCAAAGGACGGGGAAAATATCAATAAAATCCAAAGGGAAGAAAACAGCTAAGGGGGTCAGTTATGTGAGAGAAAGTTACTAGCACCTCACGCATCTGTCGTACTCGATGGGAACCGTTATGCTTGCTTCTAGGCTCAGATGGGTTATCTATCTAAAGGCTTCTAGCTAAAGAAGGAAAGAAAAGATAGAAAAAGAAAGAAATATAAAGTGCTCACAGAGTATTGGGACCCTCATGCCTACGTATCCTCATAGTGCAATGAGGAATTCAGAGCTTCGTAGTTCATGGAACCAGGGAAAGAAAAGAGCTCTGGGCGGACCAGAGGTAAGAAAAGGATTTTGGGGAGACCAAAGAGAAAGAAAAGGAAAAGGTAGCTCGCCAAGATCTCGCGATCTCATGCCTACGTATCCTTACAGTGCAATGAGGAAGTCAGAGCTCCGTAGTTTGAGGAACTAGGACAGAGAAAAAATGGAAATGGTGTCAAAACCAAGAGTGAAAAGCAAAGGAATGTTGGTGACTTCACTGGGGAAGAAAGCAAAGGAATGGTGTCGAAACCAAGTGAATAAAGAAGCGAAGAAGTTGAATCGAGATAAAGCAAAATCCACTGGAAATCAATATATTAGCTGACGAGCAGTAGTTAACTGAAGAAATAGAAGATATGATCTTGACGGGGCAGAAGGAAATCGGTGTTTAACCGACAGACGGTGTTTAACCAGAAAAAAAAGGTGCTTAACCAAGAGGTGATTGACTCTCTAGAGACTTTAGTGTGTTAACTGACAGACAGTGGTTAACCGAAAAAGGGTAGGATAAATTGGTTTTAAAAGATGAATTGTGATTAACCAAAAGGACGGGTGTGGAACCAAGTGAAGGTTGTGACCCAAGAGAACAGGGTGTGGAACCAAGCGAAGATTGTGACCCAAGAGAACAGGGTGTGGAACCAAGCGAAGGTTGTGACCAAAAGGGGTTTTGTACACTAACTAAATAGTAGTACTCGGACGAGAAGAGGGTATTTGAACCCATAAAAGGTTACTAACCTAAAGGCATGGGTATTTGAACCAACAGAAGGTTGCCAACTCACAAGGATATTGGTTTTAACAAACGGACTATGATTAACCAAAAGACGGGTGATGAACCAAGAGAAGGTGATTAATCCAAGAGAAACTCAAATAAGTTAACAGACGAACTGTGGTTAACAGAGGAACGAGTTATATACCAAAAGAAGGTGATTAAACTAAAAAAGATTGGTTTTAACCGATAGACTGTGATTAACCAAATAATGGGTCTATGCGAGTCTTCTGAGGAACCAAGAAATAGTGATCGATCAAAAGAGAGAGTATTGAACCAATAAAAGATTGCTAACTCAATAGAAACTTAGTATTTTAAAAGACAAACTATGGTTAACTAAGGGAAATAAGATGATAATCTTGAACCAAGGAAATGGTGATTGATCACAAGAATGATTGCAAGGGCATGAATGATCAAGGATCGACTCTACCGGGGATTGGGAAACGCTCTAGTCTGGGGATAAAGGTGAATATTCTAGGTTCAGGGATAAAACTTCCCACTAAAAATAGTCAAAATGATGGTAAGGGAGTGTCACATCGCTGTGAAGATGGGCCGAAAAAGACAGAAGATTCGCCACCGTTCGTTATTTATCCCAAGGAGAGGGAAAGGAAACGATCAGAGAAAACCTACGAAAAAGAGAAAAGACAAGGTCATCGCAACCAAATCTTGGGTTTGGGAGTCGGTTACGCAAGGGGAAGGTTTGAGCACCCCTCACGTCCGTTATACTCAACGGGATCCATGCTTGTTGTCTATCTAAAAAGGTGTTAATCTATCAAAGGTTGGCTCACAGGGACAAAAGAAAAGAAAATAGACTCAATGGAGCATCGTCGCTCAATGCCTACGTACTCCCTCGTGCAATGGGAAATTCAGAGTCAACGTAGTTCGGAAAACTACGGGTGAAGGTGGGAAAGGTTGCTCGCCAAGACATCGTCATCTTGTGCCTATGTATCCTCATCTGGTATGAGAAATAAGAGCAAATGCATTTCAGGCTAGCACGACCACAAATTGGTTTAAGTGTTTTAACTGAGTAGGGTTAAATGGTGGTTCCAGAAGTTAGGGACAATGCCTGTTTGCGGTAGAACCAAGACTTAACACACTCTTTCTGAAAATGATTTTCCAAACAATCCCGAAGGATAAAAAGGTTTGATGTTTTGTTTTGTGTTTTTTAACAAGAAGTGAATTGAGTTAAGTTTGTAACTCATATTGCACTAAAGACTATGACTTGAGAGCGAATGCGTCACATATCGCCCAAAGGGCATACGCTAAACACTCTAGAAAGATTGAGAGGAGGCTCCCCAACTATCATTCCTCAAGTACTTAAGGCTCGTAGCGTACAACACTTATTATCCCTTATTAGGTGTCTTAAGAGATTATGAGATGAGAGGAGAAAGACACAAACTCTAAGGGGAAACTAATCAACCCTAATGTTTTCATGCAAGATGCTCATAATGTTGGGATTAAGAGGGGAAGAATCTATCCTAATGTTATCATACAAAGGATTGAACACCTAATGTCTCTCCTACTCCCATCTTAAACAGAGGGACTAGGAATCCTAAGGGATCATGGCAAAAGAATCAGGTAAACAACAGATAATTCAATCACAGATAGAATGAAAGATGAAAAGGAGTTGACTTGAACAAGTCAAATGAAATGTAAACATGAAACGCAAAGATGAAATATGAGAATCAAATGATGCATCAAAAACAAGTGATCAAAAGGATTTGAACATGTTCAAAAGAGTGAGATGAAATGGGAGAAGTTACAACTCCTACAACCATTCAAACATCAATCACTAAAATAAAAGTCAAACATAAAACACAAGAAAAGACCATGATCAACTAGAATATTGGAGAAAAAGGATTCGGCAGCAAGCAACATGTAAAATATCTCAGCCAAATGTCTCATATTGATCATGAAAGAGCAAAGAGCAAACAAGTGCAAAAAGATTGATCCATCATTCAAGACAAACTCAAAGTAAGAACATGGATACTAAATTATCTTGAATGAGGACCAAAGCCCAAGGGGAAGAAGTGAAACCAAAATAAAAGGGTTCAAAACAAGATGTAAAACAAAGCCTAAGCAAGAACCAAGTCAAGGCAAGAGGAAGAAACAAAGTTCAATTCCATGTTCAACACTTAAAATCAAGTGGAATACCCTAACTTCCAAGTAACTTGTAACACAAGTTACACAAGTGTATGACCTAAAATTCAAGACCAACACCTTAATCATGTCAAGAATGAGTATCAAGACTCATAGGGTGCATATGGGATCCATCAAAGTCATTTCCCAAAGGAACTAGGTCAAACTAGTTTGTATGAACTTCCTCTAAGATGACTTGACTTGCAAGCTTCATCAAAAATAGAATAAATGTTCAATAAATTCCAAATAAAATGCACAAAGTACCAAGCTCAATGGAAAACAGAAGCCAAAGTTTCAAAGCCAAACTCAATCTTAGGCATCACCAAACAATTTGATTAACAAGGGTGCTCCACCTTTTTGAGTATTAATCGAGGGTTAAGAAAAATCAAATCAAAATCAACCCTAAAATGATCAAACATGAACAAAAGTCATCCTAAAAGTTACCTCAATCCATCCTCTAAATGGAGAAGAAACCTCAATCTTAGGAGATTTGAATTAGAGGTTTAAATGTATGTGATCAAACAAAGGCAATATTAAAAACACTTCCAATTGCAAAATTAAAATAAAATTGCAAAAAAAAATAAAATCAAAAATAAAAAATATGAAAAACTAATTAAGGTTTTGAAATGATTGAAAATATTTTTTATTTAATTTTTTGACAATTAGAACTATTTTTAATAATTGAAAATCAAAACAGAAAAAGAAAATGAAAATAAAATAAATGGAATGAATTGGGAGGTGCATTAGCAATCAGGATCATGAACTGAATCCTTTGAAAATGCGCGCATGGGCCAAATAGAGAGGGGTGCGGATAGCACACTAGAGCCCAACCCAAACCAAACCTCAGAATTAAGTGAAACGATGCGTTTCACTTAATCCAGTCAGATTCAACAATACACCTCAGTCTGGTCAAACAAATAACAACGTGACAAATCATGAGGTCAACAAGTTCACCATGCCAACTCAGATTTCTTCTCAGATGGAACCAGACGCCGGAGCTAGGGCTCCGATCGTCTTCTCCGACAGGCTTGCCGGAGCACAGGGGAAAAATCTCAATAGAAAATCCCAAAACTGGTACTATTCGAAAGCTTACACAACAAATATCTCAAATTCATAATCCAAACAACAAAACAGTTCCAAATCAGAGAGAATTGAAGGATTGAAAATCAAGATGCACATTCTGAAATTGAATTAAACAGCCACAAAAACAAATCAAACATTGCCTATGGATCATAGATCTTCAGATGCAACCAACATGAGCTTAAACATGTGCCTAGAATGAGAGAAAAATGGATGAGAAGCTTATTGAACGGAGCAACTCCGTTGGTTCTTCAGATGCGTGCAAGCTCTACTTTCAGTTGATTTGAGGTGAAAACTCAGATTCGAAGATGAGGAATGTTTGGAAAATTTGAATTCTCTCTGCTCTCCTTTCATGCAAACCAGCTCTTCTGAGCATTAGGGCTGATTAAAAAACTTATATATGATGGGTAATGACACTCCATGCAGGCCCATGTTGGTTGTTTAGTGATATTTGAAGAAATGCCCAAAAATGAATCCCTTACTCATGCACACGCGTTTTTACTCTTTCACACCACATGAGCTCATCAATTTGAAGTGTGTGGAATGTACTTATGATTTGAATTGATTTTGGCTTTGGATTTGATCCATATCTCAAGTTTGAAGTGAAAACTCTTTTAGTAATAAATTGAAAATGTGGCATTTGATGGCATTTTGTGTTGGTCTAATTGTGGTAAGTTTCCTCATGATCACGTGTTGGCGTAAAATGACTCAAAATGAGTAGCAAATATGACTTATAATGTACCAATTTCATACCATGACCAAAAATCAAGATTTCACTCTAAAAGTCTTCCACATGGCCATGTAATTCAACAATCCAAATGAAATTTGAGTTTCATGATGTAAATAAAGCTCTTAGGCACAATTTCCATGTTGTTTGGTAATGCATTTGAGGTACATAAGTTCATGAACTTGACCTTTGAAACAAGTGACCTATAATGAAACTTTCCCAAAATACCCTTGCCTTGTGAGGTCCATAACTTGAGTTCCCCACATGACAAATAATACTTATAGGACTTTTTGGAAAGCTAATATCATGAGGAACAACTTTTATGTTCACTTAAAGTTGAGGGGAAACTTTCTTCTAGGTCAAAAATGCCTTGGAAGTGAGTTGACTTTTTGTTGACCAAAATTCTATTCATCCGAGACCCCTAACTTGTTGGCATCATAACTTGAGATGTACAAATCTAATGGATGAGTTCTTGCACTCAAAAGAAATCTAAGAACATGCTCTACAAGTCTCATCTTTTCATGAAAATGAGATTGAGCTTGCAACATAGGTGAAAATGGCCTTGAAGTTGGGCATTAAAGAAGAGGATTTTACACTAAAATCATCTAAAACCTTAATTTAGTAACTTCTTCCACTCTCGATTCCTCTTGATTTGATCTTGTCATGATATCTTAGATGCTTAAAAATGACTTACCATGTCTTGTGTGACTTGAAGACCAGTTTGGAAACCTCTCAAGTCCACAGTTGACCTTGAGTTGGCTAGATGGAACCCTAACTCCAAGTTCTTTGCCTGAGGCTCTTGCAGATGAATTGTGTAACGCCCCCTTTCTATACCCCAAAATAATCACATCTCAAATCATATAGTCATGAATACAAGTGTTTTTATTTTCATCAGAGTATATTTACATTTAGGTATAAAAGAAGTGCGTCACAATACTCACGAAACGACCACATGAATATTAATGTTTAAAAAGAATTAACTCAAAAGGGGTAAATCTCAACTAAAAATAAACGCATGATTCTTCGAAATTACATATTCATGTTTTCTCTTAAAGCGGAAGACTAAAACATATATATATTCACTTAAGACATGACAAAACGTAATTACATGTCATCTGGTTGTTCACAAATTCATTCACATACAAGCAAGACATCAAAAGACATTCTACAAGCCTATCTACCCAAAGTTACATATCAGAGCGACCGACACGAGGGAAAAGAACTACACTCCAAAGGAAACCTCCAGTGGATCCTAATCTGCAATGCCTCGCAGGGCATTATGAAACAACAGAAGGGTGAGAAACATAACATAATAATCAAGGCATAAGATATATATATATATATATATATATATATATATATATATATATATATATATATATATATATATATATATATATATATATATATATATATATATATATATATATATATATATATATATATATATATATATATATATATATATATATATATATATATATATATATATATATATATATATATATATATACATACATATATAGAAATACACAAGTACCGAATGCCTATATTCTACAGCTTTTCACTACGGTGTGTAGTAATAAATTCTCACCACATCAAATACACTTAGACGTATACACTCACACTAAACCATCCATCCATTAGTCAATATCCTACACATTCATTTATTCGCTATCCGCGTCCCATCAATTCCTGCACGCATGCATATTACTTATGACAACCGCAACCATGCCGTGCGATTCGTATAATACTCATCTAATATCCTCAATCCTCTTTCCGGGTTATGGGCATATCGCTCATGCCCTACCGGGAACAACATCTCAGTCTTTCTACCCCGGTAACTTCTTCACTAGGAACGACACATTGCCATCCTACCCTAGTGAGTACAACTCCTCCACGCTTACTTCAACGTCATCCTCCCATCTATCAGACCATACATACATATATACTATTATATTCTTAGAGATTATTCTCCGTTCATCATCTGAAGATGATAGTGCAACTCATAGGGACCGACTCATTCATCCGCCAGATTCTCCTATGAACCTATCACTTATCAAATCCTCCACGGGATCAAATATAACCATCGCATCAAGCGAGGTTCTGCAGATCCTACACGGGATCAAATATAACCATCGCATCAAGCGAGGTTCTGCAGATCCTACACGGGATCAAGCATAACCATCGCATCAAGCGAGGTTCTGCAGATCCTACACGGGATCAAATATAACCATCGCATCAAGCGAGGTTCTGCAGATCCTACACGGGATCAAATATAACCATCGCATCAAGCGAGGTTCTGCAGATCCTACACGGGATCAAATATAACCATACAACCACTAGGAATGATGTTATATCATTCTACCCTAGTGCACCCATCAATCACACCTCATTCGGAAAACTCCTAACGCACTACAATATTGTTTGTGCCTCATTAGGAACGATATCACGTCATCCTACCCAAATGAGCCCGCAACTAGGGATGATATCACATCATTCTACCCTAGTGTAATCCACTCCAACACTACGTTCACTACTCAATGCCCATATAATCCTATTATGTTCTCATATATTCATATTATCATGCCAACGGTAACGAACTCGATCATCTCATCATGCAATCCTATTCGATCTAGCGATTGCATAAAATTGTCGATCGGCCACACTCACGCTTCACAAACCATAAACTAGGATTCACGCCATTCGGCTACCCACAACACCTCACGGGCCAGCATACCCGCTTTTAAATCGAGGGAAGGTCGATCGAAATCAGGGTCTCAAGCCACAACAGTACACAACAGGAGAGAAACTCATTCTGCTACGTTCGTTACACGCTCGCCTAGCGAGCTACTAGCAAACGTTCGCTACCTCCTCGCCTAGCAAACTGCTAGCGAGTGCAAACAGAACCTCCAAACATTGCTCGCTACCTCGTTCGCCACAGCGAACCCCCAGAGAGCTCTTCGTTACTCCCTTCGCTACTAGCGAAAGACCACAATACCATTTTGTCCCAAGTCTGGGACCGTTCACTACGCACTCGCCTAGCGAGATGCTAGCGGACACTCGCGACCTGCTCGCCTAGCGAGATGCTAGCGAGCGTCTGCGAACATAACTTTTCCCCACTGTTCAGAATTCGAAACAGCCGATAAATTCACCCGATAATTCCCCACTTGCTCCAGTAATCATAACCTAACGTTTCCCGACATAAATCCTACAACTTATTCTCATCTTCATTAAACAAAGCTAGATTTCTACCGATCGAATCAATTTCGACCTAAAACGGAAATTATAGGAAACTCTCCAAAACCCTAACTCAATCAACCATACACATACATAATCATACATATTGATTTAGATAGTAAGATTTCACACCCTTACCTTGGATTAATCGAAGCTTTGAGCTATTCTTGATGATCCCACACTTTTCTTCTTCTTCTTCTTCTCTTTTCTCCTCATTTTCCTTCTTCCTCTTTTCTTTCCTTCCTTTTCTCCTATGTTTCTTTTCTCTTCTATTTCCCTTTTAATATCCTTCTCATTATTTCTCCAAAACATCTATTAATTCCATATCCCATAAAATATCCCACTTATCATTAAATAGGAAATGTCTAAAATACCCTCCAAACTATTTTCCCCGAAAACTCTCAAAATCGGTTAAAATAGAATAATATGTAAACTTAACATATTTCCACACAAATTCCATATCAAAAATAATATTCGTCCAATTAAATTAAGTAGGGACTCGATAAAAGAGACAATCGAAATCGGGGCGTTACAACTCTCCCCCACTTAGGAATTTTCGTCCTCGAAAATATCACCTGATTCAAACCATACCGGACGTAACATCGCGTCCGCTTTCTAATTCTCAAGTTGCAAATGATCGCCCCCGCGCATACTTCCGTACCACAAACATAGTCATGCCGCGTGACTCAATTAAGACCGTCAATCTACACCAATCTCCATTGGAGGTTACAGGCACTCCACATACACTCCACCAGGAACGACATCTCACTCATTCTACCCTGGTGATCGTCTCACTAGGAACGACGCATAGTCATTCTACCCTAGTGATTGCAACCATAACACTTATACCTCATCGGGAATGACACACTAGTCATTCTACCCCCAATGAGTTTGAATCTCAGATACAAACTTTTATCCATCATCATCATCCTAAAGTATTCGCTCCCACTCACCATAGAATCAACGGAATTCAAATCCGACTTCTCTCTTCGGTGGTACAACAATCTAACATGCTATTTCCCACTCTTCTGCCGGGCTACTCTGGTACAGGTTCAACAAGACACAGTGTGCTCCCGAACTTCAAGCTCGACTAACACCGGTTACTATTGTAACCCTTAAAACACGACCTCTCTTGGATCCTCTATCCTCTTCAGTCGTCTCACGTACAAATCTCGGGTCCGAGTACAACACTCTCGCCTGAATCATATTATTACAAAGGAGTCCTACGCCCCCCTGCCATACAAGGCTTCAGATTCTCATCTGACTCAATATTTCGACGATACAACATACAATCTTTATCACCTCAGCGATATTCATTACAACCAGTTCCAACCTAGAATGACTAATCCTCATCAACAGAAAAATGGTCAATCCACTTATTCAACCTAGAATTCTCTTAACTAAAATCATATTCCTCATTGTATCCTTATCTTTCAGAACTGTGAGCAAAAGCTTGTACTTTGCTAAGACAACATCCTTTGTGGTAGCTTCGCCCATTAAAGCCATATGGTTTAACAAATCATTATGCGAAGGTTTAACTTCATAGTAACTAAAATCCTTATTCTTACTCAAGCTATCCCACACAGATTTGCTGATGTTTCTGGATTCTTCTTCACAAAATGCATGAAGTAAACAGTGATCAAAATAGTCCTTATCGTATCCTCGTAGCTCTTCCTTGGCTTTTGAAGTTTGATCCATTTACCATCCTTCGATAGCACTGATATCTCAGGCTTGACATTGGAAAGAAGGTCAAACCCCCATGCTATATTCGCCTCAAACCTTTACTGAACAATCGAAGCTCTTAACCTTCGGCACTAACACACAACAGCAACCAACTCTAAGTCAATCTTCAGATAACTTTTCTTGTACCTCTTATTCGCCTTAAAACACACTTAGAACTTTGTTGGTGTGCATTTACGCATCTCCCCAGCGTGTCACCAAGGCATTATGAAACGCAACATATGTTTTGGTCGGGTTCGACAAAACCAACACACAGATTGTTGACAGTCCTTCTCAAAACTCCTCGAACCTCTTCATAATGACGTAACACTGGCTTCCCTTCCAACACGGATAACATTAGCTCCCGATGTTCAACAATACACCGAGCTACTGTTCCACACTTGTAGTACCCTGGAGAACCACAAGTTCTCCCCCACTTGGATCATTCATACTTTTGCAGACAATGGTTAAACAACAAACACGTACCGACAGTGTCTTCACACACATGTAGCGTACAAGGGAACAACCAACATTAGACACTTGGCCGGATGGACCGACCTGCTCTGATACCACTTTGTAACGCCCCCTTTCTATACCCCAAAATAATCACATCTCAAATTATATAGTCATGAATACAAGTGTTTTTATTTTCATCAGAGTATATTTACATTTAGGTATAAAAGAAGTGCGTCACAATACTCACGAAACGACCACATGAATATTAATGTTTAAAAAGAATTAACTCAAAAGGGGTAAATCTCAACTAAAAATAAACGCATGATTCTTCGAAATTATATATTCATGTTTTCTCTTAAAGCGGAAGACTAAAACATATATATATATTCACTTAAGACATGACAAAACGTAATTACGTGTCATCTGGTTGTTCACAAATTCATTCACATACAAACAAGACATCAAAAGACATTCTACAAGCCTATCTACCCAAAGATACATATTAGAGCGACCGACACGAGGGAAAAGAACTACACTCCAAAGGAAACCTCCAGCGGATCCTAATCTGCAATGCCTCGTAGGGCATTATGAAACAACAGAAGGGTGAGAAACATAACATAATAATCAAGGCATAAGATATATATATATATATATATATATATATATATATATATATATATATATATATATATATATATATATATATATATATATATATATATATATATATATATATATATATATATATATATATATATATATATATATATATATATATATATATATATATATATATATATATATACATATATAGAAATACACAAGTACCGAATGCCTATATTCTACAGCTTTTCACTACGGTTCGTAGTAATAAATTCTCACCACATCAAATACACTTAGACGTATACACTCACACTAAACCATCCATCCATTAGTCAATATCCTACACATTCATTTATTCGCTATCTGCGTCCCATCAATTCTTGCACGCATGCATATTACTTATGACAACCGCAACCATGCCGTGCGATTCGTATAATACTCATCTAATATCCTCAATCCTCTTTCCGGGTTATGGGCATATCGCTCATACCCTACCGGGAACAACATCTCAGTCTTTCTACCCCGGTAACTTCTTCACTAGGAACGACACATTGCCATCCTACCTTAGTGAGTACAACTCCTCCACGCTTACTTCAACGTCATCCTCCCATCTATCAGACCATACATACATATATACTATTATATTCTTAGAGATTATTCTCTGTTCATCATCTGAAGATGATAGTGCAACTCATAGGGACCGACTCATTCATCCGCCAGATTCTCCTATGAACCTATCACTTATCAAATCCTCCACGGGATCAAATATAACCATCGCATCAAGCGAGGTTCTGCAGATCCTACACGGGATCAAATATAACCATCGCATCAAGCGAGGTTCTGCAGATCCTACACGGGATCAAATATAACCATCGCATCAAGCGAGGTTCTGCAGATCCTACACGGGATCAAATATAACCATCGCATCAAGCGAGGTTCTGCAGATCCTACACGGGATCAAATATAACCATCGCATCAAGCGAGGTTCTGCAGATCCTACACAGGATCAAATATAACCATCGCATCAAGCGAGGTTCTGCAGATCCTACACGGGATCAAATATAACCATCGCATCAAGCGAGGTTCTGCAAATCCTACACGGGATCAAATATAACCATCGCATCAAGCGAGGTTCTGCAGATCCTACACGTGATCAAATATAACCATCACATCAAGCGAGGTTCTGCAGATCCTACACGGGATCAAATATAACCATACAGCCACTAGGAATGATGTTATATCATTCTACCCTAGTGCACCCATCAATCACACCTCATTCGGAAAACTCCTAACGCACTACAATATTGTTTGTGCCTCATTAGGAACGATATCACGTCATCCTACCCAAATAAGCCCGCAACTAGGGATGATATCACATCATTCTACCCTAGTGTAATCCACTCCGACACTACGTTCACTACTCAATGCCCACATAATCCTATTATGTTCTCATATATTCATATTATCATGCCAACGACAACGAACTCGATCATCTCATCATGCAATCCTATTCGATCTAGCGATTGCATAAAATTGCCGATCGGCCACACTCACGCTTCACAAACCATAAACTAGGATTCACGCCATTCGGCTACCCACAACACCTCACGGGCCAGCATACCCGCTTTTAAATCGAGGGAAGGTCGATCGAAATCAGGGTCTCAAGCCACAACAGTACACAACAGGAGAGTGTAACACGGTGGGAGAACTGACTTTAAACAATGTTGCGGATAGCAAGAGTCGCCACCGACTTTTATTTTATCCATAAGGAAAGGTTATAAAAGAACAGGAAAGACCTTAGAGAATATTTTGGGTCCGGGGGGTAGGTTATGAAAAGGGAAGGTGTTAGCACCCTTTTCATCCATGGTTATCCATGGGCTCTTAGGTACTTAAGCTCACTTTTGAGAAAAGTCTTGAAACTTGACATGGGGGTTCTTATACACATATAAGATGTTATGAAGCTCACTTGAAGTCTTGGAAGTCCATTTAGCCTGATTAAAGTCAAAACCCTAGTTTTGGATGCACTGCTTAGGAGGTGCATTGTCTGAGGGAATTGTCAACTCTTCTGACCAATTGTGAATTTTGTGAACCTTGTGATCCTTCTTGGAACACAAAGTCTTGTATTGTGAGGGCAAATTTTGGGGTGCAACAGCTGCCCCTGTTCAATTTTCTGAAACCTGAGGGGTTAGATTGGTATATTTGCCAGTCGTAACCTGGAAGGTTGAAGGGGATTGAACACAAAAGCCCAAAAATTTGCACTCACCAGTGCACTAGAGTGGTACAGATGGCTAGTTGAATATGAATGAGTGGGCTTAAAGATGCCACTAGGGGAAAGTTCTTCAGTAGTATAATGAGAACTGTCAGGAGTCTGGAGTAATACTGATGTAACAGCATGTCTTCATGAGGATAGAGCAATCAATAATGATAACCCTAAAGCAGTCTTGAAGTGATAAATCTGACCTCAGGAGGATAGAGCAATCAATAGCTCTAAAGCAGTCTTGAAGTAATAATGGCTTCAGGAGGATAGAGCAATCAATAGCTCTAAAGCAGTCTTGAAGTAATAGAATGGCTTCAGTAGGATAGAGCAATCAACAGCTCTAAAGCAGTCTTGAAATAATAATGTGATATGTCTTCAGGAGGATAGAGCAATCAATAGCTCTAAAGCAGTCTTGAAGTAATGATTTCAGGAGGATAGAGCAATGGATAGCTCTAAAGCAGTCTTGAAATAATAATGTAATTTCAGGAGGATAGAGCAATGGATAACTCTAAAGCAGTCTTGAAATAATTAGATGGCTTCAGGAGGATAGAGCAATGAATAGCTCTAAAGCAGTCTTGAAGTAGTAATATGACCTCATGAGGATAGAGCAATGAATAGCTCTAAAGCAGTCTTGAAGTAATAGGATGATTTCAGGAGGATAGAGCAATCAGTAGCTCTAAAGCAGTCTTGAAGTCATGAGAGGCTATCAGGAGGATAAAATAACCCTGAGGTTACAATAAAGCAGTCCCAAAGTAATAAGAAGCTCATCAGGAGGATAAAGTAACCCTGAGGTTACAATAAAGCAGTCCCAAAGATCATAAGATTGTTTGTTGGATAATTAACCTGAAAACAAGGTAGCATTCTGTATAACAACATTAGTTTATGCTTTATGTATGCATGTATGACATGATGCACTTAGGTAATGTACTATAGACATATATGTTATGGTATGATGTAAATGATGTATGTATGCTATGACACTGCTGGAAGTGTCTGGATATCCTTGTATAACAACTGCTGGCCAAGGAAAATAAATCCCGATTCGTTGTTGAAGAATATATAACCCTCCGTCTGCTGGGGATAACAAGGTATAGATAACCTCCCGTTGTTGGGGATAACAAGGTATAGATAACCTCCCGTTGTCGTTTGATAGTAGGATAAGTATAACATCCCGTCTTCGTTCATCGTGCCCTTATTGGAAAGTAATTTCCCGTATATCCGTATGAGGATAAAAGAGATGGATATAAATTCCAGGGGAGATTAGACTTTGTGAAAATGGATTAGTCCTACTGATGGTTTGTAACTGTCTTGTAAAGATGAACCGGCGAAGCTTCGTTGAAATCCTTCCCTCGTTCGTCCTTAGTAAATACTATTACTGCATTTTCATGCATTTCTGGTAAACATCAATCATATTAAAAGCATACATGCATTTCTGGTAAACATCAATCATATTCAAAGGCATACATACATTCAAACACAACCAATGGACGTTTCGCTTATGTAAATAGGGTAAAAGTAAATCTGGATTCAAAAGATGGAATTTATTTATATCAAAAGTGACCCATACACGGGTAAGTTTGTACAAGGAGACATAAACCCTAGTAAGAGAATTTTGTCATGAAGTTTTACAAAAAGAATCAGCTATGTGGGAAATAATCCTATTGAGTTTCAATTCTACTATTGCCACTCAAGTATCTCATCTTCTTGCTGTTGAGACGGAAACGATTGGATTGAGCTTTATCTGTTTGAGCTTGAGTAAGTAGTACAACTGGTTGCAGTTTCATGAGTGATCCAAACGAGACATAGTCATACACTTTAATCCCTAACTTTTGCCTGGATTGCCCTTTCAGGTTTTCAATCCACCGGGATACCCTTTTTTGCCCAAGCCGCCTTTTCAGGTTTTCGACTTGCCGGGTGTACATCTTTTTATATATATATCCCTAATTTTTGCCCAAACCCTTTTGGTTTGCCGGGATGCCCTTATTTTTGCCTAGGCCTGTCAACCTAGCGGGTCTCTTTTTATGCGTAGTATTTTTTAACTATGTCTGCGTTTACAGGTTGTGGGAAGTCTTCACCATCCATTGTAGTCAGTATCATGGCACCTCCTGAGAACACTGTCTTGACTACAAATGGTCCCTCATATGTTGGAGTCCACTTGCCCCTTCAGTGTCAATCTCATTGCAGTATGCAGGCTTCTCAAATCTATCAATGGTAATCTTGGGAGTTTCATCATCCCAGCTTATCTCAAACATAGATGCCATGGTGGCCAATGCGTCTGCCAACTGATTCTCTCTTCGTGGAATATGTCCAAAAGTAATCTCTTTGAAATGTGGGATCAAAGACAACACATGTTCTCTGTAAGGAATGAGATTATCATGCTTTGTATCCCAATCTCCTTTAATCTGACTTACTACCAGAGCTGAATTTCCATACACCTCAAGGAACTGAATCTTCATATCAATAGCAACTTGCATACCCATGATACATGCCTCATACTCAGCCATGTTATTGGTACAATAGAAACAAAGTCTGGCAGTAATCGGGGTATGACAACCTTCAGGGGAACTAATCACAACACCAACACCATTACCATAAGCATTGGAGGCACCATCAAAAACCATAGTCCATCGGGATCCCTGTTCAGGTCCGTCATATTGTCCAGGTTCTTTGGTAACAGACATAATGTCTTCATCAGGGAACTCAAAATTCATTGACTGGTAATCTTCTACTGCTTGATGAGCCAAATGATCAGCAACAACACTCCCCTTAATGGCCTTCTGAGTAGTATACTGTATATCATATTCCGTCAAGATCATTTGCCATCTTGCAATTCTTCCGGAGAGAGCAGGTTTCTCAAATATGTACTTGATTGGATCCATCTTCGAAATCAACAAGGTAGTATGGGTCAACATATACTGTCTTAGTCGGCGAGCAGCCCATGCCAAAGCGCAACAAGTTTTCTCGAGCAGTGAGTATCTTGTTTCACAGTCGGTAAACTTTTTGCTAAGGTAGTATATTGCCTGCTCTTTTCGACCAGACTCGTCATGTTGCCCCAATACACACCCCATTGAGTTGTCTAATACTGTTAAATACATAATCAAGGGTCTTCCATCAACTGGTGGCATTAAAATTGGAGGTTCTAGCAAATATCTCTTGACTTCATCAAAGGCAGTCTGGCACTCATCATTCCATTCCATCACCTGATCTTTCTTCAACAACTTGAAGATTGGCTCACAGATGGTAGTTAATTGGGAAATAAATCTTGCAATGTAGTTCAATCGTCCCAAGAAACCTCTAACCTCCTTCTCAGTACGGGGAGCTGGCATCTCTCGTATAACTTTCACTTTTGCAGGATCCACTTCAATACCTTTCCCACTGACAATGAAACCCAGGAGCTTTCCAGATCTAACTCCAAAAGTACACTTGTTTGGATTTAATCTCAACCTGTATTTCTTCAACCTCTCAAACAACTTGTGCAGATGATCAAGATGTTGTTCTTCATTCTGAGACCTGGCTATCATATCATCCACATATACCTCTATCTCATGATGAATCATATCATGAAACAAAGCCACCATGGCACGCTGATATGTTGCCCCTGCATTCTTCAAACCAAATGGCATTACCTTATAGCAAAAGGTGCCCCACTGTGTCACAAATGTAGTCTTCTCCATATCTTCAGGTGCCATCTTGATTTGATTGTAACCAGAGAAACCATCCATAAAAGAGAATACCTTATGCTGAGCAGTGTTGTCTACCAGGATATCAATATGAGGAAGTGGAAAGTCATCTTTAGGGCTAGCCTTGTTCAGATCTCTGTAGTCTACACACATACGTACCCTACCATCTTTCTTAGGAACTGGTACCACATTTGCAACCCACTGAGGATAAGAAGTTACGGCCAAGAACCCTGCATTGAACTGTTTCATTACCTCTGCTTTGATCTTTTCTGACATTTCAGGACGCATACGACGAACCTTCTGCTTCTTTGGACGACAATCTTCTTTCACTGGCAAACGGTGAACCACAATGTCTGTATCCAACCCTGGCATATCTTCATAAGACCAAGCAAAGATCTCCACATAGTCACGTAGCATCTGAATCAACCTGCTCTTGACACTGTCCTCTAAATCAGCCCCTATCTTGACCTCTTTTCTGTTTTCTTCAGTTCCCAGATTCACAACTTCGACTGGCTCTTCATGTGGCTGTATAGCTTTCTCTTCTTGTTGTAACAACCTAGCAAGCTCTACAGGTATTTCACAATCGTCCTCGTTTCCGTCTTCAGTTTGATAGATCGGATTCTCGAAATTGTAATTGGCAATAGTAGAACTGTTATCAACTGGATCCAGAGTGGACGAGGATCTGCATTTTAGTGACGTGGGTGTGTGTAAGAACACATAGCTGATAAAGCAAAAATAAAAGAAAAAGAAAGACAAGGAACACAATATTTACGAAAACGAGACGTCCACTGATTTTATTGAATGAAGTATGCAAATGAAATGACAACCCGTAACAAGCACACCATTGTGCCCCGGGTAAGGCACATGGCTTGAAAGTTTTAATTGTTCCAGAAATTATAAATTTAAAAACATAACACAGTAATAGTATTTACTCCTGACTAAAGGAGATAGGTATAACATCTTCAGCTGTCCAATTATTGAGTCCAGCACCCACAGTAGGAAAAATCCATGCCTCCAAGTTGTAGTCTTCATCTTGATCTCCCACAGCATTGATAACCCCTTGATTGGTGATACGAACAGCACGAGCACGACGAACAGCCTTCTGGGACTCTGCAGTGAAACCCAAACCAAACTTGTCAGACTTGTATGGCATATCAGGAAGCTGACCCCAAATAGTACAACCACCTTCTTCCACCACAGCTTTTGCATCATTGAGGGAGGCCATTGCCATTGTTGGAGGGTTTCTGATGACCACAGGAACCTTCTTCACAGCAGGAGGAGTCACACAATCCTTAACAGCCCAGGGAACCACTTCAAATGACTGACATGGAGTTTCAATGTATTCACCTTCTACTTCCAGATACTTGAAAGTGTTTACATGGCTGACAAAGTATTCTTCCTCTCCAAAGACAGTAACAACTTTTCCATTCACCGGATATCTCAACTTTTGATGTAATGTGGAGGTCACAGCACCTGCCCCATGGATCTAGGGACGACCAAGCAGACATGAGTACGAAGGACGAATATCCATCACATAGAATGTAGCGGTAAACACCTGAGAGCCAACCTTGATTGGAAGATCAATTTCCCCATGCACTACTCTTCTAGAACCATCAAAAGCCTTTACCACAATATTACTGGGCTTCAATACCGTATCTTTAGGACTCAGCTTGTTCAGGACTTCCTTAGGCAACACATTCAGAGAGGAACCATTGTCTATCAGCACATGAGACAGGGTAGTGCCCCTGCATTCAATTGAAATATGCAAGGCCCTGTTATGATCCCTCTTGGCAGGGGTCAAGTCAGCATCAGAAAATCCTAACCCGTTGTCATAGGTCAGGTGAGCAACACAATTCTCAAACTGGTCCACAGAAATTGTACTGGGTACATGAGCCATCTTTAGAAACTTGATCAATGACTTGGCATGAGCCTCAGAACATAATAACAGGGAGAGCATAGAAATCTTTGAGGGAGTATGCCCCAGCTGATCAACAATATCATAATCACTCTTGCGAATGATTTTCAATACTTCTTCCATCTGCTTAGAGAGGTCATCAGCAGCTGGCACATCAGTAGATACAGGCTCAATAACAGGACCCTTGCCCCGAGCATCAGTGGTGGAAGTAACAGCAGGGGTAACTGCACTCTTAGAAGCAACTGGAGGAGAGGAGACTCTTCCACTACGAGTGATCTTGCTAGATCCAGCAATATTATCAATGTCAACAGGCATATCAGGTAAAGGCTCCTGCTTGACACCATGGATGTAAACATCAGACCCATAGTGCCAAGGCACAGCTTTGTCAGATGTGTAAGGAATAGGACCAGGAGTGGTAATGATCAGAGGAGCTACTCTGGCTTCAGCAACAACTTTCACAGGACCTTCAGCAATAATCTTGATTGGGCCCTGATGAGTGATTTTAATGGGACCCTTTGAAGTGATTCTTAGTGGTACTTTGTCAACCATGTCAACCTCTTCAATCTTCTTACCCTGAGTCAGATGATCCACCATACTTTCTACAGATGCTGGTCTTCTTTCAAACACTATAGTATATTTATCCATGAGACGTTGAATCCCATCTCTCAAAATGAAGCAACTATCCGGCTTATAGGTACAATATAGACAATCTTCATGACAACCTGGAAAGATCCCAGCTTGTACTAACCTCTTTTTGATAACAGACAATGGTGTGCTCAACTCCATAACTGAATAGACATGCAGATCTTCATCAATATCTTCATCAATGGCGTTGACAGTCTTCTCGTGATTTGGCATTGGAGCTGTAATCACATTTGGAGTACCTGGTGGATCAAACTCAATTTCTCCAGCATCAATCATATCCTGAATTTTGTTCTTCAAGACCCAGTAGTTATTAGTATCATGTCCTGGACAGTTTGAATGATATGCACATCGTGCATTGGGATTGTACTTGGGAGAGGTAACATTGGGATTCTGAGGAGCCTCCCTCAGGGTAATAAGTTCAGCCTTCAACAAGTGTTGCAATGCCTGAGCCATTGACATGTTGATCTTCGTGAACTGTCTTCTAGCCCTCTGTTGGTTGCCTTGAGGCTGCTCTGTTGTTGCAGGAGTTGGATTTGAAATATGAACTGCACTAACAGACTGATGCCTTCTGTTACGATCAGGCTGACCATACACAGCATTAGATTCTTTCTTCCCAGTGGGAGGCTTCTTTGCAGCACCTGATGAAGAAGTGCCCACTTGGATCTTACCACTCTTGATACCATTCTCTACTCGCTCTCCTGTCATGATCAACTCAGTGAAGCCAGATGATGAGCTTCCAATGAGATGACTGTAAAACGGACCATTCAGCGTACACATGAACATATCAACCAACTCCCTATCAGTCAAAGGGGGTTGAACTCTTCCAGCTAAGTCTCTCCACTTCTGAGCATACTCCTTAAAGCTTTCTTTGGCACCCATAGACATGCTTTGAAGCTGCATGCGAGTGGGGGCTAAGTCAGCATTGTATTGATACTGCTTGTAGAAAGCTTCAGCAAGGTCATTCCAATCTCTGATGTTGACACTCTCCAACTGATAATACCACTCTAGCTGAGCTCCAGATAAACTCTCTTGAAAGAAATGGATCCACAACTTTTTATCAGCAGTGTGGGGTTGCATTCTTCTGACATAAGACCTCAGATGCAATTTGGGACAAGAGACCCCATCATAGACAACAAATGTAGGAACTTTGAACCCAATGGGTATGACCACCCCAGATATCAAGCTCAAATCCTCAAAATCCAGCCCAGATGATTTCTGTAATTCCATAGCATCCATTCTATCCACCAGCATCTTGAATTTGTCTTCGTTAGGCTCATGGTAGTAGTTAGCCTCAGAATCAGAGTCCCCCATAGTGTTGTGGAGACTGCCTCTCTCCTGCTCAGATTCTTCAGATTCATAGTCTTCAACATGTTCCTTGGTCTTGACAGGACCTTTGAACCTTCTTCCCATGTTGAGCAACCCAGCAGACCTTCTAGCCTTCTTAGTCTTCTTGGCCAGCAGTGTCTTCAATTCATCCTGCCCCTTGGATAGGTTCAGGATCAGCTCTTGGAACTGTGCATTCTGTGCCTGGAGATCCTTAACTGATTGTTCAAGAGCCATTGCTGAAATAAACAGCGAGAAGATGAGAAACCTGTGCACAATTATAAACCTGTGATGCAATGATATGGGAATGCATGTGCAATGTTTTCAAGGACCGCAGGATTTAAATTTGCTTAAACAAACAAGAAAGTAACTTTTTATTAGTAATAACTTGTTTTGCCTTTTAGGCTTACAAAAAATGAAAACGAAATAAGTACAAAAGATGGGGTTTTAAGTCTCCCATGGACGTTTCCTCTTTATGTTGAGGTATGAGTTGAGGTTTCGTTCCTCATGAAGTAGCTTTGTTAGCTCTAGGATCCTTGCTTGGCTTGCTTTGTAATGAGCCTCGAAAGTATCCCTTTGCTCTTTCAGTTGGATCCATGATCTCTGCAAGTCTTCCATATCAGTAGGCATGTCTGGGTGAAGGATGGTATAAGCTGTGTCTCCTTCAGCAACAGGTTCCATGGTAACTGGTAGGACGGCAGGATATGGCATCATGAGTGTCTGAGCACGAGATCGTACCCATCTGAGATAAGCCTCCATAGGAATAGTGTACTTAGGCTCCAGTGTCTCGCTGTCAATCCTGTTTACCTTTCCCCAAGCTCGGATGAATCTCTGACGGTAACCTTGAAGATCGTTGTCGTAATCAAACACAATGCCCTGAATCAACATGTCATGTGGACCATCGCTCCGGGCGTAACCAAACTGTCGTAAAGCTAGAGATGGGTTGTAGGTGATGCCTCCTCTTATGCCTAGAAGTGGCACATTAGGAAACTCCCCACAACGGTCAATGATGGTGACATTCTCCATAGATCTGGAGCACCAATGGATGTCTGAGTGAGAAAGTGACATGATCCTCTTGGACCATCTGAACCCTTGCTCATTCTTCATTACTGAGCGAGGAAGGTGAGAAATAAACCACCTAGAAAGTAAAGGTATGCAGCACATCAAAGTTCCTCTTGCCCTTGTAGTACGGGTGTGAAGAGAATGTAGGATGTCTCCAAGTAAGGTAGGCACTGGATTGTGACTCAGGAATATGTTGATGGCATGAACGTCTATGAACTGATCAGGATTGGGGAACAACACTAAGCCATAAATCAATTAGGCTAAGATCTCCTCAAAAGCATCGTAGCTCATAGCCTTCAAGAACATTTGAGCTTTATCCACTAATACCTTGGCAAGAATACCTTTAACTCCACTTCTCGTCTCTAGAACAATGTCAGACTTCTTCAGATGTAGAGCTGCAGCAATAACTTCTGGTTTAAGCTCCTTCTCTAAGCCTGTGAATGGCTTCTGATCAAGAACAGGTATACCCAGAAGTTTAGAGAACTCCTCCATGGTTGGAACCAGCTGATAATCAGGAAATGTAAAGCAATGGTGCTTAGGGTCAAAGAACTGAAACAGCACACTCATCATGTCTTCACTGAACCCTGAAGTAACTAGATCCAATAAGTGACCATGTCTCTTGTTGAACTGGGAATGATCAGGCACTAGGGAAACCAACTCCTTGAGCTTAGCAGGTATCCCTACAAAGTTGATCCTGATGGTGTTTTTACGAGCAGAAGCCATGACCTGCAACAAAGAACAAAGACAAATCCTTTGGTCCTTGAAATGGTTAGGGAAAATGATATGCTTATGATGCATGATGATGTCATGATGTCATGCTCAATCACAAACATGTGGCACACACAAACAAGTCACACCATAGCCCTAGGTTTAAAGGCTTGCATGAGGTTCAAAGGCAAGTACCCTCCCCTGAAGTTAGATGGTTCATCCTGTCCTACAAAAGTAACCAGGTTCTAAGGGATCTCAATATCATTGATCCTTCACAAGGGTGGTTGTTCAGAAGGCAACTTACTTGCCAACCAAAACCCTCCAAGTTTAAGATCTCAATGAGCGTAGTATCGAGTGTCAACCAACTTCAGTCTGCACCAAAGCCGGTTACCTCACTACTTTCTAAAGGCCAAGATGAGTTAACTAGGGTTCTAAAAGTCAGTTAGTGCATTGACAACATATGGCAGCCTCAATATTATCCTCAACTTGACTTAAGGAATATAAGCACCAACCAAGAAGTCGCACTAACTATGGCCACCAGATCAACCGTATCGATATACGTCGTACAGTTTCCTTGGTCTATTGCCATTTACCTAAGGTACACTAGATCCGGGTTAGGACCTTTCACACATAAGAGCACCCCAACAATATAATAATAAAGCAAACAAGGCAAACAATTTAAAGTGATCTTAATTCTTAAGGGTACCCCTCTTAAATAATTCCCCAGCAGAGTCGCCAGTTCTGTAACACGGTGGGAGAACTGACTTTAAACAATGTTGCGGATAGCAAGAGTCGCCACCGACTTTTATTTTATCCATAAGGAAAGGTTATAAAAGAACAGGAAAGACCTTAGAGAATATTTTGGGTCCGGGGGGTAGGTTATGAAAAGGGAAGGTGTTAGCACCCTTTTCATCCATGGTTATCCATGGGCTCTTAGGTACTTAAGCTCACTTTTGAGAAAAGTCTTGAAACTTGACATGGGGGTTCTTATACACATATAAGATGTTATGAAGCTCACTTGAAGTCTTGGAAGTCCATTTAGCCTGATTAAAGTCAAAACCCTAGTTTTGGATGCACTGCTTAGGAGGTGCATTGTCTGAGGGAATTGTCAACTCTTCTGACCAATTGTGAATTTTGTGAATCTTGTGATCCTTCTTGGAACACAAAGTCTTGTATTGTGAGGGCAAATTTTGGGGTGCAACAGAGAGAAACTCATTCTGCTACGTTCGTTACACGCTCGCCTAGCGAGCTACTAGCGAACGTTCGCTACCTCCTCGCCTAGCGAACTGCTAGCGAGTGCAAACAGAACCTCCAAACATTGCTCGCTACCTCGTTCGCCACAGCGAACCCCCAACGAGCTCTTCGCTACTCCCTTCGCTACTAGCGAAAGACCACAATACCATTCTGTCCCAAGTCTGGGACCGTTCACTACACACTCGCCTAGCGAGATGCTAGCGAACACTCGCGACCTGCTCGCCTAGCGAGATGCTAGCGAGCGTCTGCGAACATAACTTTTCCCCACTGTTCAGAATTCGAAACAGCCGATAAATTCATCCGATAATTCCCCACTTGCTCCAGTAATCATAACCTAACGTTTCCCGACATAAATCCTACCACTTATTCTCATCTTCATTAAACAAAGCTAGATTTCTACCGATCGAATCAATTTCGACCTAAAACGGAAATTATAGGAAACTCTCCAAAACCCTAACTCAATCAACCATACACATACATAATCATACATATTGATTTAGATAGTAAGATTTCACACCCTTACCTTGGATTAATCGAAGCTTTGAGCTGTTCTTGATGATCCCACACTTTTCTTCTTCTTCTTCTTCTCTTTTCTCCTCATTTTCCTTCTTCCTCTTTTCTTTCCTTCCTTTTCTCCTATGTTTCTTTTCTCTTCTATTTCCCTTTTAATATCCTTCTCATTATTTCTCCAAAACATCTATTAATTCCATATCCCATAAAATATCCCACTTATCATTAAATAGGAAATGTCCAAAATACCCTCCAAACTATTTTCCCCGAAAACTCTCAAAATCGGTTAAAATAGAATAATATTTAAACTTAACATATTTCCACACAAATTCCATATCAAAAATAATATTCGTCCAATTAAATTAAGTAGGGACTCGATAAAAGAGACAATCGAAATCGGGGCGTTACAAATTGCATGACTACACAAACCCCACCAAGCCTCTCCAAGGTATACAATAAATTTCAAAACCAAGTATTGTCCAAATGAATGGCCTCATGAACTCCTGGTGATCCTATGATGAGCCTCTGAGATAGGAGACAACATCCACACACCCATCTCTCTTTTCAAGGAGCTTTGATCCTTCCATGATGATGGTAAACACTTGATGGCTTGCACAAATACCTCCTGCTTGAGCTTGAAACCAAAGAGACCTTACTCTTGAATGGCACAAAAACTCTTGATCCCCTGCTAAGAACAATGATATGTAAATGCAAATGCTAGAATGCAATGAAACACAAGCCAACTTAAGAAGAAAAGGTTGGTCAAATTTTGGGGTACAACAGAGAGACTCCATTATCATTCTTCTCTAACACCCAAAGTGTAGTGCGGGAATTAAAACTGACAAAGTAACAGTGCAATTTGTACAATGCTCCAATATATTGTGCTGACCTTCGACTCCACAGGGGATCAAGAAATAAAGGCTCTAAATAGATCCTAAAGAGAAGAGAGGGGGAAGGTTGACCAATCGAAACAAGATTTTGATCGATCCGTTAAAGGTTAAGAACAAGCCGACAACCTTTAAAGCAAATTGAAAGATCATCAAAGCGCACGTGCAAGATAATAATTGCACAAGATTACATTTTCTCAATGATGAATAAATCTAATGCATCAAACTGAAATTGCCAAGCATTAACAAAGAAAAATCAGCATGCATACACAAACAAGAATTGTGCAAAAAGAATGCTTAACATGTGAAAAAATCGCAAAATAATCGAAGAAAATTAAGCAATTAATTGAGCAAAGGTCATTTCAAGCAAATTCTGACTTCAAACAATACTATTAACATGTATACAAGTAAACATGGGAAACCACACAAAAGAACTATGCAAAACAACCCTTATAATCATCATTTTTGCAAAACGTTTCAGTGGTAACCGGTTACCTCATGATGTAACCGGTTACATCAGGGAAAATATGACTTTTGGAGGCGCAGACAGATTGAGGTAACCGGTTACCTCATGAGGTAACCGGTTACTTCAGCAAAAACATCAACAAATAGATTTTTCAGAAGCACTTTTGAGAATGACTTTTCACATGTAATTGCAATGAATCATAGCCTAACAGTAAGTGCATAATTCACATTAATTCATAGAAAATAAAAGCTACAAGAATTGATCATGCAAACCAATAATTCAAGCAATAAAACATCAATTAAGAACTACATTGTGAAAACACGAAAATGATAGAAAATAGTAAATCGAGCACGACTCACCAACCTACAAGGCGGAGATTTGCCTTGGTAATTTTTGTAAGCAAAATATGATACGAAGAAGCAAAGAAAACCAGAGAATTCCAATCTCTAGAGGAATTCGTAGCGAAACCGAAGAAAACACGATAAATACTCCAAATATGAATTTCCACCAAAACTTTTGAAATGATCATTTCCAAAACTTGAATTGAAGTAGAAGTTGTTGTAATTACATAAATCCAAGAAGAAATGCAATGTAATGGAGGTTAAGATCAGGAGAAAAGCAATTTCAATGTGAAATTTTCTACTCTTCAATGATGGAAAAGAGCTCTAGTGAGGTTAGGTGAAGAAGATAAAGATGATTGAGAGAAAGTTGCAGAAAGTTCAGAGAGAATTGGGAGTGAAGAGTGAAAAATTAAGAGAATGATTAAGGGTCCTTGAAACAATGTGAAAGTTTTTTTTAATAGAAGCTAGGTTTGGAGTGTGTTAGGTTTGGAACTTGGTTTATGGTTTGCTTTGGAGTTAGCTACATCTAACTCACTGAGTTGGGATCCAACTCAATTAGTTATTTGTTAACTCAGTGGGAGAATCGCAATGCAAGCTCAAAATCCAATTGTTCACATGCTTGGAAATATAGGTGTATGGTGAGCACGATTGGAAATGATATAGGGTAGAAAATGTAAGTGGTTTCTTGAAATGTCTAGAATATTTCACACAATACTAGAACCAAATGGACCAAAAGAGTGAGGGAGAAGTTGTTGTCATGTGATGAATCTACTGATTTTTTTTGCCAACACAACATATGTAACCGGTTACATCTTCAGCCAAAATGTGCCTTCTTTGGCTTGGACACAGTGATGTAACTGGTTACATGGGGGGGGGGGGGGGGGGGGGGTAACCAGTTACCTCAGCCAAAACCTCCTTTTCTTGCTTGAATTGGAATATTGTGGTTGTGGTTTTGCATTTTAACATTGTGCTTTGATATGTAGCCGTAGAAATCCCTTTGTTTGGCTTGTATGATGACCCTGTGGGGATGTGATTATTATGGCTTTGAAACTCTCTAAAATTCTTGACATGTCTGCAACAAAAATCACAGAAAAAAATGCTAGTGCATATGCCGGAAATGCGAATGCATATGCTTATGCAAAAAGACAAAATGGGAGGTCAAATACAAAAATATTTAAACTTTTTGTGCCTTTGTGCACTTTTTATTTGAAAACTTTTTAAAAAGTTTAGACGTGAGTCATTTTCATAGTTGAGATGTAATTCTCCTATTCCCCATAGTATTTAAGATGTTGACATTTTCCACTTAGATGTTGAGTGATAGACTTATTGATTCTAATCCAAGCAAAATCATCCATCTTAAGGTGATGTAAATATTGTCTTATACTTGTGAGCGACTAGTCGTAGTTTTCTCCTTAAAATGACGAGTTGTCTTTACATTTAAAATCAATCATAACAAACCATTTTTGTTATTTATACCACGAACTATGAAGTTTTAATCCTATATTGCACTTTGTGGATACGTAGGCATGAGGCTCAAGGAGTTTCTTCAAACACAAAAATATTAAAAAAAATACTTCTCTTCTCATCTCTCCAATCTCATTTTAAACAAACTTTTTCAAACCAAAAAGCACAAATATTTCAAAGGGCTCATATAGAGTACTATAAACGTTTTGGGTGCTAACACCTTCCCTTAGCGTAACCAACCCCCATATCTTGTCTCTGTTTATTTGTTCTTGTTTTAGAACTCTTTAGGATTTGTTCGCTCTTTTTCCTTTCCTTTTGGATAAAAATAAAAGTGTGGTGGCAACTCTTAGGTTTTGAGTTAAGTTAATTAATAGCTTACACTCACAAATTTCCCTGCTACAAGGGGGAGTAGCAATATTTTTTTCTGAGTTTGAGAGGGAGCATGGCTGCATGTTTTTTTTCCCTTATTGGTGGATTATGCCTAAGTGTTGGTTTATTGTGCGGTTGAACGCTAAGATGACATATCTGATGTCACAATATCTTGTCTTTGGTTGTTTGCTGAAGTAGTTGTTCTTGAGAGTTTATTTCTCTCTGGGTGTGTGCTCTGAGAGAATGGAATGTTTCTATGTTGCATATGTATATGATGTTTCTTTTACATTATGATGTGTGGTTATTGAAGATGTTCTGGTGGCTGTAGTTTTTTTTAAGATGTGTTTTTGCAAAGATTGTTTTAGCCAAAAAAATTCCAAAGAGGGAGATTATTAGGTTTTATGATTGGACGCATTTTGGTTAAACAAGTATTCTAGCAAGATGTTATACAAGATGTCTTGACATGGTGGAGTGATATTAAAGCATATCTTGTTGCGTGTGTTTTGGAGATCCAGTTTAATAATTAAAGATTTGGTTTTCATATCTTTTGGTCCAAGAAGCGCGTTTTCTTTAGAAGCATAGATCGATTTGTGTTTTTCCTTGCTTCGTAAGAAAGGAGCTTATAACTTTTAAGAAAGATTAGATTTGATATGATTTGATTCTTCTACAGATTTCACTGTCATCATTAGGATCTGCATTTAAAAAAATATTATATCCTCATTAATAAAATAATATGTTTCATTCAGTATTGGTTATGGACCAGTCATAAGTTTCTCGTGCTATAAAAAGAAAGGATAAAAACTCTTGCAAAATGGAAGTCACATATTGTGAGAGTGTCTGTTGGGATTTTGTTGATTGTTGTTTGTGACCCAATCATGTATCACCTTGATACTAGAGCTGGATTGTTTTTAGTAAAGTTGTAATTGTGAATCACTCATAAACATTTAAGCAAGCGTGCATTCTATTTCTTGAAGTGTGTCTTCTTATTTGACTATTTATTTTACCATCACTATTGCGTGATTGAGGGGGAGTGAAAGGAATCTCTTATCTAAGAGTGTCTTAGATAAAAATTGCACTGGTAGTGATTAGGTGTGAAGATTGTAAATCGGATGTTGTTTACATAAGAGCTTCAAACTAATACTATTATACTGAATTTCCTTCCTGGCTTGGTAACCCTCAGATGTATGCATCTTTGCACCGAATTGGGTTAACAACTTCCTTGTGTTATTTATTTCCTACATCTTTCTTTAAGTCGTGTATTGTTATTTCTGCTATCACGACGTCTTGACATTGCTTTTAACATTCTGGTGTTGTGACATCGTATATGACATCTGTCCACTGCGTGCCGAAATTTTAAACATGATTGTAAATGCTGAAGAGGTAAACAAGATCAGAAATGTTAAGAGATAAACAAGGTCGAAAATGTTTAAGAGGTAAACAAGATTGAAAATTCCGAAAAGATAAACAAGACCAAAAATATTAAAGTAAGAATATTTCACAAGACACTCCCTTTGAAGAAGCAGTTGTTGCAGAAATTTTAATTTTTAGGTTTACAATTTTCAATTTTAGAAGCCAAAAGAATGAAAGAATGGGACAGGGTAGTGGTCATCATGTAGATGACATCGATAAAATAATTAAGGACATTTTACACATTTCAAAACCTATGATACACATTATGCAAACATTATTATAATTATTAATGCATATAATATCCCCACCCACTACGGGGGTTGTATTTTTATATTATTTACTATATGATTGATGTTTTCTATGAACTTAAAATTTAAGGTTGTTTACAAAAATAAAAATATAATTTTCCTTAAAATTTATTCTACTATGAAGAAACAGGTTTATGATTGGCCTAATTAATAAGAATTCATTGAAGGATTTAAATGAATTTAATAGATACAAATTACAGCATATTGTTTAATCTAATAATAATCATGAATAATTAGAACGGTGTATCTTATAAGATGAAGAGACGGTTGTCGAAACTTGTGAGTATGAGAGAATTACTACTCTCATTGCCGTTTAGGATTTTCAGAATAGTTTAATTGTCTAATGGGGAGACACTTAAATAGCTAAACGGCTGAGGGCAGTGACCTCTCATTGGACTTAACTTAATGGTCCAACCCATTACGGTCCATTCAGGCACAAAACTCAATCAAACAATTCATCTATTTAGTGTTTAATAACAATAGACCATAATATAATTAATTAATAATTAATTATGTCAATCCATATTTGATTAATTAAATAATTAATCTAACAATCTCCCACTTGGATGACAATAATTAATTATTAAAAATATTAATTATAGTATTAGAATATCAATAATGGTCAAAACACCAATCAATCAAAAGAAGTAAATTTCAACGCTGCAGAAATTGTATCTGATAGGGAAGACAAATCGTACATATTAAAACTCACATCTTTATATAAAAAATGATGACTTTAGAGTAACATATTTAACTTCAGAGTAATATGTTATAAAGAATGGCCCAAGCATATGAAAATGCTATTGATAAACTCCCACTAACCCAAAGTATCATAAGACTTACTCATGTGTATAAGTCTAGGGTTAATGATTATACTAATGAGTTTTAAATTATAGGTCATAGAATATCCATATAGGTCTAAGAATAGTAATTACATATAGGAATATCCTATTAACAACGTAATTACATTTAATTATAAGTATCTTAATAACACAATATCATACTCGATAGGAGTATTGATATTTTCTTGTACTTTCATATTATGACCTGACAAATATGGACTATTGAAGATATAATAACACAATATTATTGCACGATAAAGAATTATCGTGTCTTTTCAATATCAAACTAAACATCAAATTATGATATTTTCTGAGATTAAGAGAATAATATATATCTCAGTATAACAGAATAAGACTTCTTATAATTATTTTATATTTTGAAGTCCTTTTAGAATATGTCATATTTACCGTGCGCGCAAGAATATATGACACTATGAGAATAATAATCTAAAATTTTAGATTATATGATTGTGTTCACATGCAATCCACTCCCACTAATCCAATATGATAAGGATTTATCAAAGCCCACTAATATTAAATACTCTGATTGAACAACGGGGGTGCTAATGTTATTTTTAGTGCAAAATTATACAGAGAAGTGGTTCTATAATATATCATCAAACTCAACCACATATTTTGCACGTCAATAGAATATATCTTTATTTAGATAATTTACATGAAAGAATATGATGGTCCTATAAAAGATTTACCATCTTTTGAGTGGGATCAAATTCATAACTCGCTCAAAACTCAAATGTTATAAGTATAACTACACACATTTGAGAAACATATTACGTTATACGTATAACACCCCGAATTTAATCAGAATATTTTAATTAAGTATTTAATTAAGAATGTTCAATTTCAGTGATTTTGAGTTGATTAGTGAAGTATTGGAAATAATGTGCATTTTGGAGTGTTTATTTTGATTAATAGCATATAATATTAATTTATTAGTATTATTATTAATTAAAATGAAAATAAGGAGAATAAGGGTAAAATATTATGAAGAATTAGTAAGGGTAATGAGGGGAAAGCCCAATGTGCAAGGCCCAAAGCTAGGTTTGACAAAACTGAGTTCTGAAAGGAAAAGAAAGTTCATTTTGTGTTAACCGTGGAATTGTGGCCAGAGCTCTGAAGAAAGGTCGGAAGCAGAAATCCCAAGTGATCATGAAAAGCTGCAGATTCGACTAAGGTATCGGTAGTATTACTTTTCATAGTTTTCTATGTATGATTTTCGGTATATTTGTGGTTGATGTAAGGTTTAGGGATTTGAAATTAATTGTGGGAAATAGGGAAGTAATCGTAAGATTCTGAGAGGATGGTCAAATGGCCAAATGGTATGTATAGTTCAATATTAACATAAAATTGTGGAAAACCTTAGGCCTTTATGGCAAAACTCGTAGGATTAGTGGTCAATATTTCTGACTGTCTGATATGTAATTGTGGGAGACCTTAGGCCTTCATGGCCAAAAGCTTGACATTGTTATATGTCTGACCCTGAAGGGATTAAATATTTGATAGTAAGTAATTTTAATGCCGTATGGTGTAATTGAAGGAAAAAAACTGTGACATGTTGTCCCTATAGGAATAAGAATATTCAAATGTGAGTAACTCTGAAGTACTCAGAGTAATTGCATGAAATAGTGTTTTAGGCGTTGCAAATGTTGCCAGATGAGCCTAATGAACCATAGAAGTTTTGCTGTTATTGCCGTATAACCTTAAGAATGTTTTAGTGATGTTTTGGGTACGTTGAGTGAGTGATTCGTAAGAATAGTTGAGTAAAAATCAGTTTCGGAGCGTAACAGTGTCTTTCTGTCCGTCACGACTGTTCATGTTTTCGGTCGAAATTGTTTTGGACGTAACTTTGGATCCGTAACTCCGTTTTGACCCCGTTCGAAGCGTTGGAAAGCTAATGAACAGAGCTATAACATAGAATAAATAATGGAATTGTTTTCCCAATATTTTTATATCTAATTATGTTTGAGAAGTCAATTGTGTATATGTTTTAGTAACGAATCATGTTCTGGTTCAATGATGTCTTGCTATTTTGATTCTGTGATTTCTGTGATGGGTTACTGTGATTATGACAGTGGGTTTTGCGTGAGATGTACATAATGTAAATATGATTTCTATGATGTATTGATTGAATTAATATGATGAAATAATATGAGGAATGATGAACTATATGATAACATGATGAATGATGAATTATGTGATAATATGATGAATGATGATGCACCTTATGCTGTATTGTCAGGATTATTATTGTGACGTGTACACAATACATTCATTTGCATCCGGACTTCGGTTCAGGACCTCGATTATTATGACTTCAATCCCATTGTGTGGATGTGAAGTGTTGTGACGTGCTCTGATCCTATTGATGGGGATCTATTGAGGGTTGATGGCCTAGTGTCCATCGAGCTGTGATGATTGGTACCACATGCATTGGGTTGTGTTGCATATTGCATTCATGAGTTCTTCTGTGTGAATTACGAAGTTGTGCCTTCGAGGCGTATTTTAAAAGGGTATCAATGTGTTGAATATAAATATGAAGTGTAATAATCGGTACCACTAATGTATAACAATTAATGCATAAACGGCGTCATATTTATATTCAATATGAATTATATAAAATTAGTGCATCAAGTTTAATTATTTAACTTGTCAACTCAAAACAAATAGAAATCATACACTAATTCAAATCATATAATTCAAGCGATAGCTATAAAACGTACCTATGGGGCTCTGATACCAATTGAAGGATTTAAATGAATTTAATAGATACAAATTATAACATATTGTTTAATCTAACAATAATCAAGAATAACGGTGTACCTTATAAGATTGAAGAGACGGTTGTCGAAGCTTGTGAGTATGAGAGAATTAGTACCCTCATTGCCGTTTAAGATTTTCAGAGTAGTTTAATCGTCTAATGGGGAGACACTTAAATAACTAAACGGCTGAGGGCAGAGACCTTTCATTGGGCTTAACTAAATGGTCCAACCTATTACGGTCCATTCAAACACAAAACTCAATCAAACAATTTATTTATTTAGTGTTTAATAACAATAGACCATAATATAATTAATTAATAATTAATTATGTCAATCTATATTTAATTAATTAAATAATTAATCTAACATTCATTTCATTTATTCTAGTTAAAAATAATTCTTTTCATTTTTTACATAGAGTTAGGTTCAAGTTCCAATGTTGATGTGAAAATTAAGTATCTTTTTGTTTTAACTTTATAAAATAAATGAGATTTTTTTAAAAATAAATTTTATAAAACCATTTTTTAAAATATTATAAATTTTTTATATTTATTTTTTATATTAATTTTGACATCCTATAACATAAAATATATATTATTAAAAATTATAACATAGTTTAAATTACAATTTTTTTAAAAAAAATTGTATCTTAAAAATGTTAAAATTGGTGTTAATATGTACGAAGGCTTTAGAGCATAAATATCAATGACATGTCATCGTTCTTTCACGAAAACCAAAGTCTTTTTGTGAGAAATTGATGGATGTTTGAAAATTTCAATTGTCCTCTAATTTGCCAACGTTGTTCTGCAAGAGAACGTTTCTCATTACTTTTTAACCATTAAAGTTGAATTAAAAATTATATATAATTAAATGTAAGGTATTTGGTGGTATCCATTTTAGAGTTTTTGATGGGTTGTATGGATATTTAAAAAACATAACTGGGTTGTTTAGAAAATATTAAAGTGAAATATAATATAAAAAATTATATGTACCCCATCTAAAGAATCAAAGTGAGGATAATGAGTGTGGATGCTCTTAATATTAACTGAATTGAGGATATTATTCATGATTTCGATGGGGAAATTTGGAAAGATGATAAATTTTGGAATCTTTAATAAGCTAATATTGAAGAGGCAAACAAGACTGAAAATTTTAAGGAGATAAACAGAACGGAAAATGTTGAAGAGGTGACCGAAAATGATGAAAAGGTAAATAAAACCATAAATGCTGAAGAGAAAAACAAGTTCGAAAATACTTTAAGAGACTACTTCGGAATAAAAAATTGTTGCATAAATTTTTATTTTTTAGGTTTAGAGTTTTAGATTTTGGAAGCCAAAAGGATAAAAGTATGGGATACGGTAGTGATCATCATGCAGATGACATGGACAAAGTAATTCATAATATTTTAAGCATCTCAAAATCTATGATGCAATTTATGCAAACAACATTATCATTATCAATACATATAATATCCCCACCCATTAATTAGTTTGTATTTTTATATTTTTTGTAATATGATTGAAGTTTTCTATGAATTTAAAATTTATGGTTGGTTCTAAAATTGAAAATATAATTTTTCATAAAAATTATTCTACTTTGAAGAAACGGGTTTATGATTGGACTAATTAATACAAATTCACCTCATTGGTCTAGATAGTAAGAATTGTTTTCATTTTTTGCAGAGTTAAGTTCAAGTTTTAATATTGATGTGAAAATTAATTGGTAGGCGTGTGCTTGTTTTAACTTTACAAAATGGACTTTTTTCTTTAAATTTTAAACATATATTTTATAAAACCGTTTTTTTAAGTATTACAATTTTTTTCATATTTGTTTTTTTAAATTAAAAAATTAATTTTAATATTCTATGACATAAACATGTATTATTGAAGATCATAACAAAGTCGAAATCATAATTATTTCAAAAGTTGTATCTCAAAAATAATTAATATAAAAAATTATTTAAAATTGATTTAAAATTTATTGATTTTTTTTTAAAATTTTGATTACAATTTTTTTCTTCAATAAAATGATGAATTAATATAATATTTTAAGAATAAGTATTCAAATCAAAATTTCATTTGAAATTTTTATGAAAAGTTTCTTTGTAAATTTTTTTTACACTAAATTATATGGTCAGTTTGTTTGGGCTTTAATTTAAAAATGACTAATATTTTGGATAAAATATATTTACATTTTTTTTATAATAGCTTCAAATAAAAATTTAGTTTGAATAGTTATTCTTAAAAAAATATTTTAGTTATTGTTCCGGTATGGGCCTCACCTCGGCAGGCCCAATACCAAATGCGGCCCAACAAGCGAACTGGGCACGCCTGGCACGCGCCCCTTCGAACGAGCAGGACTGGCCGCCGGGCACAAGCTACATCTCCACGTCCTTTTTGTCGTCCGTCACGCCGGACGAGCAGGACCACCCGGGCTCCCCTCCGCGGGGAGAATAACGTGCTCGGCGCACGTTCTCCACGTGCTCCCCTCCGCGGGGACACGTCATCGGCCAACCGCCCACCTCCGAAAGAGCAGGTCAAACCCACTTTCCGGAGACCTAGGAGCGGTTGAACTAGGGCGAATACCACGTCCTGGTCTTCACTACGCCACGTAAGCCCTAGCAGTCATTAGGGTTGGGCCTGGTCGTCCGGCCCACCTCGAATGACCGTTGGCCCAGCGCTGGGGTCTCTCTATAAATACCCTCTTCTTCAAGAGGGTCAGGTAACTCTTCTTGCCCCTTTTTCTGTACTATTGCTTCCTCTCTGTCCAACTTCTTACTTGGGCGTCGGAGTGCTTTGCAGGTACACCCCCCTCCTCTTTCTCACCCCGGCGAACAGATAACCGTCCAGCGGAGTGTGGCCATTCCGTGATCCCTCCTGATCAGGTCAGATCAGTGGCGCCGTCTGTGGGAACCTGAAACTTCCCCGTTACTCCGAGCAGAAAACCAAAAGTTTCACCAAACCTCCACGGTCATGGCCAGCCCACGCCGCGATGACACTCCGCACGATCTTGCGCTCAACACCGCCACCAACGGGAAGCAGATAGGAACGGCACGCCTGACGGAAGCCGACGAAAGGGACGGGCGAACTGCTTCACCATCATCCGAGGAACGGCCCCTACAGGCCGACCATCGCCCCCCGAGCCCGCCAGCATTCCACCCCGTTCCCATCCCGGCGGGAGCAGACCCAACGGTAGCCGCTCTCTTTGCAGCCATCAACCAGACGAACCAGCTGCTGTTCCAACAGAACGCTAGAATTGGAGCATTGGAACGCGTCGGCTCCCCGAGGTACCCCCAGCGGGAAGACCAGAACGGAGGTTCGAGGAGCCCCTCACCTCGACTCAGGAGCCGCCGGCCACGGCTGGAGAGACACCGCCCGCAAGCGACGCGGGAGCGCACCAGATCCCCGGCGAGGCACGGTCGCGGGAGGAACCAGAACGCCGCGGCGATTCCAACCGAGGAACCCCGAGGCGGGAACTCAGGCCGAAGATCAAGGACCCGAAACCCGGGACACACCGCGAACGACTCATCTCCCCTGAGATCCCCGGCGCACAGCGACGAGGATGACTACCGCACCCCACTATCCCGGGAGATCATGGCAGCCCCCATACCCCAGGGAATGGAGAAACCACCGACGCTGTCAACGTACGACGGCACCTCCGACCCGGACGATCATCTGGAAGATATCGAGGCTATGCTCGACTACCGAAATGTCCGGGGAGCTATTAAATGCAGACTCTTCCCGACGACTCTGAGGAAAGGCGCTATGACCTGGTACAAAAGTCTGGAGCCCGAATCAGTTACGTCGTGGAGGGTCTTGAAGGACCTATTCTCCAAACACTTCACGGCGTCCCGGCGTCACCCGAAGACGGAAGCAGTCCTCGGGGCAATCATCCAAGGCCCCGACGAACCTCTCCGGAAATACATCGAAAGGTTTACTCGGGAAGCCGTACAGGTGACGACTTCCGACGAAATGAAACGCTACTTAATGGAACAAGGCATGCGCCATGACTCCAAATTCTACGAGGCCGTAGGCATACACCGGCCCACGTCCCTCCAAGACTTCCTCGACAGGGCCGCGCATTACATCCGGTTCGAGGAAACACAAGCGGCCAACTCCGCTCGCGACACCCGAGACAGAGAAGCCCCCCGCGGGCACCGAGACGACGGAGCTTCGAGCCACCGACGAGGAGGGGACCGCCGTCGGGATGACCGCCCCCGCGAACCCCGCGAACAGCGCGAGCCACGCGGCCCGGCAGGAAGATTCACCGAATACACCGCCTTGGTCGCTTCACGCGAACGCATACTGGCCGAATGCGCTAAAACCGAGTTTGTGCAGGGAGGTGTCCGTTTTCCACGACCAACGCCGCCCAAACCCAACGTGGACAAGTCAAAGTACTGCCGGTTCCACAGGACCCACGGGCACGTAACGGAAGACTGCATTCATCTCAAAGATGCGATCGAAATCCTAATCAAAGACGGGCACCTAAAGCGATACACCCGAGGAGGTGAACCACCCAGGTCAGAGGCTCCGGAGGCTAAGAAAATCGAGGAACTCCCCTCTCCAGAGGACGGCGAGAGACTCCAGGTCGCGCTGTGCGTCATCCGCCCCGAGGATTGGTTCGCGAGCAGAGGATTCGGCATCCCCGAAGGACCCAGCCTAGTCGACGAGCCAATCCGACCAACCAGCCGATGGGAATACTTCCCCAGAGCCATGGTCATCTCTGATGGAGCTACGAGGAGTCTGTCCGTAGGATCTATGAAAAGGAAATTCGACGAACTCATCGCGGGCAACTCCGGCAAGATGAGCACGCTCGACAAATTCCGGGGCCGCTCCAACCCGATCACATTCTACCTCGAAGAACTACCCGGGGGATCTCCCAATTCCAACATACCCTTGCTCATACGTGCACGAATGGCAAACTTCGACGTCAGGCGCCTCCTCGTCGACGGCGGGAGCTCGGTTGACATAATGTACTCACATTTGTTCACAACTCTCCAGCTCGACGAATCCAACCTCTCCCCCTACGTAGGCTCCGACCTCCAGGGGTTCAACGGGACGACGACGAGACCCTGGGGATACGTGGAACTGAAAGTCACCTTTGGGGAAGAGGAAACGGCCAGAGACATCAGCGTCCGCTTCTTAGTCATCGAATGCCCGTCCCTATATAACTGCATCCTGGGCAGGACGACGATAGCAGAACTCACCGCGGTACCCTCCACCGTCCACCTGAAGATGAAATATTACACGAGGAGGGGAGCCGTGGTCACCCTCAACGGCGACATCGAAGCTGCCCGAAGGTGTTTCGAAGCCGCGCTGAAAGGCCTCGACTCCATCGCTCCACCGACCAAAAAGAAAGCGCCAAGCGCTACACCAAAGGACAAACCAACAGAGCTGGTCGGATCCGTTGAGCTCGATAGTCGCTTCACCGACGAGCTCAACAATAAAAAGACTGACGAAGCCAACGGGCAGCCCCCGCACCCAGCGCGCCCCATCCCGGATGGCGAATTCGAGCTCATTCCCCTCGGGGAAGACACAACCAGAACCGTGAGGATAGGCGCAGGACTCCCAGACCTCGCGAAACGACAGCTTCAAGCCTGCCTCCGCGAGAATGCCGACCTCTTCGCCTGGAGCGCCGCGGAAATGCCGGGACTCGACCCTGAGGTCGCCTGCCACCAGCTGTCCATCAACCCAACCGCAAAGGTCGTGGTACAACGCCGACGTCGCCAGTCCCCTGAAAAATCGGCAGCAGCCGAACAAGCTGTAAAAGACCTCTTAGAGGCAAATTTTATTTCGGAAGCCCGGTATTCCACCTGGCTCTCCAACGTTGTACTTGTTAAAAAGAATAATGGAAAATGGCGCATGTGTGTTGACTACACTGACCTCAACCGGGCATGTCCTAAGGACGCCTACCCCCTCCCCAATATCGACAAGCTCGTCGACAACTCGGCGGGCTTCAAACTTTTATCCTTCATGGACGCATACTCGGGATACAACCAGATCCCGATGGCCGAACACGACAAACAAGCCACGGCCTTCATGACAGCGTCGGGCAATTACTATTACAACGTGATGCCCTTCGGCCTAAAAAACGCCGGGGCCACGTACCAGCGGATGATGAACCACGTCTTCCGCGACGAGATCGGGGACATGCTCGAAGTATATATGGACGACATGATCGTCAAATCCGGCGCGGAGGACGACCACGCAGCACACCTCCAGAAGGTCTTCAAGACCGCGAGATCATGTCGCATGCGTTTTAACCCGGAGAAATGCACTTTCGGCGTCGGCACCGGTAAATTCCTCGGCTACTACTTGACCGAACGGGGGATCGAAGCCAATCCGGACAAATGCCACGCCTTCTCCAATATAACCACGCCGACCACGAAGCGTGCCATTCAGTCCCTCAACGGCGTACTAGCCTCCCTCTCGCGATTCATCGCGAGATCGGCCCAACACGCCCTCCCGTTCTTCAAACTGCTCAGAAAAGAGACCAACTTCGAATGGACGGACGAGTGTGAGAAAGCCCTTCGCCACCTCAAACGCGTCCTATCCGAACCGCCAGTGCTGACGCGCCCCGCGACGGGCGAAACCCTGTATTTGTATTTGGCCGTCTCCAACGAAGCCGTCAGCGCCGTCCTCGTGAGCGAAGCCGGGGAAGGACAAAAGCCCATTTACTTTACTAGCAAAGCCCTCCACGGCCCGGAGGCCCGATACCAGCTGATCGAGAAAGTCGCTCTGGCCCTCGTAACAGCGGCACGCCGACTCCGACATTATTTTCTAGCACACACCATCGTGCTCCGCACCGACCAACCCGTCCACCAGCTACTCGGCCGCCCCGACATGGCTGGTCGCATGCTGAAATGGTCGCTAGAGCTCTCCGAGTTCGACATCACATACGAGAGCCGGCACGCCATCAAGGCTCAAGCTTTGGCCGACTTCGTCGCCGAGATGACCACGCCCCCCGACCCTACCACCGGGAACCACCTCTGGACCATCTTTGTGGACGGCTCCTCCAACTCTACGGGGAGCGGCGCCGGCATCGTCCTCGATAACGACGAGGGTACGGTCATCGAAGTCTCCCTCACGCTAGCTTTTCCAACGACTAACAACCAGGCCGAATACGAAGCATTTCTCGCCGGCCTTCGCCTAGCATCCGACCTGGGAGCCAGGGACATCCGAATCTACACGGATTCCCAGCTGGTCGCTTCGCAAGTCCGAGGCGAATACCAAGCAAAAAACGACACCCTCGCCGGATACCTCGCGCTCATCAATGAAAAACTAAGAGGGTTCGACTCAGCAGAAATTCAGCACGTTCCTCGGGAGCAGAACACCCGCGCCGACATCCTCTCCAAACTAGCAAGCACCAAGAAACGAGGCGGTCACAAATCGGTCATTCAAGAAATCTTGTCCCAACCAAGTACCAGCCCGACCACCACACCCCTCGACATCAACGCCATTGGAGACGCAGACTGCTGGATGACCCCCCTCCACACCTATCTCAGCACCGGCCGTCTGCCGGCCAGCTCTAGCGAGGCCAACGCAACGAAACGACGGGCCTGCTCGTACGTCCTCCTCGAGGGACGACTGTACCGCCGAGGCTTCGCAATCCCACTCCTCAAATGCATAGATAAATCCCAGAGTACGGCCGTTCTAGAAGAAATCCACGAAGGTATCAACGCGCAGCACCTCGGTGGCAGATCCCTAGCGCGCAAGGCCCTACGCGCGGGCTACTACTGGCCCTCAATGCAGTCCGACGCGAAAGAGCATGTCAAACGGTGCGATAAGTGTCAACGACACGGAGACATGCACCTCGCCCCCCCCAACCGACCTCACGTCCCTCTCATCTCCGTGGCCGTTCGCCTGGTGGGGGCTGGACATCCTCGGACCCTTCCCCCTCGGTTCATACCAGAACAAGTACCTCATCGTGGGAGTCGACTACTTCACCAAGTGGATCGAGGCTGAAGCTCTGGCCAAAATCACCGCCCACAACATACTCCGATTCTACAAACGCAACATCCTCGCCAGATTCGGGGTACCGCTCGCCATCGTCACCGACAACGGCACACAATTTACAGACAAAAACTTCCGCGACTTCGTCACCAACCTCGGGACCAAACATCACTTCGCCTCGGTCGAACATCCTCAGACGAACGGCCAGGCGGAGTCGGCGAACAGAGTTATACTCAGAGGACTCAGACGACGCCTCGGAGACGCCAAACGAGCATGGGTCGAAGAACTCCACAGCGTCCTCTGGGCATACCGTACTACCCCTCACTCAACCACGGGGGAGACCCCATTTCGCCTCACGTACGGAACCGAGGCCGTGATACCGGTCGAAATCCGCGAACCGTCCAGACGAACGGAAGCTCCCTTGGACACCGACGACAACGATGGCTCCCTCCGAGAAGAGCTCGACCTCGTCGAAGAAATCCGCGCAGGAGCAGCTCTCCGGGAAGCCCGGCTGAAGCAACAAGTCACACTTCGCCATAACAACAAAGTCATAAAACGCGATTTTCAAACAGGCGACTTAGTTCTACGCAGAAACCAGAAAGACTCCCACGAGGGCAAACTGGCTGCGAACTGGGAAGGCCCGTACCGAGTCCGGGACAAAACGGAGCACGGGGCCTATTACCTCAAAAACCTGCACGGTGAACAATTAGCTCGACCATGGAACGCCGCGAAGCTTAAGCGGTACTATAGTTAACACATTGCCCGCGACGACCCATCGTCCCGACCACTGGGGGGGCGACATGGTACCACCGCACACCCCCGCGTCCACCAGCGACCAAAGAAAAGCAAGCCCTGCCTCTCGTGTGCGCGGGCAGAAGGCCTTGCTCGGCAGGGAATACCTCGACCGAGGCTCCTCACCGCCGTACCAAAACAGGCAGGACACCCAGCTCGCGATGGGCCGTCCACGCCCCGGGGAAAACTACCCCCGAAACGGCCCGGCTACATCCCCGGCCAAACCGGCCAGTTCCCTATAGGGATGGCAACGGGGCGGGTCGGGGGCGGGTTTAACTATACCCGCACCCGCGCCCGCCTCCATGTAACAGACCCGCCCCCGCCCCCAAATCCAATCGGGGGTGAAAATTTACCACCCAGACCCGCCTCCAGTAGAAAACGGGTGCACCCGCACCCGCCCCGCCCCCACCCGTAAAAAATTATTATTTTTTTAATTATAATAAAAATTAGTAATTTAATTAAAAAAATTGATTATTTTAATAAATTAATTAATTATTTAAGTAAAATTTTAATTAATAAATGAATATTAACTTGATTAATTTTATTATTTTAATTGGAATAAGAATATTAATAACTTAATTAAAAGTATAATTAATAAATAAATATTAAAATAAATAAAATAAGGAAATCAAAATAAAATATATTATTTGGGGCGGGGCGGGGGCGGGTGCGGGCGGGTCTTAGTGTCTACCCGCACCCGCACCCGCACCCGTAGTTAAGAACCGGGTTTCACCCGCACCCGCACCCGCACCCAATTAAATCGGATTTCCCCCGTTAATTTCGGGGCGGGCCCGGGCGGGTGTGGGCGGGCCTGGGTTTGTTTGCCATCCCTAGTTCCCTACACTACCGATAACAAATTGTCGAGCTAAACACACCGAGCGCACACTTAGAAAATCTACAAGAAATGTCATACACATCAAAGGCATTCGAACAAATACGAAAAACGAGCATAAAACAACATGCAAATAACGAGCGCACACTTAGAAAATCCATGATAAATATATTTAACAAAAGCGGGCACCAGCCCAGTAGTCAATAGTACAAAAACGAGCACGCAGGCCCAAAGAAAAAGATAAACACCGGCACGCAGGCCACAAAAACAACGAGCACGCAGGCCCGGCAACCTATGCTTCCTCGTCCGCTCGGTCAGCAGCCACGGGTTCCTCCTCGGGGATAACAAGATAAGGATCGATCACCCTCCCATCAACAATCTCGTGGTACGGCCCTATCCCGTCCACGACCAGCTCGACACCAGGGTTGGCGACCTGAATCTGCTCGACCGCGTTCTTGAACCCGACCTCAACGGCCTCCAGACAATCGCTCTCCAGCACCCGGATACGGGCGATCAAGTCGGCAAGGGTGATTAGCCGCCGATCCCCATCAGTCTCGTCCTCGGCCGGACGAACAGCGCTGTCCAAAACCTCCGTGCGAACCTTCAGCGCCTGCACCTCGGCCGTCGCTGCCCCCAGCTTCTCCTCCAGTGAAGTCACCTTCCCCTCAGCACCCTCTGCCCGTTTCCGCTGCTCGGCAGCATCCTTCTGGCTCTTCTCCAACTCCTCAGTGAGCTTGGCCAACCGCGACTGCGTGAAAGTGAGATCCCCTTGCAGTTTGGACAGCTCAGCAGCGGAGCAGCCCTCCTCGTTCAGCACGAGAGCCGTCGTAAACTTCCGCATCATCGCGGCCAAGTCCTCAGCCAGGACACGTCGACGGGTCTCCCGATCAGCCTGGCGAACAGCCTTCACCTCCCCGGCGAAAACAGTGGGGGAACGGGCACCATGAAAATATCCCGGGTGCTGGTGGCAGGGAGGGACGACATAACCTTCCTCGACGGCGCCGACCGTCAGATCCACCACCCGAGGCTCCTCGGACCTTTGCCTCTTCGACACTCCTTGAGACACAGGGGATTGGCTCTCTTGAGGCGACGAGGACGAAGTTTGCCCCCCGTGCGTCGCGACCTCCTGACCGACCAGCTGACTCACCCTCGTCCTCGGGGCCACGACATTCCTGGCAGCGCGCAACTGCTTCACCCGCTCGTCGACAGTAGACATGTTCGCTGCAAAAACAAAGAAATAAGTTAGTGACGATCAAAAACCCCGACCACGAGGGAAAACGAACATCCCTACCTAGATAATCCAGAGCGGCCGCCCCGGTCGCGCAGCCGAGCAAAGTCTTAGTATTTATCAAACGCTTCTTGGTGCGTATGTTCCCCTGGGCGTCGAGGATGTACCGACCGTCGGGCGTCACCAGCTTCGACGGGGGGAGCGACCGCACAAAGGCAATTATTTTCAAATAAGCGGCCATGTCCTTCTCCTCGAGGGTCCCCGCCCGGACGATATACCTATCCGTCCCTCGACTGAAATGCTCCGCGGTCTACAGTAGATGTATCTTAGGAAGCCACGCGCGGAACCGCTGGCCATCTACCGTGCGCTCGCCCTCGTCAAAGAGAGTGTCCGAGCCGTGCTGCGTGATCGGTTTGACGAGGTAGAACCGACCTTTGAAGTCTTTGACAGAATCGCTATACGCTTTGAAAATTTTGGTCGATTGTTTGAAGGAGACCCATCGGTGACGACCTCGCACCGTCTGCCGCTGCAAATGAAAGATGCGGAAAAATAACGGCACCGTCGGCTCCACCGAGAGGTAGAAACACACCACCTCGAAAGCCCGGATGAAAGCCAAAGTGTTTGGGTGCAGCTGAGACGGGGCAAGACGCAGCCAGTCAAAAAGCCCCAGATGGAAGGCGGAAAACGGTAACCGGAGCCGAGCTTCTTTAAAATAAAATTCATACATCGGGAACATCTTCCGCCCATATCGCGAACAGATCCGGTGGTGCTCTTTCGGGCGGTACACCTGCCAGTGTTGCGTTTCTTCTATCGGCGTGTCCTCGACCGTGGCGTACACGTCGGACGAGTCGACCACAAAGCAAGAGGGGATGGAAAGTGGCTCCTCGGCCGCCCACTCCTCGGACGGGGCGATACGCTCGTCGTCATACTCCGGGACCTCGGGTTCATTATCTTCAACCATTATCCCCGGCACCAGAGCCGACATCTACACCTGAAAGCAGAGGACATCGGTGAATTCGATAGCCAGGATCAAATCCACCCTTCCACCGCAAGTCAAGTGAAAGGGCGACAAAGGCCGAGAAGCGACGAGCAGACATTCGCTCCCCGTCTACCCTCCTCGGGGATCGAAGAACGACCCCTCACCCCTTTCGGGATGGCCGTCGGAGAAGGTACTTCTCCCCGGGGCATTCATTAGAAAAAGCCCCCGTCCTCGGGGCATTCATCGGAGAAAAGCCCCCGTCCTCGGGGCATTCATCGGAGAAAAGCCCCCGTCCTCGGGGCATTCATCAGAAAAAGCTCCCGTCCTCGGGGCATTCATCGGAACTAGCCTACCGTCCCCGGGACATTCATCGGAAAACTCGCCAGACGCGGCGGAACTCGCGTCCCTCCTCGGGGCGTTCATCCCGCCCCGACCACACGTTCCAGTTAGACGACGGAAATAAAAAGAGAGGGAAAAGAGGAACTCACTTGTAACGGCGGCGGACGGAAGAAAAGAGCAAACGGTACGGCGGCGATCGGCGGCAAGCGGCGGACGAGCAGAGACGATAAAAGATTAGCAGGGAGAAAAGTAACAGAATGAGCGAGGACCGCCATATTTATAACCCGACGCGAGACTCGAAGCGACCCTAGGCTCATTAATGACATAGGTTAGCCGCCCCTACGACCACTTAACACAAGACACGTGGCGGCAACCTGACAGTCGCGTCCCTTCATCTGCCTCCTCCCCGTTCTACCGACGACCGGAGCCCCTCGTGCGAGTCCCCGCTCCAGACACGACGACCTTAAGTCCTCGCTCTTCTCCAGAGCTTCGACTTGGGGGGCTCCTGTTCCGGTATGGGCCTCACCTCGGCAGGCCCAATACCAAATGCGGCCCAACAAGCGAACTGGGCACGCCTGACACGCGCCCCTTCGAACGAGCAGGACTGGCCGCCGGGCACAAGCTACATCTCCACGTCCTTTTTGTCGTCCGTCACGCCGGACGAGCAGGACCACCCGGGCTCCCCTCCGCGGGGAGAATAACGTGCTCGGCGCACGTTCTCCACGTGCTCCCCTCCGCGGGGACACGTCATCGGCCAACCGCCCACCTCCGAAAGAGCAGGTCAAACCCACTTTCCGGAGACCTAGGAGCGGTTGAACTAGGGCGAAGACCACGTCCTGGTCTTCACTACGCCACGTAAGCCCTAGCAGTCATTAGGGTTGGGCCTGGTCGTCCGGCCCACCTCGAATGACCGTTGGCCCAGCGCTGGGGTCTCTCTATAAATACCCTCTTCTTCAAGAGGGTCAGGTAACTCTTCTTGCCCCTTTTTCTGTACTATTGCTTCCTCTCTGTCCAACTTCTTACTTGGGCGTCGGAGTGCTTTGCAGGTACACCCCCCTCCTCTTTCTCACCCCGGGGAACAGATAACCGTCCAGCGGAGTGTGGCCATTCCGTGATCCCTCCTGATCAGGTCAGATCAGTTATTTTATCATTTTATTGAAATATTTTTTGAATTTTAAAAATTTTAAAAATCACTTAATTTTAAAACTATTATAAATAATTGTTCATAAAAATCATTTTTGTAATACAACTTTTTTAAAAAATTGTAATTCTAACTATGTTTTGATACTCCATAATATATATTTATGTTATAGAATGTCAAAATTATTTTTTAATTTATAAAAAATATATTTAAAAATTTTTATAATATTTTAAAATACGGTTTTGTAAGTATTTAGAAAATTTTGTAATATTTTAAAAATATAAAAAACAAATCCATTTTTAAAAGTATTTAGAAAAATAAAAATTGGGACTTCGACGTTCAAATTACTAAAGAGAATGAAATGAAACTTTTCTAAATACTAAATTATACTTGTGCGTGACTCTAACCCACACTTATATGAGAAACAAACAAAACATTTTTAAAAGATGTAAGGTGTGTGTGGCAATTGTTAACCGTTGCAATAGTAGTTTCATAAGAACGCCACTATCTACTATTCCTCAAATCTCTTTAATACTAAAAATATTTCACTCATTTTTTTCATTAACAACATGCTAGAATATTTTCTTTCACACATGAAAAATATGATAGGCTATTTAAAAAATCAGATATATATTTTTATTGGTGTTTTTAAAAAAATCTAGCGTGTGAAAAATATTACGTATTTTTAAAAAAATTAAGAAATAAAGAAAAAACAAAAAATAAAATAAACTATCAGAAGTTTAAAAAAAAATCTAAAAAGGACCATATATTTACCAGCATTTTGGAAAAATATAATATCTTATTTATATGTGTTTTGCTGATATTTTTGAAATTGTCAATATACATATATGTTTTTTTATCGATAATTTTTAAAATACGGTAAAAATACATGTAGAATACCACAATTTTCCAAAATACCAGTAAAAATGCATATAAAAAATTAAACTTTATCAAACATTTTGAAAATATCGTTAAAAACATAATTTTTGTGAAAAATTAGGTACAAATTCAAAATTGTTGGCATAAATACATAAATTTAATAGAAAAAAATAATTACTAATAAATATCCGGTAAAGCTTAAAAAATGCAATAAAAATCCAATGTTTTTTTAAATCCGGTACAAATTCAAAG